>CM061464.1:11212500-11585000 GCA_030770085.1 Oryza coarctata | reverse complement strand
CTGGTCCTGGGCAGTGATGTAGTCATGAAGTTGTGTCACTTCTTCTCTTTTCCTCTCAATTTGAGGCTCCAACTCTTGGGCTCGAGAATCAATAGCCTTAGATTTCTTCTTCCTAAAGACTGACTTAAATACAAGGTTAGAGAGGAAGAGGTCAGAAGGTAGAACCTCACATAGAGCCTAAGCATCCATCAGTGCTTCCTGTGAATCCTGTACTGGTTTTCAAGTATTGCTTACATGGTAGTCTAGGACAAGAAGGATTACAACTCAGGAGTTAATTTTCAATTGGAAAATGAAGAAAATGACATAATTTACAATACCATCCTTGATAGATTCATTCAATCCATTTTTTCTGGGATTGTGGCACTCCTTGAACAAATCAATTGTAGTGTGATTGGCAACTTTGTACTTCTCTTGCTTCAAAATTTAGGTGTAAACATGTGGTACTGTTCATTGTAACATGCTAAGGGTTTGAGAATTAGTGGGTGAAACATAATTTGTTAAGTTTCCTACTGGCACTTTGCAATGGACTAAGTAGCTCCGAGAGCCACTGTGGTGGTGTAGTTGTACCCTTCCATTACTACTTTTGTTCATCAAGCACTTAGCCTACAAAAAAAATACATTTGAGATCAAATGGAATAAGCATGCCATCATTTGTAAAACAAGGTTTAGAAATGTAAAATTTTATTTTATTCCTTGTGCTCTGGGGTCAAACACAATGCCACCAGTCATTGCCATTCCTCATCTTTCATATGAGCAATTGGTGAGGTGGTTTGCATGTCTTTGGCAGCCACATTATCGAAGTATTTCATTTTGAGGTTGTACCTGGACCATTTTTTCCTTCCTTTCATCAAATCAGCAGATGCTTGCGCAATGGCAGGCTTGGTGGTGTACATTGTAAATTGGGCCTTGTGAAGAGCATGAACATCATTCATACAAAATGCAAAGAAATTTGGCATATGAAGTAAAATACAAAGTTGATTTAGCTTAGGATGAGATTTCATATACTCACACTAGCTTTCCCAATAAAGTCTAGCGAATATTTCCTCTTATTTTTCTTGCAGATGTACTCATTCCAACATGTAAATATTGGTACTTGTCATCTGAAAAGAATGCTGACCTCCAATTGCGGCTTTGCACTTGTATAGGTGCCACCAGCCTTTTGTTCCTTTCGTCGATGTGAATTGTGATCATGTTTGCCAAGCCTCTTGTCATCCGATCAAGTTATCTTCCTATCCCTGGGAACTCACTATCCATAGGTTGTGGGTGTAGCTCACTAGAATGACTTAATATAGTGAGCATTAACATTGGGTTCTACAATTGCAATCGGTCATAAAAAATGCACTTTACAAAGTAAGCTCAATCACTTGCCTTGATCTATTAAGGCTTGTTAGTCTTTGTTTGCATGGGGAGAAGCACCACCCTTTGTGGAAGGTAAAACAGCTTCAGTGGGCACTTGTTCTTGTGGGAGTGCACTCGACCTAGAAACTGCAACCTCATTTAAAGACAACTTCCTTATCTTATGCTTAGTGACTCTTGGAGGCAGTTGAGGCGTAAGAATTTTTCACTTCTTGATGCTATTACAAAATTGATAGGCGCCTCATTGTCACCCATGATGACTCGAGGCCTCATTAGGGAGAATGTAATGAGAATTAGACCAAATTTTGAACATGCAAACAAAATTTTAGAACTTAGGAGCTCCGTCATGGGAAGTGTCTGCTTCCTTGGATGGTGATTATGTGAATCATCAGCATCATCTCGTGCTTTTGCAATCTCAGCATATATTTCCTTCCCAATTCCAGTAACTAATATTATAGATGCTAAATGTTTCATGCCATGCACAGACAACTTTGCATTGTTCACCATAACATTTCGAGTCCTTCTCATATTTTGTAAGTCCAGCTGCCTCACATGACCATACAAGCTAAATATGTGTAAGATTTCTTTCATACCGCAACTAATTATCTTGTGTAGTACACTCAACTACTATTGCCTATGAAAGATTTAGGATGACGGTGATGGGGTGATTTGTTGCTTTGAAGGCAAAATATAGACATTATGGTTGTTGGCGTTAGCATTTTATAGTACTGCCTGGAGTTAGGTGTGCCACAGTAGGAATATGAGAAGTGGAGTAGAAGTGAGATTTCACATGAGTTTTTCCAGGTCAAAGCGGTGGAAAAAATTTTGAAATTGCCACGCATTGTTCAAGCAGGTTAGGCCATTTTGGTGGGCAGGTGCTACCTCCATTACTTTTTAATACATACTGCACATTAATAAAAACATTGAGCTAGTATTTGAAAAAATAAAAAATGATTATGAGTAGTTTGAATGTCGCAATGGTGAAAACTAAAACAACACTGCAGATACACTAATAATCCAGTGCATCACATAAATTCCTTTTAGTAAAAAAAATGAAGAAACACATGCATAAGGGAAAAGATTACGTTTGATGGATATTCCTTTGCATTTGGTTTGTTATTTGCTGCTTGTCGTATGTGCACATACACATTTTCCAGTGCACGTATATTTCTATAAATTAATTTAATGTTAAAGTATCTGGACTAAGAAGAAATCAAAACTTCACTAACAGCTTGAACCTAGGAGGGTTATGACATATTTAAACTACACATCTATCTGAATATGACCTGAAACTGTTCGTAAGCTTGTTTTTCAAATAATCTATTTTTTACGCATCGAAATGTTCTATGGGTACTGCAAACTTTCACAATGGATCAGTAATAACTATGTTCATATGTATAAAAAGATACTATTGTGGATGGGAAGCAAGCGCTGGAGTGGGTAAGTTGCACTTGGCAATCAGATATTCCAGTGATGTATTTATCATACAAATTCAATCACAACAGATATTTTGGTAATGTAAAGCAAGAACGATTGTAAAATAAAACTCCTTTAATACATATATGATTTGTCATGAACAAAAAGTTCATCATATGTATGGGGATTGATCCGATACATCGGATTCGGACTAATACTGTCACAGTTAGGTCTACTTTCTCATGTTTGTGCCCGCTAGGCTGGCAACGAGATCTGGAGGGTTTCATTCCCCATCGGCTCAGATAGCAAATGAGTTTGGAAATAGGCCAATATCAGACGTTCGGTCGGTAAGTAGCCAATGATCCTCTTTGTGCTATTAGTCCTGGTCTCATACTGCCTTGTTTCGGTCCGATTTATCGAGGCTGGTCCTAACCGTGCCATAATGGTGGTCGCTGGTCCTCGTTGCTTTGTGGGAGACTGAGCCCCACTCTGTGCTTTAGCCGCTTTCATCCAAGGGAGCATCATCGGCTCTTTGGCCGATAAACCCTCTATTTTATTCCACGTGTCTATCGCTTGTGCCTTCTTTGGCTTTTTAGCTAATGCTTGAGTGCTACCTTTCCCATCGGCACCGAGTTGATAGGGTGAGCCTTGGCACACTAGCCAAACGGCTTATAGATCTTATCATGTCTCCTTGTTAATTGTATGGTCAAATTGACTAGCATGTCCTTGAACCTCGAATAGTAAGAACCTACACTAGAGCTAATAAGATGCTAGGCCTTCACATTACCAGGTCACTGTACTCCCTGATCAGACCTTCGCTGGCTTGTTCATGACTTCGCTTAGTCTAATCGGCCTCCACGAGACTTGGTGAATAACAAGATCTTTCGCACTCTCGATGGAACCAAACAATTTCAACACAATGGCAGGTAATGAGATCAACTCAGAGAGCATAATTCTAGTGATAATGGATGACTTAATAGAGGATCAAAGGAAATAGATGGAGTAGGAGATGGCTAATTTTTAGAAGATTTGTTTGGAGTCTTTCAATATGACCAGACATGGGCTAATTGAAAAGTCCCAAATGCAAACCTTGTTTTGGTGGGAGAATCGAGCTATTCACCGCCCATGAGTCCTCTAAAGCCACTGCAGGAGATGGTTGATGAAGCTATTCACAATGCACTCATCAACTAACCGGGAGTACTAGTGAATACTTTACACAATCTAATTAAGAAGACAGTGGACGGATTAATTGTTTGAGAACCTGATCATGGTCTAGTATACTTGCTAATGAAGACAAAGGAACAACAGATTACTTATGGAACTAGGAGGGACATATCGGCAAATATGTTTCCACTGGTACAAGATTGGATTAGGGGGAAAATCGATGATATGATGCTATGATATCATCGGATGGCTTACTACGCACGATATTGGCATGAATACCTAGGTGGCAATCTTGATACAAGCAATCATCTAGGAGATCATCCTAGACAGTATCAAGCACCATCTCCACCTTGACTATATCAAAGAGAAAGCCCATGGGAGGAGGATTGGTCTGCCAAGATTCCAGAGGTAGTCAGAGAGCAGTTTGGCATCAAGTCTAAGGAACAAGCTTTTATGTATTAGCACCCTTACATGGAGTGGTTCAACAGAGTTCTGCTATCGCACTAATATACTATACCAGACATCTCCAAATTCTTAGGGCAAGATAGCATATCTACGGTGTAACAGATCAGTCGATTCTTAGCCCAATGTAGGGAGGCATTGGCTGAGGAAGCCTTGAGAGCCTGTTTCTTTCCACTGTCCCTCTTTGGATCGGCCGTTACATCGTTCTCTTCATTACCTCCCAACACAATTAAGGGATGGGCTGATCTGGAGATGAGACTGACAGATTTAAGATCGGTTAGACAGAGACCTGATGAGTCGGATCTAGATATTAGAAGCCAATGTTAGTCTTATTTTGAGCGATGGATAGGTAGCTGATTTGGCTTTCCAAGGGTTGCTAACTCCGATCAGAGAAAGTTTTTCATCTCAAGAGTTTGAGAGCCTAGCACATCATCTACAGAAGGTATCGGCTCATGAAAGTAGATTTGTTGAAGACAAGAAAGAGAGAAGGCTGCTCAGCTACATGTTTATAAACTGGACTCAGATAATGAGGAATCCGACGTAGAAATTGGTTTGGTAGAGTGGACTAGGAATATGAAATCTATATCATGTTCCTCAGTGAGGAATATCCACAAGGAGGAGATAGGACTTTGATATCCTACTTCGAGAGATGCAGATTTAGCTACAACCAAACCATGTACTACCGTTAGCCGAAGAACTCAAAAAGAAGAAATATTGTAAGAAGCACAATTCAATTTACTATAAGTAGCACAATTCAATTTCTCATCGTACTAATGAGTGCAGAGTTTTTTGGTGACAATTGCAAATGGCTATTGAGCAAGGGAGAATTAAATTTGAAGATAAAAAGGCGATGAAAATGGATAGGCATCCTTTTCCTATAAACATGGTGTTTGCGAGGTCTTCAAGAGATCGGGCCGACGATGGAGACATTGGAGAAAATCAAAAGTCACCTCATCGGACTTGGTTGAGAAATATTACAGATGACAAGATGAAGAATAATCCACATGCCTTCGCATGGGCTCGCCGTGCATTTGTATGGTCTGGAGAAGCTTACTTGTCTTATAGTTTAGGCGCTTTATCTGTCTTTGGTTTTATCGCTTGTTGTTTTGTCTGGTTCAATAATACAGCTTATCCGAGTGAGTTTTATGGACCTACTGGGCCAGAAGCTTCTCAAGCTCAAGCATTTACTTTTCTAGTTAGAGATCAGCGTCTTGGAGCTAATGTGGGATCTGCCCAAGGACCCACAGGTTTAGGTAAATATCTAATGCGTTCCCCAACGGGAGAGGTTATTTTTGGAGGGGAAACTATGCGTTTTTGGGACCTTCGTGCTCCATGGTTAGAACCTCTAAGGGGCCCCAACGGTTTGGACTTGAGTAGGTTGAAAAAAGACATACAACCTTGGCAAGAACGACGTTCGGCAGAATATATGACCCATGCTCCTTTAGGCTCTTTAAATTCTGTGGACCATGGTGCACAAGGAGAAGTATAATCCACATTAGGGTTGCTCGTTCTTTCAATATTGATAGGATCAAGATATGAGGTTCCTATGTAATGGAAACTGAGGCCCGATCTTCTGGTAGGTAGTTGATAAGTCAAATTGTGGAGATCACGACGTAGATGATCCAAGGACACCGAACGAGTAGATCGACCCCCCTTCAATCACAACACCACTGCTCCGATGGTTATCAACTGAGCACGAAACCCGGATGACGTTGCCAAGAAGGCTAATCCCTACAAGCGATTTGAGAACACGAGCAAGAACTGGTAAAGGCAATCTGAAATTGCAATTTGGGGTCTCACAAACTAAAGTAGCAGCCTAGTCAGTCCGGTACAGAGGCAAAATCTCACAAACAAGTGTGCAGATGCAATCTAAGTAAAACCCATGTTTTGTAGCTGTACATAGGTGATATTTATAGTAGAAAACAAGTCTCCTAGAAGGCTATGGACGCAGACCACCAGGTGTGGACGTGGAAGACCAAATGATTCAGCTTCCTTGAAGTCTCCTGAAGTTCTCGAGGGTCTTTTCAGCTTCTGTGCAGCCTTCAGTAAATCAACCATAACTCTTTATTGGGAAGTCCAAATGACGCTCTGTTTGTCGGGTTACAAAGTAGACTTGACAGGCTTTCCAACCATGTATGGTATGCAGCATGTAACGTCATAGGTTGGTACAAATTTCTACGTGAAGTTAGAGTACTTGTCATGTGAACTCAGTCTTGTGCATGTAAACGTTTATTGCTTGAGTGTAAACTTGGTGTGAAGCTTGAAGTTGGCGTAGCCAGCGGTTGGCTCAATGTAATTGCTGTATCAAGACTTAAAGTAGCTCTTGTGCCTTGCGTAAACCATAGCTCGTTGGTTGTGAACTGTACTGGTCCCATGTTCCTAAGCAATAAGACATCACAAGACTTTAGTAGCAGTCCATCCTCATGAATATTAGTATGTAACATAAGGAACGAACGCACCTCATAATTTAATTGCCATGCACGAGCCCTTGTTAGTGGACCTTCTAAAGATTTTGGTGTTGAGGCATTGATAGGAACTATATCTGATGGGGCGATGTCCTCATCACTATCGATTAAAGATTGTCTTGCGTGCAACAAGTTAAGATCGGAACGCATTGAGTAGAATAGGATTTTGTATGATCGGCCACCTATTAAGCGGGCATCGGTACATAGCTAATTAGGGTTGATCAATGAAAACCTTAGTCAAAAGGTAGCTGATGACAAGGAGTTGCATCAAGAACAATTCAATTTCAATTCCCAGTAATGTTCATCCGAAATCTTCACGAAGAATCAGAGGAGGAGGGCACAAAGATTGTCGGATAGGGAACAACACAAGAAGCAATAATATGACCATGAGGAAGCCGATCGGAGTTAGAAGACTAAACACGTGTAGTGCGTCAAGCATAAAGATGATGAGGTTGACACATAGGCTCCAACCAACATGGTTTTTTTCTTGCCTCTGGAATATAACGTGTTTGCATCTGATGAAGAAGATCAAGGAAATCAAGCCTTATTGGACAAATAATCAAGCGGAGTATGGAGCAGTGTTCAAAGGTCTTCATCTATTATGCGAAATCAGAGCCAATACGATAGAGATCATTGGGGATTCTTTGTTGGTAATCAAGCAACTGTCTAGGAAGTATGAATGCAATGATGATGTCTTGTGGTTGTATTATGAAAAATGTCAACATTTATTGAAGGATTTCAAGATGGGGTCGTTGGATCAAATTCCTAGAGAGTAGAATCTGGAGGCCAATGATCTCGCACAAATTGCTTCGAGATATCAGTTGGATAGGAAGGTGGAAGCTAAAATAGCCGATATTCAAAATTGTGTTGAAGCCTATGATTGGAGATGGGAGATTATTTAATATTTGCAAAATCCATCATAATCAGCTTCTAGAAAACTTCAAAATAAATCTACCAAATATGTATTACTCGATGAAGAGTTGTATTATCAGACTATTGATAGGGTTCTATTAAGATGATTGGGTATAGAAGAATCTACAATAGTTATTAGTGAAGTATACGAAGGTGTTTGTTGAGAAGAGCTAGATATTTTTAGGCAACAATGCTGCGGATTGCTTCAAGTACTACAAAGGATGCTAAGATTGTAAGAAGTTTGGGAATGTGCAGCAAGCTCTAGGATCAACTATGAACTCGATAATCAAGCCATGGCCATTGAGACGTTGGGGAATTGACATGATTGGCTAAATTTATCTATCATCAAGTAAAGGGAATAAGTTCATGTTGGTGAAAACATATTATTTTATAAAGTGGGTAGATGCTATCCCTTTGAAAAAAGTTATCTCTAAGGATATGATTGAGTTCATCAAGGAACATGTCGACAATTACCACCGATCAGGGTTTTGTCTTCATGTCCAAATAGTTTCAACAAATGGGTGCCAACATGGGTATTAAGTTATTAAATTCATCACTATATTATGCTCAAGTCAATGGACAAGTCGAAGCTGATCAAGCGCAAGATTGACCAATAAAAGTTTAATCAAGTTGATTAAGTGCAAGATTGATGAACATCCGCAGAGGTGGCATGTTACAATAGCTAATTCATGATGGGCCAATTGGATGACATGCCATGGATCTACTTCAGTACCACCGTATCGGCTGGTATATGGGCACGAAGCAGTTCTGCCATGGGAAATTAACATCGGCTCCAAGAGGGTGTCTCTGTAGGATCAATTGATAGTCAATGATTATCATGACCTGATGGCAGACAAGCTTGATGATTTGGCTCAGAATCTACTGAAGGTGCTTGAAAGGATCAAGGAAAACAAAACTAAGGTCACTAGGCATTATAGTAAAAAGGTAATTATTAAATCTTTTTCTAAAGGCGATCTCATTTGGAAATTGATTTTGCCGATTAGGTCTAAGGATAATAAGATCAAAAAATGGTCAGCTAACTGGGAAGGACCTTATCGGATCAATCGTTCTTTGCCTAGTAATGCTTATATACAGGAAAGTCTGGAATGGGAGAGGATTGCCAAAGCGCTCTATGAAAAGTATCTGAAGAAGTATAATCCTAACATTTGGGTTGACTCTTGAATCGTTTAAGTGTGGCCAATTTCTAATTCTCTTCAAGACAAAAAAGCCGATAGTGTTCCATGGCTAATGGTGTTGTCTACTTGAATAGGCTATGTGGGGCCGATTTCTAATGTTTCTCCGAGACATAAGCCAATATGTTTATAATGGCTAAAAAAGGTGATATCGTTAAGATATCACCTTTAGGGAATATATATAAAAAGAAAAAAATTCATTAATAGTGTCGATCAAACTCTATTGCAGGCAATCAATGCTTGGGATGAGATTTTGGGTTTTCAACATCAAAGTTTGACAGATATTTCTTGATTGCCTCAATCACGCGAGACGGATTTGGTCTATCTCGTTGATGATGAATGTCCTCCTCATGGTTTGCTACTTTGGTTTTTGATGTACTTTTTGCTACTTTGGCCTCTTGGTTTTGGATTGATTGCGATAATCCCATAAAGATGGAATTCGGTGACTTCAATATTGTGACGCACCTCATCGAATTCCACGATCAAATGAACTTCTCATTTCTTTAGTTGGCCTAGCTTGGTGATGGTATTCCATGAATCATCTGTCATTTCGTCAAGCTTCTTCTTCTCAGTCTGGACAGATAGCTAATCGTTTTGGACTTATCTATTTTGTTCAGCGCGATCGGCTATATGTCGCCAGGCTGTGATCAGCTGAGTCTTGTGGAACTCCAAGCAAGCAGCAGGTGTAAGTACATTAGTAAGTTCTTCGGGTAGTGGTTGTTTTAATCTTAGCGAGTTTTCCCTAGATCAGTTTGCAATCTTCCACCAATGAGCTGATCGGGATATCCAGCCGATGCATAATGTTTGATAATTGATCGTGTACATCGGCTGGTAGAAATGGTGTGATTGCACTGGTAGCTGTGTCTTCGTCTATCTCCAAGTATTCGCCGATGTCAAAGAAGAACAGGTCGGCCAATGACTGCAAGTTGACATCAGTGAAGAGAAGAATTATGAGTAAAAGCAAAAGTGAAGATGTGGAGTGTACTTACCTAAGACATAGCGGGACTGGGAGGATCAATGATATCGGTATTGGCTTGATGAGTTGCGAAGTATGGCTGATGACCAAGGTGGGAGCAGCATGGACTACTTGAGTGTTTCTTGGTTCAAGATCGTTTGCTATTGAGGATGTTAAAACTTCTAGGGCAACCAATGGCTTAGTGCTTGCAGTGGTCTCTAGAGGTTAAGTTTTGGTAGCTGATGGTTCAAGCTACAAAATGAAGATATCAGGGGAAGTTTAAAGAGGATAAGAAAAGAAATGATATCAGCACGTACCAGTGAGGGTGAAGGAGTTGGTGTTGAAGCAGGAGAAGGTCCTTGGGGAATCGGTACCGGATGGTGGCATCAGTGTTGGATTTTTACTTTTTGGAAACTGTCCGAGTGGCTAGCTTCTTGCATTTGGTCCCCACCATTCACGGTACTCAGAGTTGAGCCGATGAAGATGGGGCACCATGCCCAAGGTGTGACATGCCCGATGGAGGTTGATACACAATTGGCTGGCGGCTTGCACTTGTTATAGGTGCTTCATTGTCACTAGCCAGCGGGATCATAGAGATTAAGTAATATATTCAAGATCAAATGTGATATGGAAAACAGAGTAAGGAGAAGGATTACCTCTTCATCGAATTCAATGTTGTCATTATTAAGGCACAAACAGTAACAATTAGCTAATGAATTGAACAAATGCCTTCTCTACTCTGACCACCATCGAGCAGAGAGTCTAGTGTTGGATATACAGGGCTCAAAGATAGTGATGGTCCCTAAGGAAATTGATCTGGCTATCATTCTTAGCCAATCATTCTCTAATCTATTATTTACTTTTCCTTAGACTTGGAGTTTACCGATAAAGAATAAGTCGATTGGGAGGTGACCAAAACCCAACTGAAGTGCACTAACGAAGGGATGATAGAACTTGCACAGTGGATGTTGGGATTGGCCAAATGAGAATCCAATCAGTAGAAGATTGGGGTTATTGCTAACAAGAATATTGTATTCGATTCTTCATGAGATAATGCTTTGAGTGGGTAAAATTTAGAAGGCATCTCAAATAATGAAGTGTCCTCTTATGCAAACCAGAGGGTGGCCTCATCGGTAAAGCCATAGTAGAAATATTTGATCCACTGGCTGAGTTCGAGGGGAGTCATTTTGCTTCTAGGGAGAGCCCATGTGGAAATAGAGATGAGTCCTCCGTTCAACCTGATTGGACTCCCCCATGAGATTCGGTGACCAGCAATAAGTACCTATTTTTAGCTATAAAATGATCAAATTTGCTCACTAAGAGATGAGGAATTAAAAAAAGCCAATTTATTTGTTTTTTATCACCTAACTAGATCTAAAAAATTGACATTGGCACACAATAACTAGTTTGGTTTATAAAAAACTTTACATTTACCTGAGATGACTATAAACAATTCAATAAGGATGGCTTCGACAAATGCTGTAAGGGATGAATGAGTACAAGTAAGTTCAAAATAAAATTTTTGACTTGTAAGTATATATGCATGACATACATAGATCCATAACATCCAAAGCTTAAAAATGAAAGAAAGCTATATAATAGTTTAAGAAAAATCCACCAAAGATTTCGAGTTTTAAACCTTACCTCAATATTTTGCTTGTTTAAGGAGAGAACTCGGATAAAATGAGCAGTTCTCATAGAAGAGGAATACTATATAACCACATTATCATAGACGGTTGGCATAGGAAATTGCCTACAAAAATCAGTTATTGCAGGTGGTTAGGCATTGGATCCCCACCCTACCTCTTCACAGGTGGGCCGATAGGGCTGAAAATATGGTCTGTCTGTATAGTGCTAGTGTTCTCACGTTTGCTTGAATGTAGAAGGTAATTAAGACTGTTATTTGTTGATAATATATCATCCTGACTGGAATTATTAGAAGGTTCTCTGGCGGCTTATGCTGTACAATGGCAATGTAGACAGTATTGGTGTTGCTGTACTAATTACTGTACCTGGGATGTCTATTCTGCTGCCACTGATATTATCAGCAGCCAAACATACCGACATTTCATTAGTGATGTGGGACTTCTCACGGTGATATGATTGATGTGCAGTTTCAACGTTAAACACTACTGTTTATACTCTTTTGTAAACTGTCATGGTCACGACGAGATAAACACCGTCAAAAGCAAAAGGATAGTGGATGGTGTCATCTAGATTGGGGAGAAAAACATTAGGAAGGAAGAGATCAGACAAATTCTAATTTATTGTTTAATGATAATAAATACAACCGTATCCTTATATAGCTAAAATAATTTGACCTCTAAGTATGCATTTGATCTAATCTTATCTTTAATTTTCTCTAACTTATCTGTAATGGGCTGCCTGTAGGTCTTGATGTGTTGGTTTAATGCCTATAACATTACATCCCTCCTTTTAGCTCGTCCTTAAGTTGAACATAAACTTTTAGATTTAGATGGCTCTCTAGATAAAGTAAATCTTGTAAATCTTTTACATCTTTGTTTCCTATTTTTCTGTAAAATAAATAAATAAATATAATTTTATAATCCATTGCCATGATATCTCGCCGGCTGGACCTCATCCGGATGCTCTGAGAGTAAGAATGAGTCCGTGCCATAGTCCAAAGCGCAAGAGTCCAAGGTGCCCAGTTGCTGAAGTAGACCAAAGTTGGGTAGCTTTAAGCGAAGGATGATAGTCCTCCTAGCCAGCCCATCAGCCACGGCGTAGGAATCAATATTTGAGGCTCACTGCTACTGCCCTGGGCCAAAAACGTGATAGCAGTTGGCCTGGAATTTTTTTATTTACATCATTTTACTAAAATATTTTTTAAAATATTTTTATCTTAAAAAAATTATAGATTTATACCAACGTTCTCTGAGAAGTTTTTTTCAAAAAATAATGTCCTGATAGAGGATATAAAATTTGACGTGACAAATAACCGTTGGCCTAGTTAACGGTAAGTCTATATAGGCTAGGAACATTGAGATGGACCACTAGAGTGTTTTTTTTTTCATAGGAGGGTTGCTTGAAAAATACCACACATGGCACACGAGGGAAGAGAGGGCCCGTGAGATCTCACCACCTGAAAATGATCATCGTAAGCACACTTAGATGTACCCTCTATGGAGGTAGTATAAGAGGTTGCAGCCTCCAATTTGACCATTCGGCTTGCCGATGTTACTCGTACTCGTCCTTCCTCCTCATGAACTGTTTGTTTCATTCTGCGGGGGGAAACCAATGGTTCTTAGAAAATCAACAGTTAGGGTCAAATACTAGATTTTTTGTATTGAATGAAGCTACACATCCTTTTGTGGACTTGCAAAGAAAGTATCAGCTGAAAGAAAATATGGTGACAAAAAATAGAAAAAAATGTGCATATAATCCATGCCTCATGATAATAGTTTGGGCATTTCAATAATTACTCCCATGAGTGTTAGGGTCCCGACATGTCCTAACATATAAGTTGCCATCGATCACCACATATGTAGAACAAACGGTCGCACTAAGGTGAAATTAATATAGCCGAAGGATCCCTTCTCTAGTTTGGATCCTCAGTGACAGCACATTTAGTAGCCATTGTTCAGTGGGTGAAAAACTTGAGGTTCATCAAGTATACGAAGGTCCTATATAGCATGGGTTATATTAGGTGTGGAATACAAGACTGCATAAAAAAGATGATATACGGTTCATATAACTCACAACAAATTTTTATCAGAGAAAATAAATAATAGTTACCATTAATACAAGGCTAAAAATAAATAACATTACAATACATATTGTTCATACAAAATAGAAGAAAATATTCATGACTCTCTAAAATATGACAACTGAAGTTACACATTCATTTTTAAAATAATACATAGATTTGCACAATATGACTAAACCACCAAGTGCACGAGAATGTGTAGGCTGAGCTAGTCTTCAAGTGGTGCCTTCTCCCATGAGATGTCTTCCATCAGTCCCTACTCCTAATGGAGGAGCTTCTGCTTCACTCGAAACCTTGACATCTTTTGGACAGTTCTTGTCAGTATGTCCCTCCTTGTCGTACTTGCCACAACGTTTAAACCTTCCATCAGATTCGGGCTCATCCATGTCATTGCGAATTCATCTAATCTTGCGACAACCTACCTTATCCATCATTTCCATTGGATCCGAAATGTAAAAACCCTAAGGTTCTTGAGCTGTGAAACACTCCATAATACCGAACCCAAAAATACCTTGCCACTCCAAATATGTAAGATAGTTTCCTTCCAAAAATAAGGCAACAAAAAATGATAGTTGAGTATTCCACACTCCGAGCTCATGGTAATAACATGAGAACATGGATTGTGGTATAGCCTTGGCTCTTGGCACAAGCACATGTAGACCTCGTCGTCCTTCAGGTCACACTCCTACATAACTCTCTTATGATAGATTCCACGCTTAGCTTTGTTAGCACATAAGACTTTGAATCTATGTTGTTGTGTAGCTTGAGGTACAACTCGATACTCTTAGACGCTTTCACATTCTTTATCCAAGTACTTTGTCATTATTGTACCAAAGAAAATACCATTATATGTCATAGAGGGGCCAACTACTGTGTACCGATCTCTAAATACTAGCATGTACCATGCATGATAAACTCAACAATGGCAACAAGCGTTAGCCCTCTTATACCACACACTCAGTTGTAAACCTCAGCCAAATTGGTAGTTATTATATCAAATCTAGTGTGATCATCGTCAGACAATAAGACCTATTTCTCATTTGGCTCATTCTTATTTCACTGTAAAAATTTTCTAACATAGGATGGCAATGTCCTTCATATATTATGGTTATCACTGAGGAGTGGTGCTAGAGCTTCGAGAACATCGTCACTTGGTGTTGGCCTTCTTAACTGCTCATCTATTTGTTTTGTTATCAACTAATCCAACCTCTTCCAAAGTTAATTGAATTTCTTGTGTTGATTATAGGGACATAGTCTCTTCAAAATATTCATAAGATGTTTGTTCTTAAACTTCTTGTAGAAATTAGTAGCTATATAACGCATACACCATCTGCTGCGAACATCTGATCACTCTTGTGTATACCCCTTCTACACATTACCATCCATCAAATACTCAATAGCACGCAGAAGGCTGGCATGACGACCATGTGTAAGGCATACACCTATCCTCATATGCACAAATACATCATTCACCCGCTTTAAAAAACTAATACCAACTTTCAGTGTTCTTGCTATCAACAAAAGAGAAAGCCACAAGTAACACCTGATTGTTCCCATCAACTCTAATTACTATTAATATCTGCCCTCTATTTAGTGTTCATTCTAGTCAGGAATGTCTCGTCAATATAGAGTATGGGATGACAATGTACAAATGCATGAATGCACACACTTAATGCGAAGAAAGCCTGTTAAAGCATACTTAACTAAAGATAGTCAAGTAGTGGGAGTGATTTGAGCTCGAAGTAGCTCCCCGGATTTCTCTGAAGAATACAAACTAGAAGACGAGACAAATTATCATATGAAGCTTCGAATGTGCTAAACCTCATTTCTACAATCTTCTATTTTATTCTCTATGCCTTCACATAAGTAATTGTGTATTTGAATGTACCCTCAATGTGCTTGATAATTAACCTTGGTTCGTATCCTATGTTGTGCACAATACTGGAGTATGTCTTTGTTACAAAAAATACAAATATCATGTTTTTGTGGTATTTCTCGACACCTTGGAAGTGACAATTATACTCAGTAAAGATTGACACCTTCTAATAATACTTTCATTTACCCTTGAATGCCCCTCCATGGACACCCATATGAGCAAAATATACCTTTTCATAGGAATTAAACTGTCAACTAATGATCAACCGACAAAATTTGTATGAAAACAACAATTAAAGGGCACACCATGGAGTGGATAAAACTCAGGGCATAGAAGGGGTTGGTTAAATTTTTAGAAGCATAGAAGGAATTTTTTCTAATAAAATACCCTATATCTTTCTATTTTTATCTATCCTAACTAAATGTACAAATTTTAGTTGCATGTAAATAACTATTTTTAGATATAAAAATAAAATTTTCTCACTAACATAAAATAAACAATATATCTCTTTTTCTCCCTCCTAACTAGATCTACAAAATTGCCATGGGTACAAAATAGCTATGTTGGTCTATAAAAACATAAAATTTACCCACTAAGGGATGAGTACACACCATTCTGCAAGGATGGCCTAACAAATGTGATCCAAATTGAGTTCCAAGTAGGAAAATAAAGTTTTTTGACTTTTGTACATACATATGTAACATACATAGATCTATCACATTCAAAGCATAAAAATGGAACAAAACCACATAACTAGTGTAAGAAAACATGAATCTAACCTTTGAATTGCAAAATCCACCAAAAATTCGAGTTTAAAACCTTCCCTCCAATATTTTGATTGTTTTAGAATAGAGAAAGTTCAGGCAAAATTATGCATTATAGTGGCCATGTTTTCCATCTAGGATGGGTTTCTTGGCCTGTCTATAACTCAAGGGAAGAAGGCCTTCTAGTGGCCATGTTTTCATAGGCAGCTGGTGTAGGATGTCGCTTGCAAAGATACATTATCACAGGAGATGTCCTAAACCAACCGACTACGAAACTAAGGACATTATGGATCTTCATAGGTGGCAGGCCACAAGACCCACCAACCAACCTCTACGCAGGCGGGCTGTTTTTGCCAAAAATATGGCTTGGCTACATCGTAAAGGAGCCCTTGCCTGCAAAAATGCTTTCTGTAGTATTGAAACCTAATTGAGTGACTTTTTGACTCCATGACTGTTTCTATACAAATTGACTATGGGGGATATAAAAAAACTCCAATTCTTTGTAAAAAAATTGATATCTCTCGCAATGTCTCATGTCCCTATGCAAACCAATAGGACATATCAGCTGAAAGAAAGCATCGCCATATAGTTGAAGTTGTGGTATCCTTATTAGATGAATCTATAACACTTGCATCCAGAAGTTTCTTAAGAACCTTTCCATATGGCGAACCTTTTATATGGCGCTTCTTCTAATAATATATAAATCTTCTGTAATTAGGAAAGTTAAGAAACTTCCATATGGCACCTCTTCTATTCTTGTAAGCTATGCCAGGGGTTCTTCCTAGCTATATATAACATGTAGGCAGCACGAGGTCAAGTGCACACTTCATGCCCTCTGATTATCTTTCATGGTATCAGAGCTATCAAACAATAATATATTAGATCTATCTTCCACTATGGCAACCTCCTACGCCACCGCCATCAATCCCTTGGTCAGCCAAGCTGTCTCCTAGAAGCTGATCAAGAACAACCATGCACTATGGAAGATGCAAGTACTTGCCATCGTGAGGGACACACGCCTAGAGGGATTTCTCATAGGCACCACAAAGACCCCCGCGTCTACCATGAAGACGACAACAGATGGCAAAGAAGTGGGGTGCTACGGATGAACATGTCCTAGGATTCCTTCTCTTTTCCTCCAAATATTTTGTCTGAGTTAAATGCTTGTAAGACTGCTGCTGAAGTATGGAGTGCTGTCGAGGCCATGTTCACCTCAATGTCACGAGCACGCACCATTACCAGGATCGCGGTCGCCACAATGAAGAAGGGCAATCTCTCTAGGGTGGAATACATCGCCAAGATGCGGTCTCTTGCTGTTGAGATCACGTCTACTAGGAAGGCCATTGACGACGATGAGCTGGTCTCCTACGTTCTCGCCGGCCTCGATTTCGACTACAATCGCATTGTTTCAGCCCTAGTCGCCATGACTAAGCCAATCAGTGTGGGAGAGATGTACTCCCAGCTGCTCTCATTTAAGCAGCTTATGGATCTTCTCTAGCCTAATAGCCACTCGGTTAATTCTGCCAACCGGGGGCACGGTGCGTTGCAACGCACGTGAGGCAAAGGGCGCTCGCGTGGGGGTGCTCCATCTCGCGGGTGTGGCCGAAGTAATGGGTAGCACCAGCAGAATCAAGGTCCACAAAATAATTAGCAGCATGGGCCTAACAACAGACCTGCGTATCAGGTTTGTAAGATAAAAGGACATACTGCTGACATATGTTGGTATAGATTTGATGAAGACTTTGTACCAAAAGAAAAATATGTATGTTCAACGTCTACATCCTACAGATAAAACCAACTGGTACATGGATTCGGGCGCTACAGATAACATCACCAGCAACTTGGGGAAACTGTCGATCCATGACAGGTACAAGGGCCACGATCAGATCCACACGATGAATGGAGCAGTTATGGAAATCAGTCACATTGGTCATTCTACTGTTACAACCCCTAGTCGTGATCTTCATCTCAATAATTTTCTATATGTTCCCAAGGCCAACAAAATCTTGTTTCAGTTCATCGTCTCACATCAGATAATTCTACCTTTATAGAATTTCATCTTGATTTTTTCTTGATTAAGGATCAGGCAACAAAGAAAACTCTGCTTAGGAGATGCTGTGATCGTGGACTCTATCCTCTTTTTGCTAGGCGCACAATAAAGGAAGCCTATGGAGCTGCAAAAATTTATTTTGATAGATGGCATTGTCATTTTGGTCATCTGGCTGCTCCAATTGTTGAAAAAGTTATCAGCCAATTTAATCTTCCTGTTTTAGCAGATTCAAATAAACATTCGGTGTGTGATGCATGTCAAAAAGCCAAGAGCCATTAGTTACCTTTCCTCATTCCAGCTCTATTCCCTAGCATCCTTTAGAAATTATTTATTCTGATGTGTGGGGTCCTGTGCCCAAATTAGTTGGTGGATACAAATACTATGTGAGTTTCATTGATAATTACAGTAAGTTTACTTGGATTTACCTCCTTAAATTCAAATATGAGGTATTTACCAAATTTTGAGAATTTCAATCTCTTGTTGAATGCTTATTTAATCATAAGATTATAATAATACAGACCGACTGGGGGGTGAATATCAAAAACTGCATCCTTTTTCGCCCAAGTTGGCATCGCACACCATATTTCCTGCCCGCATACACATCAGTAGAATGGGACAGCTGAACGCAAGCATCGCCATATCGTTAAAGTTAGTCTAGCACTTCTTGCTCACGCCAATATACCACAAAAATTTTGGCTTCATGCCTTTCTTTCCACCACACATTTGATAAATAGAACACATAATCGGTTACTATCATATGACACGTCCCTCTTTTGGTTGTTCAACCAACAGCCAGATTATTCCTCTCTTTGTGTCTTCGGATGTGCTTGTTGGCCTAATCTACGACCCTACATTACTCATAAACTTCAATTCCGCTCCAAGCAATGCACTTTCTTAGGATACAGTCCGTTTCATAAAGGATTTAAGTGCTTGGATCCTGATTCTGGAAGGGTTTACATTTCTCGAGATGTAACTTTTGATGAATCTCTATTTCCCTTTCAATTTCTTGGTCCTAATGATGGTCGTAGGTTTCAAGATAAAATTAATCTTTTACCTACCTATTTGTTAAATCCGACTAGTGGGGTTCGTACCATAAGTGATCATGTGGCTGATTCTCCAATTAATCCTACTAACAATGATTTCCTAGCACATGAAGTCATGTAGGAATTGCCGTCATCGCATACAGGGGTACCCGGAGCTCCTTTTCTCGGAGCTGACCCCCAAGGCGATTCACCTGCGCCTCTAATGAGTTCTGCAGGTGTATCTGCCTAGGAGTCCAAGCCCGGCGTATCGTCCCATGACACATCGCCTGGGCCAACGACCGCCTCTCCAACGCGTGCGGGCGATTCTGCATCTAGCGCACCCGATACGATCAGGACGCTAAATCCGGAGTCCCCGGCGGTCGTATCCACTCTGGATCCCATGCTGGGATCTTCTATGGCACCTTCGGTTGGGGGTGAGCTACATCAAAGGCTGAAGACCCATTTACAAAGTGGTATTCGCAAAGAGAAGCGCTACACTGATGGTACGGTTAAATATTCTTTCTTAACATCAATCGGTGAGCCACAAAACTTATCAGAAGCATTAGAGGATAATAATTAGAAACAGGCAATGGATGATGAATATGATGCATTAATGAAAAATAAAACATGGCATTTGGTTCCTCCTCAGAAAGGGCATAATATTATTAACTACAAGTGGGTATATAAAATCAAACGTAAACAAGATGGCAGCTTAGATAGATACAAGGCTATGTTGGTTGCAAAAGGTTTTAAGCAACATTATGGTATTGATTATGAAGATACATTCAGTCCTGTTGTTAAAGCTGCCACTATTCGAGTTGTTCTCTCTATTGCTATGTCCAGGGGTTGGACTATTAGACAATTGGATGTTCACAATTCTTTCTTGCATGGGCTTCTTGAAGAAGATGTCTACATAAAGCAGCCTCCTGGGTATGAGGATAATTCTTATAGAAACTATGTCTACAAGTTAGATAAGGCACTATATGGATTGAAGCAGGTGCCTAGAGCATGATTCTTAAGGTTAAGTAAGAAACTTTATGCCCTTGATTTTAAAGGATCCAAAGCTGATACTTCCTTATTCTTTTACAGTAAGGGTGACATCGTTATGTTCATGTTAATTTATGTTGATGACACAATTGTGGTTAGTTCTAAACAAGAGGTAGTGGCCACATTACTTTAGGATCTCCACAACAATTTTCCATTAAAATATTTAGGTGACTTACACTATTTCCTCGGTATCGAAGTTACCAAAAGACTAAGCATGGAATTATTTTGACACAAGAAAAATATGTAAATGATTTGTTGAAAAGAGCAAATATGGAGGATTGCAAGCCGGTAAGCACACCTCTATCCACTAGTGATAAACTCTTAGTTTATGAAGGAGATCGGCTTGGTCCTATAGATGCATCAAGATATAGGAGTATTGTAGGAACCTTGTAGTACCTTACATTGACAAGACCTAACATTGCTTTCGCAGTAAATAAGGTTTGTCAATTTCTTCATGCACCAACAACAGTACATTGGGCGGCTGTTAAAAGAATATTGAGATATCTCAAGTCATGTGCAAAGCTTGGTCTAAAGATAAACAAATCATTTTCCTTTTTGGTAAGTGCATATTAAGATGTTGATTGGGCTAGCTGTCTTGATGACAGAAGATGTCAACATGTGGCTTTGCAGTATTTCTGGGAAATAATCTTGTATCATGGCATACAAAGAAACGAGCTATAGTATCAAGGTCAAGTACTGAATCTAAATATAAGGCATTGGCTAATGCAACTGCTGAGATTATTTGGATTCAGACTTTGTTGAAAGAATTAAAGGTATCCAGTCCGTCTATTGCACAGTTGTGGTGTGATAACATAGAGGCCAAATATCTTACATCAAATCCTATGTTCCAAGCTAGAACTAAACACATTAAGTTGATTTTCACTTTGTTAGAGAACAGGTAAATAGTAAATTACTTCAGATTGATTTTGTTCCTTTTGAAGATTAAGTGGCAGATGGTTTCACCAAAGCCTTGAGTGTACAAAAGTTGGAGAATTTTAAGTACCATCTCAACTTAGGAAAGTTGTGATTGAGGGGGAGTATTAGATGAATATGTAACGCATGCATCCAGAAGGTTCTTAAGAACCTTCCATATGACGCCTCTTCTAATATGTAAATCTTCTATAATTAGGAAAGTTAAGAATCTTCCATATGGCGAATCTTCCATATGGCATCTCTTCTATTCTTCTAAGCTACGTTAGGGGCTCTTCCTGCCTATATATAACACGCAAGCGGTATGAGGTCAAGTGCACACGCTTCAAGTCCTCTGATTATCTTTCAATCCTTGCTTGCTCATGCCTCCACGCCTCTTATGTTTTGGGACAAAACCGTTGTTGCTGCATCCTATCTTATTAACCATGTTCGTAGTAAGGTTATCCAGTTCTTGACTCCTTTAGAATGGTGGTTTAAATAAAAAAACTAACTACACGACCCTTAGAATTTTTGGGTGTGCATGTTGCCTAAACGTTGCCCATATTATGGACATAAACTCCAGTTTAGATCAAAGAGGTGTGTATTTTTCTTAGCTATAGCAACCTACACAATGGGTTCAAGTGCCTAGATGTGTCCATTGGCCATGTTTATGTTTCTCGGGACGCCATTTTTTACGAAGATGTCTTTTGGTTTTGTAGACTCTACTCCAATGGAAGGGACTTTTTCTATTTCTATTAATGTGTATCTATCCGTAATATTTTAGAATATTGTGGAATTAGAGAAATTTGCACACTTTCTCATTTGATTCGCGAGGAGCTGGACGAGAAGAAACTCTCATGTCCAGTTTTTCAGTAGAGATGGAACTAAGAGAGAACCATCGACTATAACCCCAAAAGAATGAAGGGAAAATCCTAATGAGGCAATCGTATTTGTTTTGGTAGATATGCTCTTCAAGCACTTGAACCCACTTAGATTATGGTGAGGCAGATAGAAGCAAGACGAAGAGCAATGACACGAAATGCACGTAGCTCTTTCTATCTTCTTTGATCCCTCACGCTTCTGGTAAGGGGGAGAGCAGAATGACTGTACTTAATTCCCCTAATTTTTCTAATGCATCTGGTGAAGAAAATGCAGAAAACAGGGAAGAAATAGATGTAGAAAGCACCACAAAAATCCCTAAATAGGGATTGGCCTCAAAGTTTGAGGAAAACCTGCTTCAGAATCAGCGTCCCATGCAGCAGCGATTCCTGCCCTCGGCCGGTGTGCAGCATCATGGCATCTCCAATCAGAAACAGGCTCAGCTGCCCGGCGCGTCTATGCTCCTGCCCTCGATCGCCGCACAAGAACATGGACAGCCCAGTTCTGACGCGCCGCAGCCTCAGTGACCATATGTAACACCGACATCTGCAAATGAGGACCCAGGAATTCCTGAACAAGCAGAAGATGGTTAAACACTCGTGCAGAATGACAAACAGGTACAGACTACTACAGATGGTCATGTAATTGAGGACACATATACACTTTAAGGAGAAATTACAGGGAATTCGTTGTCTCCTGCTAGGCCTCGCACTCAACCTCAGAGTAGAATCTGGAAGAAAAAGGTGTATACCTCAAAATGGACATGTTTTACATCTTCTAGCGAACCTCAGAATTTTGATGTAGAGTTAAAGGATAAAAATTGAAAAGAAGTTATGGATGAAAAATCTATGGCATTGATGAGTAATAAGATATCACACCTAGTTCCACCAGAAAAAGATGGAATTTAGATAAATACAATGCAAAACAGGTTGCTAAAGACTAAGAAAAGGTAAGAAATGACTGTAAGAACACATTTAGCCTAGTTGTTAAAAGCTACTACTAGAGTACTTGTCTATTGCAGATTCTAAAGGTTTAGATGTATAGAATGTTTTTCTTTATGGTGTGTAGGATATGAAAAGGCATCTATGTCTAACTATGTTGTCAGCTTGATAAGGTCCTACATGGACTCAAATTCTCGTGCCTAGTATGCAAGGTTGAGTGCTAAGTTAAACCAGTTGGGTTTTGAGTTGTCCAAGGCAGCCACGTCACTCCTATTCTACAGGAAACGTCATGTTACTATGTATATTTTTTTAATTTATTGTTGCTAGTTCTGTGCCATATGCAACTTCAATCCTATTATGGGAGCTCAACAAAGACTATGCCTTAAAAAGACCTGGGTGACCTTCCTTACTTTCTAGGTATAGAGGTGAGAAAGTTGAGTAATGGCACTCTTCTAAGCCAAGAGAAGTATGCATTGGGTCTGCTACGGCGAGTGGAAATGCATGAGTGCAAACCAGTTAGTAATCCTTTGTTTGCTTCAGAAAAGCATTCAGTACATGAAGGTACATTGTTTTCATGATTCTACTCAATATAGTTGTGTGGTTGGAGATAAAACAATATTTAAATTTGACTAGACCAGATATTTCATTTTACTAATATGGTGTGCTAGTTCTTACATGCTCTAACTACTGTTCACTGGACCGCAGTGAAAAGAATTCAACGATTTGTTAAGTACACAGTTAAATTAGGCCTCAAGTTTTCTTGGAGATTCGTCTCTGCTTATTAGTGATTTTGCACATGCAGGTTAGACTGGTTCACCTGATGACAAAAGATCTATAGATGGCTTTGCGGTATTTCTTTGGTCCAATCTACGATCATGGAGGGCTAGAAAGCAAGCCATGGTATCTAGATAAGCACTGAAGAAGAGTATCATGTTTTGGCTAATACAACTGTTGAAATTATGTGGATTCAAGCACTACTACAAGAACTAGGAGTACAAGCCCGACAAGCTACCAAGTTGTGTGATAATATTGGAGCAAAATATTTTTGTGCTAATCATGTGTTTCATGCCCATACAAGTTGATTTTCACTTTATGAAAGAGCGTGTGGCTTGAAAGTTGCTTCAGATCAAATATATTTCGACAACAAGTTACAGATGGGTTTACAAAATCACTTCTAAGTAAGCAGTTGGAAATGTTAAAAACAATCTCAACCTCAGAAGGCCAAATTGAGGGGGGAGTGTTAGATAATATAGACACTATATTCAGTTTTTATCACATGTCATAATGTAACCATATGCTTATCTCGGTTTGGTTGGTTCAGTTATTTTAGGAGATGCGATCTTTATCCCTTGTAACCAGGAATCTGAATCACCGTTCTTGTATGCATCCAAGAGATCAACACAAAGGCATCCACCAATGGCGCTTCCTCCACGAACCTTTGGTGTTCTTTACAATACGTTCTGAGATATGATTTACCAAGATTATGGACCTAACATTCCGATTCAAGTTTAAGGAACCGCTGGCCATGTATTACTCTACTTTATATCTTTTACTTAGTTATATCTGCACGGAGTAATATGAATGGATGGGCTGCACGCATGCGCGTAAAACTGACCGGCAGCCAGTGACTTGCACGGTTGCATATATGATACAGCAGCAGACAGCATATTTCCCAGGTCGCACATGATAGTACCAATCCTAGGCTAGCTAGTCTCTAGATCTTGTTGGCGAGGACTGTGTCGAACACCTTGCGATGGCACTGTGGAGAATCCGGCAACAGCAAACAAGCCAGAAAACAGAGCAAGGAGACTATTGGGGGTCTGGCAACGAGCACGCGAGAGCAGAGCGAAAGAACAGAGCAGACAACCAATTGCGTAAAATTGGACAATTATGTTAGATATGTATGCTTCTAGGTGTCCTTTTTGTAAATGTACTGAAGTCCCTATAGCTATATATATGAAAGCCTCCAATCCAAGAGGATGTGGAGTTTTTCTGCTATCTCTTTAGTTTCTCTGCTATCTCTCTAGTTTCTCTTGTGGCCTCTGTTCTAGGTCGCAACTCCCCTGCGCTGCCAATATTCTCTTCATTTTTCCTTTTTCCTTCAGCCAATTTGATCTGCTTACTACCTTCGTGTGGTGTCTCTCTTCTTCTCCATCCGCGCACCATGCTGCTCCACTCCTGGACCATGCTGCTCCGCCATCAGCTTCGGCGAGCCTCTCCTCCTCTTTAGCGCACGCGTCCACTTGACTCTCTTCTCTGCATGTGTACCACGCCGCTCCAACACCACTTCCGCACTTCTTCCCCCATCCACGCATCTTCTCCCTCGCGCCACTACACAGCCTGGTCTTCTCACCTTGCGTGTGGCGTCTCTTCTTCTGTGCTACACGGACTCCTCGGTTCAACCGTGGTCCTTTCCCCTTCCTCTTGCACTCATTCCCAGCAGAGGCACCTCCTCTTCTCCACGCATTCTCCGGTTGTGTTGCCTCCACTACCTCCCTCGCGCACGCGCATCTTCCGCACCTCTATCTTGTCACCAAATCAGCGCAACCATTGTGCTTCTTCCGCGTCTACTCGTTTTCCATGACTACGACCACCGCGTCTTCCCTTCTCCACCTATCTTCCACGACCTCTCATCTTCCGTGTCTACGACCGAATAGCTTCCCACACTCCCACTCTCTCTTTTCTTCCGAGCCACACCAACCGTACACACCGCATGCTCCCCTCTCTCTCTGTTTTCCACTACCATGGCTTCCTTGTCGAACTCCATCACTTCAGCGCGGCACCTCATCCTCCCATGCTGCGCCACCTCTAGCTTCACCAACCTACGCCACTATCAACGTGAAGACTCATGGGCCCATCACCTTGGAGTTGGGGTCCCCCAACTACAACAAGTGATCTGCCTTCTTTCTTGCTCTCTGCAGAAGGCTCTTCCTCCGTGGCCACGTGGACGGTTCCCTCCACTCCAAATCTGCCAATCCTCAATGGGATTTGGTGGACTACACTGTTCGTGGCTGGATTTTCGATTCGGTCTCCGACGAAATACTTGACCTCGCCATGGACAATAACTAGACCGCTCATGATCTCTGGGTCCAAATCGCCTCTCTATTCTAGGCCAACAAAGCTCCTCGTGCTATCTTCCTTGCCGGGCAGTTCATCACGATGACTCAGGGCGATTCCACCATGGATCAATACTGCCAGCGCATGAAGTAGGCTGCTGATGCCCTCTGTAATGTTGGGCATGCTGTTCTGGACTCACAGCTCATCCTCAACCTCCTACACGGCCGCAATCCCCGCTTCTCTAACACCGCCGATGACATTGCCAACAAATCAGTGCTTCTGTCTTTCGCTTTCACCCGAAGCATGCTGGTTCTCAAGGAACTTCGCCTTACAAATGAAATATAGCTTCAGGCGGCTACTGCTCTCATGGCTATCGACCCTTCTAATGCATGCTCTCAAGGTCCAAGTGGTTATCACTCCCCCAGTAGCAATAGCAGTACCACCCATGCTTCTTCTGATATGACCACGCCATCAAGCAAGATGTCACAACCCTCAACTCAAGCTATACCAACTCAGGCCTCACCTACATCAACATTAGTCTATGTAATTGATGGACCGATTACACGTAGTCGAGCAAAGAAGCTACAACAAGAGGTGCACGCGCTACTTTGTGAGATTCATTTTAATATTAATGAGAATTATATACTACCTAAGTCGTATACATTATTAATGGTTAGGTTCACTAAGGAGGAAGACATGAACACACAAGGAGATGACTTCTGACCAGCTACAGACCACTTCAGACCAGTTGCCGATCACGAACTACACTCGAACCAGTTCAGCTCTGCAGAACTGTCTAAAAGAAACAGTCATATATTTTGATTCCCAGAAGCTATAGTGGTCTATGAGCACGTTTTCGAAAGCACTTCAAGTCTAGTTTCCAATGAGTCTAGTCCCGACCAGTTTGGAGCTACCATTTGGGCACAGACTACCGTTTAGTGTATACTACTCGGAAGGTCAACAGCCAGCCTGATGCTAAAGTTCATGTATTAAACTGTACTATTCTATAATATTACGTGGTGTATGGCATACATGGTTAGAAAGGGTGTCAAGTCAAGAATCGAACACAACAAACCGTGCGTCATTTGGACTTTCCTAGGTAGAGTTATTGCCAAAATAATGAAGATTGCGTAGAAGACTAACAGCCACGCGAAAACTCTCCAGGAGCTCATTCTGAAGAGGTCTTTTCACATAGTCGAACTAGTTATTTTCTTTTTGAGTTTCCACCTATCTAGCAGGGGTGTTGCTAGTATAAATACCCCCCTAGACTCATTGTAATTACAGATTATGATATTGAGAATATAGACCACTTTGTTTAGCTGTGCGCTAGCAAACTCCTGAGAGTTGATCTCTACCCCTTTGCTCTTGTGACTTCGCAGGAATTACAGAAGTGGCGGCTTCATCCGCTCCTAATTGGTGCTCCTACTTCCTTCGAGGTCTCCTCGATTGATTGTAGGCTGTGTTGGTTGGTTTCTTTGAGAGTGTGGTTGGACGAATCCTCGATTCAGGTTACCGTATTGAGACGGTGGTTGGCTTCGAGTTTTATTCGTCAGGTTGCTCTAGTTATCGCTGCTTGCAACAGGTTATCTTGGCTTCTTTGAAGCTAGTTATCTGGTGATTGATCCTATGTCATGAAGATTAGGACATCGAGGCGTATCATCTGGTATCAGAGCTTTCGTTACCACGGTAGGATTCTTTACCCTTAGCTACATATAATTTTGTTCGTCCTATCCACTATAAGCCATAAAATTATCATAGCCCTTTGTTTCAATCTGTTATTCGTGTGAGTTTTCTTAAGTTTCAGTCATTTAGAGTCTTGTTTAGTTGCTGATCGTATTATCCTTCGTGTGTCCTTTGTGCCTCTTTCATATATCTCAAAATCCCCACACAAAAAAAATCTGAAACCTTTATCATCCTTTGTGTAAACTTTGATCCTATCAAGTTATAGCTTCTGGTTGTGTCTTGTTTCTTTTATAAAGTGTGCTTCTGTTATTTTTAATCTTTGTTCTTAGTTCTATGAAGAAAAAAAAAGTGTCTCAAAAAAAAAGAAGAAAAGTACAAAAAAAAAAAGAAAGAGTTGAGAAAAGTTGAGAAAGAAAAACTGATGTTCAGTTTGTTGAAGTGCACAAGTACTGAAGTTTATCATATCAAGTTGTACAACTAGTTTGCTATTTGTGTTTGGTGCAAAATTTTGTTGGGTTTGATCGCAACACTTGCATCCCAATCATACTCCTTTGTTTGCATCAACTCTGAAAATTCTTTGCATGTGTGTGATCTATTTATATCTATCATATCTTGTGGTCAGCACTGGACATAGAACTTTTAGTTTGGATTGTTACTTAACTTAACAACAACTAGAATTCAGATTGCATTTCTTGTGTATCAACTCCCCACCAAGCTCCACATAAAAACCATCTCAATCGGTACTCTCTGATCTTGTATTCGTCTCGCCATCACTTTTGGTTACCACCACACATTTTATTTGTAATCCGCAGCACGGAATTCATAAGAGCTTTGGTTGGTTAGAGAGGTGAGGTTGAGAGAGTCACCGAAAACTTTTCAGTCGACATATACAAATATATTGCTTGTATTTTGCTAACCTTTTAGGAAGATGGGTGAATCTGAGGTAGAAGAATGTGTTACTATTGCACAATTTAATGAGCTCAAAGAAAGCCTAGAAGATAAACAAGACCAGTTGACACAAGATCTTCAAGCCATCTTGGCTGAAATTAGAGAACACCGTCCACCTCGTGATGGTGCAAGCAACCACGGTGAAGATGGAGAAGAAAGTGAAGGAAGAGCTGCTGCTAGAAGAGCTAGAGAGCAAGGAAGGAGGAACCGAGGTGCTGCACATGGTAGAGGAAGAGGTCAAAATCAAAGAAATGATGATCATGATGAATCTGAAGAGGATGATGATGATCAGTCTCAATATCGATATGGTCGCCGAGCTCGTAGAGGAGGAAACCGAAAGGAGAGGTTTGGCAAACTAAAATTTACCATGCCAAAATTTGATGGAGGATCCGATCCTGAAGCTTATTTCACTTGGGAGTTGAAAGTGGAAAAGATCTTTCGCTTGCATAATTATTCCGAAGAGAAGAAATTAGCCATGGCATCTCTAGAGTTTGAGGGATATGCTTTGATTTGGTGGGAGCAACTTCTCTCTGATCTTGAGGAAGATGGAGAACATCCTATTGAAACTTGGGATGAAATGAAGCAAGAAAAGAGAAAACGTTTTGTGCCGAAGCACTATCGGCGTGATCTTTTTGATAAATTATAGAATCTGAAGCAAGGAAGTTTCTCTGTTGAGGAATATTATAAAGAGATGGAGAAGGCTATGATTAGAGCTAATGTGTATGAAGATGAAGAGCAAACTATTGCAAGTTTCATGGCTGGTTTGCATCGCAATATTCAGCGCATTGTTGAGTTTCAAATGTATCGTCATCTAATTGATTTGGTACATCAAGCAACTAAAGCTGAACGACAATTGCAGCAAGATGCTAAGAGCAGTAAGTCCTTGTCATTTGGTATGAGGAACATATCCAGGGGAATCAAGCAAGTCTCAAAGTTCACTACTGCACCCTCATCAGCGAAAAACTCGTTTGGAGGCTCACGTTCTAATGTTCAAAGTGTTTTTAGTGGGAAGAACACTGCTGCCCCAAACCTGAGCTCTAAACCAGCAGCATCCACCTCTACTTCAGTAAGTTCTACAACCAAGAGTAATGGAATTTAGTGCTTCAAGTAGAGAGTACCCAAACAATCGGGTGATCATTGTGAATGATAATGCAGAGTATGAATCAGCTAAGCTAGTAAAGAAGAAGATGAAGAAGAGTATGTTGAAGAAGCCCATGAAGATGAGGAATATACAGGGTGTGAATTTGAGCAGGGGGGCTACTCTTGTAGTGGCTAAAATCTTGAGTGTTCAAATGAAAGAAGCTGAAAATGGACAGTGGCACAATTTATTTCAAACACGTGCAAAGGTGCAAGACAAAGTGAAGGTGATCATAGATGGAGGGAGCTGCCACAATCTTGCAAGTCGTGAAATGGTTGACAAGCTTGGTCTGAAACTACAGCGACATCCGCATCCATATCATGTCCAATGGTTGAATGATTCGGGAGATATTAAGATTGGGCATCGTGTGAAAATTCCATTCAAGATTGGTGAATATGTTGACACAGTAGAGTGTGATGTAGCACCCATATCTGTATGTCACTTGCTGCTTGGAAGACCATGGCAATATGACCGTTACACTCAGCATTGTGGGAAAACAAATCAGTATACACTAGATCTGAAGGGAAAGAAGTTTGTGTTAAAGCCCATGACCCCTCAACAAATCATGGCTGAGCACTTACAAAAGAAATCTGAAATTGGTCCAGCAAGTAATGGAAGAGAAGAGCAAAAGAAATTGAGTGCCATCCACAATTCGGTGAGTGAGAGCCACAAGCCAAATGTGAGAGAAAAAAAGAAAGGAGAGGGAGAAAATCTAGTTATGTTAGCCACAAAATCTAAAATGAGAGGAGTAAGGAACAACCCAAATCAAGTGCTCTTTGTACTTGTGTGCAAAGACATTTTAATTTCAGCTAACGACATCACCTCTCTTCCTACTGTTGTATCTCATCTGTTGCAGGACTATGGAGATGTTTTCCCAAAGGAAACACCGGCTGGACTACCTCCAATTCATGGGATTGAGCATCAAATTGATCTCATTCCAGGGGCTGCACTACCTAATCAACCACCATACCAAACCAACCCTGAAGAAACGAAGGAGATACAAAGGCAAGTACAAGAACTTCTTGACAAAGGTTTTGTTCGTGAAAGTTTAAGTCCTTGCGCCTGTTCCTATGATCTTAGTACCTAAAAAAGATGGATCTTAGAGGATGTGTGTTGATTGTAGGGCTATAAATAACATCACTGTCCGCTACCGTCATCCTATTCCACGCTTAGATGACATGCTTGATGAATTGCGTGGCTCCACAATATTTACTAAAATTGATTTGAGAAGTGGTTACCATCAAATAAGAATGAAAACTGGAGATGAATGGAAAACTGCGTTTAAAACAAAATTTGGGCTGTATGAATGGTTAGTTATGCCTTTTGGTTTGACTAATGCTCCTAGTACTTTCATGAGATTAATGAACCATGTCTTGAGAGCTTTTATTGGACAATTTGTGGTTGTCTACTTCGATGATATCTTAATTTACGGCAAGTATTTTGAAGAGCATGTGAGTCACATTCGACAAGTCCTAGATGAGCTTAGAAAGGAGAAATTATTTGCTAATCTTGAGAAGTGGAGTTTTTGCACAGACCATGTTGTGTTTCTTGGCTTTGTTGTTTCAGGAAAAGGAATAGAAGTGGATGAAAGCAAGGTGAAAGCCATCAAGGATTGGCCCACTCCAACAAATGTAAGTCAAGTGAGAAGTTTTTATGGCCTTGCTGGTTTTTATAGAAGGTTTGTGTGAGATTTCAGTACCATCGCTGCTCCCTTAAATGAATTAACCAAGAAAGGAATTGAATTTAAATGGGGAAACACACAAGAAAATTAAAGAAACGTTTAACTGAAGCACCACTACTTGTTCTTCCTGATTTCACTAAAACTTTTGAAGTGGAATGTGATGCTAGTGGGATTGGGATAGGAGGAGTTTTAATGCAACAAGGAAAACCTGTAGCATATTTTAGTGAACAATTGGGAGGTGCTCAACTGAATTATTCTGTATATGACAAAGAATTGTATGCTTTGGTACGTGTGCTTGAAACATGGCAGCACTACTTATGGCCAAAGGATTTTGTTATTCATTCCGATCATGAATCTTTGAAGTACTTGAAAGGTCAAGCTATGCTGAAACGACGCCATGCCAAATGGGTTGAGTTCATCAAAACATTTCCATACATTGTGAAGTATAAGAAAGGTAAGGACAATATTGTTGCCGATGCGTTGTCTCGGAAGAGTGTGTTGCTGAACCAACTCGAGGTAAAGGTTTTGGGTCTTGAAAATTTGAAAGATATGTACAAAAATGATCCTGAATTTTCAGAACCATATGCCCATTGTAAAGACGGAAAAGGTTGGGAAAAATATCACATCAATGATGGATTCTTGTTTAGAGCTAACAAACTTTGTGTTCCAAATTCTTCGGTTAGATTGTTGTTGTTATAGGAATCACATGGAGGAGGATTAACAGGGCATTTTGGACAAAAGAAGACATGAGCTACTCGGTGATCATTTCTATTGGCCAAAGATGAGGAGAGACGTCATCAAATTTGTGGAGCGATGCGTCACATGCCACAAAGCTAAGATCAAACTAAATCCTCATGGTTTATACACTCCGTTACCTACTCCAAATACTCCTTGGGAAGATATAAGCAAGGATTTTATTTTGGGATTGCCTAGAACTCAGAGGGGAAAAGATTCAATTTTTGTTGTTGTTGATAGATTTTCAATGATGGCTCATTTTATCCCTTGCAATAAGACCGACGATGCTTCACACCTTGCTAATTTGTTTTTCAGAGAAATTGTGAGGCTACATGGAATGCCCAGGACCATAGTGTCGGATCGTGATGTCAAGTTTGTGAGCTACTTTTGGAAAATGCTGTGGGCAAAGCTTGGGACCAAGCTCTTGTTCTCCACCACTTGTCATCCCCAAACCGACGGACAAACTGAAGTGGTGAATCGAACCTTATCAATGTTGCTGCGAACCATAATGAAAATGAACTTGAAGGATTGGGAGGATTGCTTGCCTTGTGTGGAGTTTGCTTATGACAGGGTAGTACACTCTACCACTAATTTGTGTCCTTTTGAAATCGTATATGGGTTCAAACCTATTGCTCCGATAGACTTGTTGCCCCTTCCATTGCAGGAAAGAACCAACATGGAAGCCTCCAAGCATGCTGTATACATAAAGAAGATACATGAGAAGACTAAGGAAGCAATTGAGCTCAAGGCGGTACGCAAGGCTGCAAGTATAAACAAGCATCGGAAGAAAGTGTTGTTGGAACTAGGGTACTTGGTGTGGATTCACTTGTGCAAGGATCACTTTCCAAATCAGCGCAAATCCAAATTGATGCCACGAGGGGATGGTCCATTTCGTGTTCTTACAAAGATCAATGACAATGCATACAAGATAGATCTTCCACCAAGTTATGGCGTGAGCAACACCTTCAATGTTGCTGACCTATCTCCATTCACAAGTCAACATACTTCAGAGTCGAGGACGACTCCTTTTCAAGGGAGGGAGGATGATATGACCACGCTATCAAGCAAGATGTCACAACCCTCAACTCAAGCTACACCAACTCAGGTCTCAACCTACATCAACACCAGTCCAAGTAATTGATGGACCGATTACACGTAGTCAAGCAAAGAAGCTACAACAAGAGGTGCACGCGCTACTTTGTGAGATTTATTTTAATATTAATGAGAATTATATACTACCTAAGGCATGTACATTATTAATGGTTAGGTTCACTAAGGAGGAAGACATGAACACACAAGGAGATGACTTCCGACCAGCTGCAGACCACTTCAGACCAGTTGCTGACCACGAACTACACTCGAACCAGTTCAGCTCTGCAGAACCGTCTAGAAGAAATAGTCATATATTTTGATTCCCAGAAGCTATGGTGGTCTATGAGCACGTTTTGGAAAGCTCCTCAAGTCTAGTTTCCAATGAGTCTAGCCCCGACCAGTTTGGAGCTACCATTTGGGCACAGACCACCGTTTAGTGTATACTGCTCGGAAGGTCAACAGCCAACCTGATGCTAAAGTTCATGTATTAAACTGTACTATTCTATAATATTAAGTGGTGCATGGCATACATGGTTGGAAAGGGTGTCAAGTCAAGAATCCAAGGCAATAAACAGTGCATCATTTGGACTTTCCTAGGTAGAGTTATTGCCAAAACAATGAAGATTGCGTAGAAGACTAACAGCCATGCGGAAACTCTCCAGGAGCTCATTATGAAGAGGTCTTTTCACATAGTCGAACTAGTTATTTTCTTTTCGAGTTTCCACCTACCTAGCAGGGTTGTTGCTAGTATAAATACCCCCTAGACTCATTGTAATCACAGATTATGATATTGAGAATATAGACCATTTTGTTCAGCTGTGCGCTAGCAAACCCCTGAGAGTTGATCTCAGGATTACAGAAGCGGCGGCTTCATCCGCTCCCAATTGGTGCTCCTACTCCCTTCAAGGTCTCCTCGATTGATTGTAGGCTGTGTTGGTTGGTTTTTTTGAGAGTGTGGTTGGGCGAATCCTCGATTCAGGTTACCGTATTGAGACGGTGGTTGGCTTTGAGTTTTATTCGTCAGGTTGCACTAGTTATCGCTGCTTGCAGCAAGTTATCTCAGTTTCTTCGAAGCTAGTTATCTGGTGATTGATCCTACGTCGTGAAGATCGGGACATCGAGGCGTATCACCTTCCCTATCGCGCAGAGAAGTAGGTTGGCATAGTGGCCATAGCGGATTCCAAGGCAACCATTTCAATCACCGTGGTGGGTGTCGTGGCCGTGGACAACACCATGGACATTACCATTATGGCGGCAAGAGGTAGCCACCACCATGGTATTCCGGCCCCTGGTTCTGCTTCAGTCCTGGTAGCGTCCAGCAGTACTCCCTATGGCATACTAGCGCCCCGGGGATCCTCGGCTAGTCCCCCAGGCCCACACCATCTACGCACCAATTCAGTACTCACCACCGATGTAGCAACAACCTTCCCTGAAGCGGGATCCCTCTAGTCTGGTGGCTGCCATCAATGAGATGATTGTGAACTAGGGTGACGCATCTTGGGTCATGGACACCAGTGCAACAAACCATATAAGTAGCAACGATAGTATCCTTCTTTCTTGCTACCCATCTTCCTCCTCCTCTATCATGGTTTGTGAAGGCAACTCTCTTGCTGTCACTTGCCAGGGCAACTCTCTTGAAAAATGTTCTTGTGGTTCCTTCTCTCATTCGCAACCTTTTTTTTGGTCAATTCACTCATGAAAATCACTATGCTATTGAATATGATGCTGTTTGTTTTCCATTAAGGATCCATGGACCAGTCAAGTGATGCTTCGCTGCAATAGCTCAGGTGATCTCTACACCATCTCACCTGCCATCCACACCAATCACATCTACACACCGCTACCTCCGAACTTGCTACCTTGTGACATGCTCGCATTAGTCATCCTAGTCCTATAGTTCAAGCTAGTCTTAAGCAGATAGCTCCATGTAATTTGCCACTCGGGTTTTGTCATGCCTGTCAACTTGGCAAACATGTTTATCTTTCTCTAGTCCATAATCATGTACATCTTCTCCGTTCGATCTTCTACATTGTGATGTATGGACATCCCCAGTTTTATATATTTCTGGCAAATCTTACTATTTGGAAAACATGTTTGTCTACCTTTCTCTAGTTCATAATCATGTACATCTGCTCTGTTCAAACTTCTACATTGTGATGTATGGACATCCCCCATTTCAGATATTTCTGGCAAATCTTACAATTACTGCTAGACTTTTCCCCTCCAGCACAAATTTGATCTCCATCAACACCTTGTGCACTTCTGTGCCTTTGTTCGCATGTAGTTTGCACTCTCTATCAAGTGCATTCAAGACGACAATGGCACTAAGTTTGCAAACAACGCCACCACTAGCTTTCTCGCAGCCAATGGCATCCTGCTACATCTCTCCTGTCTCTACACCTCAACTCAGAACGGCAAGGCTGAATGCATCCTACGCACCATCAACAATATTGTGCACACACTCCTCCACTCTTCCATGCCTTCTACCTACTAGGCTGAAGCTCTTACCACAGCCACTTATCTTCTTAATCACTGCCCATGCTCCACCATACACAATGAGATTCCCTTCTCTCACCATTACGGTTAGCAACCTGACTTGTCCCACCTTAGTGCCACATCTGCACAACAAGCTCACTCCACGATCCATTGCCTACGTCTACCTTAGCTACCCTTCTTCTCACAAAGGCTATCATTGTCTTGATCTCTCATCACGCTGCATCATCATTTCCTACCATGTTATCTTTGATGAGATGTCGTTTCCCTTCTTTACTAACTCTATAGGTTCCTCTACCCCAACTTCACTCAATTTTCTTGTCGATGACATCAACACGGTCACCCTATCCTTCACGGATGTCACGCCCACTACACTCGGCAAGCATGGTCTTGTGCCCTCATCTGGCTCATTTCCCCTAGACAATCCCACATTCATCACTTGTTTTACTCCATCTCCGTCATCGTCATTCACACTGCCACCTTGAGGTCTGTTCGGTCATGTCTACGAGCAATGCAGTACCTCCCCATCACTGGATACCACCACCATACCTCTGGCACCTTCGGCGCCACTAGTAGTCATGAATTCAGGTGCGCCAATGGCACCCCCAGCACCTTAGGCGCCGCTGGGGATGCCACCACTGCTTTTTGCACCTTCTGCTACTCTAGCCATAGGATGGGCTGTGACGAGGCTACAGACAGATGCCATCTGGCTAGTCGACTATAGTGGTGCCTTCATCTCCACTTCTGTTGCTTTGCCCCTGCCTACCACCTATCGTAGTGCTCTGAATGATCTGTAGTGGTGTTTGGCCATGGCCGATGAGTATTGGGCACTTATTCATAACGAGACCTGGCACCTCATTTCTTGGCCCCCTCACAGAAATGTGGTCACCGGCATGTGGATCCTCAAACATAAGTACCATGCCGATGGATCTCTTGCCTGCCATAAGGCTCACTAGGTCGTTCGTGGTTTCTCTTAGTAGCACAGCATGGACTACGATGAAATATTCAGCCTAGTTATCAAACCGGCCATGATCCACGTCATCCTCAGCATCGCCGCCTCGCGATCATGGCCAATTCACCAACTTGACAATAAGAATGCCTTTCTCCATGGCAGTCTTGAGAAGACCATCTACTACCAGTAGCCTCCTAACTTCATCAACCCCTCTGCCCCTGATCATGTCTGTTTGTTAAAGAAGTCCCTCTACGGCCTGAAGCAAGCTCCTCAGGTATGGCACCAATGCCTTGTCACATATCTTCACCAACTTGACTTCACACCTTTCGTTAGTGATGCATCTCTCTTTATTTATAAAGATCGAGATAGCATCACTTGCTGCTTTATGTTGATATCCTAACAGCCTCTTCACTGGATCTCCTGCATCACATCACTGTGTGCTTCAGCTCAGAGTTTGCGATGCTGACCTCGGGACGCTCTATCACTTCCTCGGCATCTCCGTCTCGCACTACTCTGACGGACTATTTCTATCACAGCACCAATATGCTCTTGAGCTTCTCTAGTGTGCTAGCTCATGCCAATATATGTCCAAGTGCCACCCCACCATGACACCTATGGACTCAAAGTCCAAACTCTCAACTATAGATCATGCTCTAGTCGCCAACCCGTCTGAATACCATAGTCTCATTGGGGTGCTCCAATACCTTACTCTCACTTGCCCTGACCTAGCCTATGCAGTCTAGCAGGTATGCCTTTTCATGCACGACCCCCAAGAGCTACACCTTGCCTTTGTCAAACGCATTCTCCGCTACATCAAGGGCACCCTTTTAGCTGGTCTACACATTGAAGCTGGTCCTGTCCAATCTCTCATGGCATACTCTGATGCGAACTAGGCAGGGTGCCTTGACACTCGCCGCTTCACGTTAAGCTACTACGTCTAACTTAGTGACAACTTGGTGTCTTGGTGATCCAAGCATTATACCACTATCTCTCGCTCCAATTCTGAAGTAGAGTACCGTGCAATCGCCCATGACATCACCGAGTGCTGCTGGTTGCACCATCTTCACCAGGAGCTTCATCTACCGCTACCCTCTGCCACTGTTGTCTTTTGTATCAACGTTAGTGCTATTTACATGATAGCTAACCCCGTTCATCATCGTTGGACAAAGCACATCAAGATTAACATCCACATCATCTGCGGGAAGGTCATGCTTGGTGAAGTTCGTGCTTTTCATGTGTCGTCCTCACATCAGTTCGTGCTTTTCATGTGTCGTCCTCACATCAGTTGTTCACTAATTTCAAATCCAGTCTATGCATTCGTGAAACTCTCGCTACAACTACGGGGGGGGGGGGTGTTAGATATATATGCTTCTAGGGGTCTTTTTTGTAATTGTACTGAAATCCCTATGGCTATATATATGAAAGCCTCCAACCCAAGATGATGTGGAGTTTTCTTGCTGTCTCTCTAGTTTCTCTGTACAAATTCACGTGAGTGTTAAATTGAATTGTTTTGGGGCTTTCTATTCGCATGACCTGAATGCTCCCAACTACACTACTTAAAGATCCTGCCATCTCATCATCCTACATGCATGGAAATTTTTGAGAAAATGACAGCGCCATCTTGCAGTCATGCACACACACGCCACCGCACCTAACATGCAGGCACCCACGCCATATCGCTATGACCACTCTTGCCTCATCGCCCAGCATCTTCAGATTACTTAGTGGCAAGTCAGCTGCCACTTCCAACACGACCAAGTGCCATAGGGCCATGCCACAAGTCAGCATCAAGAATCACCCCCTGAGCCATGGCATGGCCCAAGGTCACGCCATTACCAGCTTTGTCACCAGCAATCCTTTTGTTAAGCCATCTGTTTTTTGTTCCTTTGACCGAACAAATTCGATCACAATTTGTGCACCATCCACACATTCTTGAATAAAGTGATAGCAAGTATCTATGTGCTTGCCCCTCCCATTGTAGACTATATTTTTTGTGAGTTCAATGGAGGAGTTGTTGTCAACACATAACTTCACAGGTCTCATTTTTGTCTCGATCAACTCCATGAGCAATGCTCATAGTCACAGCGCCTCACAAGCTGCATCAGTGGCTACCATGAACTCCGCCTCATAGGAGGATAGTGCCACCATCTCGTACTTCTGAGAACTCCATGAGACAACACTGTTGTTGATATAAAACACCACAACACCAGTGCTTCGTCGATCATCAAGATCACTAGTGAGATCACTGTCAGTATACCTAGCGAGAACCTCCTCACCACCACCTATAGCAAAAGTGAGGCCATAATCCACCATAAGTCGATCGGCTCTCCAATCCTATCTATGAGACTTACCAAATTTTGGTGCAAACACACGGCATGAAGTAATGCTGGCTCGGTGTCAGTAGTTTTGGCAAGGTGAGCTTCCACCTTCTTCTTGGTGGCACAGCATCAATTTGCATAGTGTCCAATCTTTTACAGCTGAAGCACTTCACATAGCTCTTTTCGTGGCTGCCACCGCCTGACCCACCAGAGCCCTCCTTGGGTGGTGAACTGCCACACCCTTGGCCACAGCCAAGCTCGCCGCAACCACGATTGCTTCCTTCCATTTGAGACTTGCCCTTGCCTGATGACAGTTCATTGGTGTCCTTCTTGAAGTGCGCCTCCTACTCAGCCTCAATTTACAAGTGGAGTTTTCAAAGAATTTTTGTAGGGAGTTAGGCATCAAAATATGTTTTGCTTTAGTGGCACACCCATGGACTAATAAACAAGTTGAACGAGCAAACAACATGGTACTCTAGGGTATCAAACCACTAATTTTTTTCCGCTTCGCCCATACACTGGATGATGGGTTCAAGAATTGGCATCTATACTTTGGTCATTGTGCACTACACCCAATTGTGCTATGGGGCCAGTCTTCTTTCTTTTTATTTTGTGGATTGGAAGCTATCATATCAGTGGAGATGGTGTTCAAGTCACTATGGGTGTACAAGTATGATGAAGACAAGTCTAACAAAGACTAACTAAAGGAGTTAGATCGATTAGAACAATCACGAGATATTGCAATAATCTAGTTGGTGAAATACCTCTAGGGTTTAAATCGCTATCATAGTGGAATATTCTTGGCCAAGATCTTTTCGTTGGTGATCTCATATTGAGAAAAATGCAAAATACCAAAAACATACATAAATTATCTATCATCTAGAAAAGCCCGTACATTATTGCTGATGTGACATGCTTGAGGGCTTATCAACTCAAGCATAAAAATGGCACCGTTGTGGACAACATGTGGAACATAGAGCATCTACGTCTTTTCTGTACTTAAGCATTGTATCTTTTATATATTTTCAGGGATGTAATTTCATTTTTCCTTGATAGCTTAGGTCAAGTGCTTGCTGTCTTGAGAGGCCAACCAGGGGATGCAAGGACATGATGAAAATGTGGGCTTGGCATGATCCTTCTCCATTACTAGCTTCTTTAGTTCCTCTAGAGTAGTGTGGAGCTAAAGGAGTACTCCGTTGGCATCTCTAGAGCTTGAGCCAGAGCCGTTTGAGTAGATGATATCAAGCATTGGCTTGACGACATTGGCTAGCTCAACCTGGGTGGACTCGGCTGACTTTAATTTAGGGTCAAAGACCTTGAACTAGGATCGAGTCTTGACTTTGTTACAAGAACGAGAATATAAGTTATGGAGACAAAGCTATATAATTACAACAAAGGAGTTGATAGACATTTACATTAAAATTCCTTCTTGGGTGTGCCTTGGTTGCTTTGAGGGCATTGACTTCCTCGTCTAGCTTGGCCTTGGCTTCACTCAACCAATTTACTTTAGAATTCTATGCTATGGAAAAAGATGGCAGTCTAATGAGAATGAGGATCAAGAATGAGTAGTGTTACGATTAAGTTGCTTACCTTCGAGTGATCCCATACTATTGAAGTTATTGTCCTGAAACTCTTGGATCTCGGCTATCAAATGTTTTTCTCTATCTTTAGACTTTAGCAAAATTTGGTCATGCTCTTTCTTCAAAGTTTCTATCTAATTGAAATGGGGGACAAGCCTGTGCAATGTATTGGATTTGGCTAAGATATGAATGATAAAGGTTCAATATATTGTGGAAGGAAAAGCATCTTACATCCATCAGCAAGATTGACTAATCTAGTAGATGAACTAGATGATCCTTGTCCTTTTTCTTCTTTCCTCTCATTGAGGACACATCTTCTTCACCCTTAAAATTTGTCTAGTAAATTTTCATTGGTGGAGCAGGTTCTTCACTTGAGGATTTCAAGGAGCTATAAAGAATTTCTTCCTCATCGTCCTCATGGGGAGAATGATGAGGCATCTAGGCAATTAGCATTTCTCTCTTCGACTAGGACACGATGTCCATAGTTGGCCCTTAATCTAGAAGGTGGTATTGCTGTTGCCAAGTTCAAGGGCTTCTTGATTTGGTGGTGGCATTGCTTGGTGAGGAGTTGAAGGAAGCCACTATTTTAAAGAGAGCCTAGATGCATTATTGAGCTGGCTACTAGGCTAGTCGCTACTCAGGGCTCTTGGTTAGTTCCACCTGACTAGGCCTTGGTTTGGCTACCAACCAGGAGCTGTTGAATAGCAATATCTATGGCGCCAGATGGATTGTCATTACAAGGCTTTCTGGTTGAAAGAAATATCAGGAGTAAAACTACTACTAATCAACAGAATATCATTGGCAAGAAATTAGAAGTCCCTGGTTAGGGCGTTGAACATCAAGCCTGCTCTTCACTTTAGGGGAGGCAGCGTAGAAGACTTGGGACTCGACAGGGGAGGAGGAGAAGCGACAGTCTGGTTACTTCTAACTCAAGTAGTGCTACCACTTTCTTCATCATCGGAATCTATGATCAGTTGCCATTTGCGTGCTTGCTTGGTAGCATACTCATTAATAGTAGGGATGGTGACTGGCTTATGTTGAATCTGGTGCTATTGTCTAGGAGGATGGGAGAAGATGTTTGCATTTTCCTACATAAGATACATGTCACTAACTGGGTGAGGAAGATTAAGGAGGCTATACGCTTGTGAAGGTTTATCTTTCTGAGTGGGTATTGAAATGCACTCAAGAATACCTTATACATGCGCTCAGCTACTTATTCTTCCTTAAGAGAATCTTGGGACTCCCGAGTGCGATCTTCAACACCCAATAATTGAAACGTCAGGTGCACTTGGTCCTTAAGTGGTTGTAGTCTAGCCTTCAGGAAGAGCAAAGTGACCTACATGTTTGTTAGCCCTTTTTGCTTTAGGGCATCAATCTTGGTCAAGAGTTTGTCAACTTGGAACAATTTTTGCTTATTAGAGAGAGAAGGCCATCTACAGAGAGATGCTCTAAGAGTTAGGTTGTTTCTATTGTCATTCTCTGGATGGGCTTTACTTGGTTTTTATTGTTGCCGCCAACTTCAATCAAAGGACAGGTCGATCTAGAGAAATAATTTCACAAGCACTTCTTTACAAGGATCCGTGAGATGTGGCTCATAGATTTGATATTGGTGAAGCAGAGAGTGGAGGAATCAGTTCTAGAATATATTCAAAGATTTCATAATATACAAAGCCAATGCTACAGCTTGGACATAAGTAATGAATAGTTAGCAGAGATGGTCTTCTAAGGATTATCAAGTCACATCAGAAGGAAGTTTTTCTCCAACGAAATTAAAAACTTAGCTCATTTGATGCGCACAGTATCGGCTATGAAAGCCGATTACAAGAAGCAAGGGAGGAGATATTGGAGTTATGAGAGCTTGAAGAAGATAATTTTGAAGCATGAGTTCTCATACTCAAAAATTGGGGGCATGTGTTAACACTAAAATTTGGTAGGCCCTATAGATAGATTCCATTAAGGATCAGAGAGCCGATCATTTTATGGAAAGAGGCCAATTAATATAGAGAAAGAGCCAATCAAACAGATGAAGATGGATTTGGTTCAGTTGAAGATGGAAGATTGTCCACATAAGACCAGATCTGAGAAGAAATCATGGAAACCACAGTAGGGTGGTTTTTATCTTTGTAAAATGTCTTATAGATAGACACATTAATTAGTTTTCCTTTTATCTCTAAAAGAGATTATGTTTTATCATTAGAAAAGTTTATCACGTATTCATGTGGGATTTGTGTAACCCGAGGGTATAAATATAGATTCCATAGAACCTTGTTAATCATCTCCACAGATCAATATATTCTCAGTGCATCACCATCCCTAGTTTATGTAGGTTTTTCCCAGCAGGTTCTGGTTCTCAATGTGGGACTACATGAGTTAGTTCCAAACGCTGGTGAAGGGGTAAGTCCTGTAATTATCCTGCCATTATCTCATGATAGTTCTATTCAACATATGTTCACTAACATAATCCAATTAGCCTTCTTGAGCTCTCTATAGATCTTGATGTCTAGAATATATGCCGCCTCTCCTAAGTCTTTCATAGAGAAACTACATTTCATTAAAGTCTTCACATATTTGAGCATAGGAATGCCATTTCTAATCAATAATATGTCATCCACATATAAGGCTAGAAATACAAGTGTGCTTCCACTAGCCTTCTTATATACACAAGGCTCTTCTTCATTCTTAATGAAACCAAATGCTTTGGTCACTTCATCAAACTGAATATTCCAACTATAAGATGCCTTCTTTTAATCCATAAATGGATTTTTGCAGCTTGCATATCTTTCCAGCTGATTTTGGATCAACAAAACTGCTGAGTTATGTCATGTACAAAAAAACATCACTTAGATTTCCAGTAAGGAAAGCTGTTTTGACATCCATTTGCCATATCTCATAGTCAAAATATGTACCAATTGGTAGAATTCTCTCAATAGACTCTACCATTGTGACAGGTGAAAAAGCTTCATTATAATCGACACCCACCAATCATGCCTTATAGATGTGAACATTTCCATCCATGTCTATCTTTTTCTTGAAAACCCATTTGCACTCACTGGTTTTAACATCATCAGGGGGATCAACCAAGTTCCAAATTTGATTATTGTGCATGGATTCAATTTCGGATCTCAGGGCTTCAAGCCATTTCTTAGAGTCTGGTCCTACCACCACTTCTTCATTGGTCTTAGGCTCATTGTTGTCTAACAATATGTCTCTTTGTTGAGTAGTCAAAAACATGTACCTCCTAGGTGCACGACATGACCTTTCTGACCTACGTGGTGCCGGTGTATCTACAACAGGTTCTTTAACATTTTGTCCAGCCTGCTGTGGTTGTGTAGGAGCTGAAACATTTTTAGGCATTTCTTGAATTTCTTCTAGTTGCACCATTCTGCCACTATCCTTTCTTGAGAGAAACTTTTTCTCTAAGAAAACACCATGTCAGGTGACAAACACTTTGCTTTCTCTTTCATTATAGAAGTAATATCCTTTTGCCTCCCTAGGACAATAAAGAAGCATTTATTACACTTAGAAGGGAGCTTATTAGATAGTAAATGTTTTACATAAGCCTCACAACCCCAAATCATAAGAAAAGATGAACTAGGACATTGTCCCATCTACATCTCATATGGTGTCTTTTCTACTTACTTAGATGGAACCCTATTTAATGTGAATGGAGTTGTTTCAAGAGCGTATCCCAGGAAGACAATGGAAGATCACATTGGCTCATCATGGAACGCACCATATCTAATAAGGTGCGATTTCTCCATTCAGATACCATTCTAATGAGATGTACCTGTTGGAGTCAACTATGGAACAATTCCACAATCCTTTTAGATGATTGCCAAACTCATGGCTCAAATACTCGCCTCCATGATTAGATCATAGAAATTTAATTGTTTTTCCTAAATAATTTTGTACTTTATTTTGGAATTCCTTGAACTTTTCAAAGGATTCAAACCTATGCTTCATTAGGTAGATATACCCATATCTACTAAAGTTATCAGTAAAAGTTATGAAGTATTAAAAACCACCTCTGGCTGTAGAGCTCATCGGTCCACATACATCAGTATGCATGAGTATCAATAAGTCACTTGCCCTTTCACCTTGACTGATGAAAGGTGCCCTTGTCATTTTGCCAAGTAAACAAGATTCACATGTCTTAAATGATTCAAAATCAAATGAGTGTAGAAGACCATCTCAATGGAGCCTCTCCATGCGTTTCTCAATTATGTGGCCCAAGGGACAATGCCATATGAACATTGGATTCATATCATTAGGACGTTGCCTCTTTATATTAATGTCATATACCAGTGTACCTTCATGATTTAGAATGTATAACCCATTTACTAATAGAGTATGACAATATAACATCTCTTTAAAATAAAGAGAACAACCATTTCCCACATAACTAATGTCATAACCTTCTTACAAACAAGAATAACGTTCCTAGATAGAGATGGAACATAATAGCAGTTATTTAATTATAAAAATAATCCTAAAGTTAAAGGCAATGGTATGGTGCCAACAACCACTGCAACAACTCTTGCTCCATTACCAACACGAAGATCCACCTCACTCCTTCTCAAACTTCTATTTCTTGTTAGCCCCTACAATGATTTGCATATGTGAGCAACTGATCCGGTATCAAATACCCAAAAATCCATAGATGAAGTAGCAAGATTGATATCTATAGCATCTATACCTAAAGTGGAAGTTGTACTTTCGTTCTTCTTGAGATCCTCTAAGTATTTTGGACAATTTCTTTTCGAGAGTCTTGATCTATTGCAATAAAAGCTAGCCGCATTAGGAGCAGTTCCCTTCTTGTCTCGCTTAGCGGCCTGGGAGTTGCTCGTGATTTAATCATGAGTTTTTCTTTATGCTATCCTTAGTAGATTTTAGCATCCCACACAACTCAGCCAAGGTTTTGTCCATATTGTTCATGAGATAGTTCAATATAAATGGCTCAAAGCTTGAAGGAAGCAACCCAAAAATCACATCAGTAGCCAACTGCTAAGAGGAAAATCAAGTTTTTCTAGACTTTCAATGTAGCCAATCATCTTAATCACATGAGGGCTGATGGGATTTCCTTCTGCAAGCCTACACGCAAACAAAGACATTGAAGTGTTGAACCTCTCAGCCCTTGTTTGATTCTCAAACATACCACATAACCCCACAATTATGTTTTAGGCATTCGTGTTGTCACATTGCTTTAGAAGCTCAGAGGACATTGTGGCTAGCGTGCGACAGCACACATCACGGGAATCATTCGTATGTTTCTCACGAGTTCTCCATGCAGCCATAGTAGCATTATCAAGCAAGTTATCGAGTAAAGGAGTCTCAAGGACATACTCCTTGACTTGCTTGTGAATAATTCTCAAGTTGCGATACCAATCCATAAAATTTGTTCCATTTAGCTTTCCTTTCTCAAGAATAGATCACAAATTAAAAGAACTAGCTGCAGCATTAGTTGGCATGATGTACAACATAAAAATATGCAAAGTTTAGCACTATGTTTCTGTACATCTTTCATTAAACAATTTAACAAAAAATTCCCACTATGTGTTGTGCAACAACACTCCCTCTAAGTGACATAGTGGGTCAAGATCCTCATCTCACTAATTCCAATTGAGCTTTGGCATCATAGCTTGAAAATTAGTGATATGGGTATGCAACACATTCCTAATGACATCTCTATGTGTTCACGCCATAATGCGCAAACTAGCCGAGGCGTGGGAAATCTGCTTCGCTCCAGTGCAGGTCCTTCGGCTTCTAGGTTCATTAGTGTGCACTCCCAATTGTCTCATTGGGCGTGCCAAAACTATGCTCACACCGAAACACACGAACACGCCGAGGCCATGGAGATCTGTTTCACTTCGTTGGATGGCGTGCACTCTCGATTGTCCTTCTGCTTTGTTGATTGGTTTGAGAGCATGCCGAGGTCATACTACTTCATTGTCCCTTCATTAGGATGATGGGGATGTGGGCGTGCCAGTTAATTTGACCCTACAACTAACTAGGAGATGAAGAAATGGGTTTGCCAAACATTGATCCAATATTGGTCGCGCCGGATCTTGTGCGCATGGCGTGGCCACGCCGACGCCTAGGAGGTCTGTTTAGCTCCAGTGTAGGTCGGTCGGCTTCTCTCTATGGCTCGAGGTACGCATACCGAGGCTTAGGAGGTTAGCTTAGCTCCAGCGTGGGTCCCTCAACTTGCTCTCTGGTCCCTCCGTCGCGACGGTGTAGGTGCGGGCATGCCAATCAATTTGATCCTATAATTGATAAGGAGGTGAGGAGAACAGGTCAGTCGAATGATGGGCTGAAACAAGCTCTCGCTATCAGCTGGCCGCCGATAGGAAGGAGTTAGTCATCAGTAGCGTCCAGATGGCTCTTGCTATAGGCTAGTCGCTGATATGGATTGGGACGCTCTTCCATCGGCTGGGGAGCCGATGAAGGCGTAGATAGATGTCGATGAAGGATGTGATAGCTCCGGGTGTAGCGAAAACGAGATCTTGATCCATTGGCTCCGCAGAGACTATGGAGGCACCGAAGGGTATTCAAAGAATAGCAAAGCAAATGGAATGTCTCGTAGTTGCCGACGGAAGCTGTAACGCTCGTTCATCGGCTTTATGTAAACTGGCACGGAATCATATAAAAGACACATCGGCTGTAAAGTTGATGCCGCTCTGGATATGGTGGATGATGAACAAGGAGCGGGGCCCGATCCTCCCACAGCACGAGACCCATTGCCCACCATGACGATGCCGCTAGCACCAATCTCTAAGGATCGGATCTAACTGAGACAGTAAGAGACTGAGGCCAATAGCAACGGGACGGCAGATGCTAGATTAGTCATGATGAAGCAAGGGCAAAGCGAACCCATCATCTAGCTGAGCCGATGAGAGGACATCTCTAAAGATATGTGTGCGTCGACTAGAAGGCCAATGCACTAGGCATGATGTTCAATGGAAGTATCTAAAGATAGGTACGTATCGGCTCCTCAGCCAATACGCTGGACGTGTTCTCAAGGTATAGATAACTTATCGGCTAACCACTCCGATGAAACGCCGGGCAGAGACCTACAGGCTTACAGCTCAATCTATTGTCGGCGGCCTCATTGGTCAAACCTAACAGATGCAGCATGGGACAAACAACAGCAGAGAGAGCTTGGTAAAAAGATAGATCTCGCACGGACGTGATACAGCACACTCGATCTGACTGAGAGATCAAACCTAACAGATGCAGCCTTAGATAGGGCAAGATATACCAGATAGTAGCGGGACTTACCTTTTCACCAGAGATCAAACTTAACTGATGCAGCCACGCGTCGAGAGCCAGAACCTATTGGTAAAAACCTAAATAAACTATGGTGGCGATGAGCTAAAGTTGTATTGATAAAAGGATGTCTCATAAGCTTTCAGGGGGTCTATATTTATACCCTGGTATTACAGAGTCTGACGTGGTTACAACAACCATCGGACATTATTTCCTAAAAAATATAAAAGGAAAATATCTCTAAGAAATTTAACTAAACTAACTAAACCTTCCTATCAATATAGGATACAATTTACATAAATTGCCCTGTCATGAGTTCCATAGCTCCCCCTTAGAATCGGCCTCATTTGGATAGTCTTCTATAATTGGACCGAATCCTTCCTCAATTCATTCGATCGGCTTCTTCCCTGTAGCAATTGGACTCTTCTTTACTAGACCGATCGTCTTTCCAATCTATCCATGGGCTTACCAAATGTTGGCCTTAACAGATACCAACTCTTGCTATCAGTTGATTGCCAGCAGGTTTTAGATACTCATTAGCTGTGTCCAACGTGCTCCTACTATCGAGATAAAGACTAGAACACTTTTCCATCGGCTGGAAAGTTGATAAAGACATAAGCAGATGGTGATGAAGGGAATTAAAGATAGATCGGCTGTAGAGCCGATCTCACTCTGAATATAACAAAAGTGTAACACTGGTCCATCGGCTGCAAAGTTGATGAAGACATAAAAGGGAATTCAAAGAATACGATAATGATTCCATCGGCTGCAAAGCCAATGATACCTTGGAGTAGGCTATTCAAAGAATACTACGCGGGATCCTCCTATTGGCTTGTTGTTGATGGAGGCTATAGCACTCTTTAATCTACTAAAAAGCCGATGAAGGCATATGTATATTAGCAAGGAATAATATAAAAGATCCATCAACTGCAAAGCCGATGACACTCTGAAGATAACGTGCGATGAGTAGCAAGGAGCGAGACTCGATCTCCCAAAAGTACAAGACGTAGTGACCACCGTGACGATACTATTAGAGCCAGCCTCAATAGATCAAACTGACCCAAGACAGTATGAGATTGAGACTAATAGCATAGAGATGGTGGAGACTAGATTGGATGCATGGACGGAAGAAACGGGCAAACCCATCGGCTAGCTGAGCTGATGAGAGAAGATATTTGAAGATATGCGTGTATCGACTAAGAGGCCGATACATTGGGCATGATGCTCGATGTGTGGATAACTCATCGGCTAGCTACTCTGATGAAACGCCGAGTAAAGACCTATTGGCTTATGGCTCAATCTACTATCAGAAGTCTAGTAGGTCGAACCTAATTGACGTAGCATGAGACTGATGATGGTAAAAGGAGCTTGACAAGTCAATATATCCCACGCTAACGTGATGTGGTATATTCGATCGGACTAAGAGGTCTTACCTAACTAATGCAGCCTTAGACAAAGCGAATATATCAGGATAATAGCGGGACTTACCCCTTGGTAGAGTTCAGAGCTAACCAATGCTGCCCCATGTCGAGAGCCAGAATCCGCCGGTAGAAAACTAAGATAAACTAGGGTGGCAATGCGCTGGGATTACAAGAGTCCCAGGGGTGCTATATTTATACCCTGGGATTACAAGAGTCCGATGCAGTTATAACAACCATCAGACGTTACTTCTTAAAAACATAAAAGGAAAATATTTCTAAGAAGTTAACAAACTAATTAAACATGCCTAATCTTTGAAGATATATTCTATAGATATAAAGTAACCTGCTGTGGTTTCCACAGCTCTCCCTTAAATTCGGTCCTATCTGGATAATCTTCTATTTTTAACTAAACCAAATCATTCCTCAATCTATCCGATCGGCTCTTTCCCTATATCAATCAGACTCTTTCCACAAGCCGATGGGCTCTCCAATCCTAACTGCAGGGCTTACCAAAATTGGGTGCAAACACTATTCATTCTTGTTTGTTGGGTGGCATCAATGTGCCCTAGCCCCAACCTGTCTCAAGGTCCAAAACTATTTTGATATCCTTGTTAAGTAAGCCAATTGCTACGCATATAGATGTCTGACATCTACCCCAAGTACTGATGCTATCTAACTGTATCATACTCTGGTAGGCCTACTATATGGTAATCATTCTCCATAGGTGTGACATATAGAAGGGCACAAACGCCTAATTTTTACTATGAGGGACTCTATCCTACCATAGCAACAATTCACAAATATCATTGCATAAAAGTAAGAGAGAAAACATCACAAATAAATATATTCAACTATGAAATAGTATGGCCCAAAAAAATGGTGATCTCCATCTCTTGAGTCACCATGCTTTCATTTGGGTCACCATGCTTGAAAACTTGTAACTTCTAGTCTAGGCTACTACATATAATAGCTAAAAATTGAAGATTACAAAGATAGATTTAAGAACTATGGTCGACACATAGGTCATTAAATATAATAGAAACAGCTAACAGTAGCTAAAATAATCATGACACGTAGGCTATGAACAAATGTTACATGCATCACATATATCCCATACATTCTTCACATCATTCTCTGCAAAAACAAGTTAGGCATAGAATCGTATTCTACCTAACGATGTAAACTTGAGATGCTATATATAAGGGGGAAAAAACTATATAGCACAACCACCTTATGCCAATCCAAGACACTCTCAAAGATACTAGTTTTCCCACTAGCCCATGGTAATCAGATCCACAATCTACTACTATTCAGCACAACAACCGTATGTCGATCCATGACAATCTCAAGGATACTAGTAGCTTCATTGGCCTAATCCATAGCCTACTAGTATTCGACACAACCACCTTATACCGGTCTGAGACACTATCAAGGATGTTACTAGTTCCAATGACTCGAGGCTATAGATCCATGCCTTATCTAATTCCTATTCGCCGATTGATCTCATCAACCTGTGCTGCCATCGATCCATCACATGAACCGACTGATCTAGACTGTAATAGATCTAATCTACTACTACCACACATCAGCATATTGTTCGTGCCGAGATCCCTTGCGCGCCCTGACACGAACACGCCGACGCCTGGGAGGTCTGTTTAGTTCCAGTGCAGGCCGATCGGCTTCTCTCCGTGGCTCGAGATACGCGTGCGAGGGGTCATAGGGTTCGATCGACTCCAGTGCTACAGTATAGGTGCGGGCGTGCCAGTCAATTTGACCCTACAATTGGCAAGAAGGTGAGACGAGCAGGTCCGTCAGACGGTGGGCCGATACAGGCGCTCGCTATAGGCATGCTGCCGATAGGATCGGGATGGCCATCGACCGCGCCCGAAAGGGCCTTCGCTTTTGGCTATTTGCCGATAGGAATCGGAAAACTATTCGATCGACTGAGGAGCCGATGTGGACAGGTCTTAATGAGGGATCGGCTGTAAAGCCGATCGAGGAACTGGGGTGTACTCAGAGGATAGCAAAGCGCACAGGATCCCTCCGGATAGCCGACGAAAGCCGTAACAGTCGTTCATCGGCTGGAAAAATCGATGAAGCCACATGTGGATTGGCAAGGAATAGTATTAAAAGGCATGGGCTGCAAAGCCGATGCCGCTCTGGATGTGATAGCACGAGACCCATCGCCCGCCGTGATAGCGCCATTAACACCGAACCTTGAAGATCAGACCTAACCAAGATAGTACGAGGCCGAGGCCAATAGCGATGATACAGAGGACGCCGGATTGGCTATGCTGAAGCAAAGATAGGAACGAACCCATCAGCTAGCTGAGCCGATGAGGGGACGCCTCTCTGAAGGCGGGTGCGTATCGGCTGGAAGACCGATGCGTTTAGCGTTACGCGTCAAGGGACACCTCTAAAGGCTGATGCGTATCGGCCAAGCGGCCGATGCGCTGGGTATGAAGCTCAGAGAATGGATAACTCATCGGCTAGCACTCCGATGAGACACCGTGCAGAAAACTATAAGCTTGAAGCTCGATCTACCGTCGGCAGCCCCGTAGGTCGAACCTAACCGATGCAGCATGAAATTACCGATGGCAGAGGGAGCTTAACAGGCCGATAGGCCCTGCATGGACGTGATGCGATACATCTGATCGGCCTAAGAAGTCGAACCTAATCGATGCAGCCTTAGATAGAGCAGAACATATCGAGATGGTGGCGGGACTTACCCCTTCGCCGGAGATCGGACTTAACTGATGCAGCACCGCGTCGAGAGCCAAAACCCACCGATAGAAACCTAGATAAGTTGGGGTGGTGATGCGTCGATATTGTATAGATTAAGAGATATATTACATGTCTCTAGGGGGTCTATATTTATACCCTGGATTTACAGACAGAGTCCAACATGTTTACAACCATCGGACGTTATTTACTAACACAAACAAAGGAAAATATCTCTAAAGAAGTTAACTAACTAACTAAACCTTTCTAATTAAATAAGGTTACAATTTATAAAGATAAAATACCCTGCCATGGATTCCATGGCTCCTCCGTAAACTCGGTCTTATCTAGATAGTCTTCCAATCTAAAACTAAGTCTTCCTTCGCTACCATCCGATCAGCTTCTTCACTGTAGTCATCAGACACCTCTCAGCCAATTGGCTTTAGCACCATCGGGCTATCCAAATTTTGGCGTTAACACATATGTGATAATCTAGATCTCAAACTATGCATGATGGCTCTGATACAACTATTAGTGAAATGATAGCATAAAACACATTTTTTTCTACTACGAAAGAGGGATCTGGACCGTTACCATGACACACGTAGTGCAGTGGAAGCAGGGTTGGAGAAGCCAATCCAACCACTCTTGCGTTGAGGTAGTAGATGAAGTAGTCTTTCACCGCAATCCCGATGCCAATCAACACCGCAATGAGTAGTGCCTCCACCGGTATCCACACATCTAAGGCTGGAACATCGATTGTGGCGGTACTAGTACTCGCAAGCCTCTAGGGTTTGGCTCAAGAGGTGGTAGCTTGGGTTTTACTCAAGGTGCATGAGGTATCATAGCTTGATCTCCACAACTCCTATATATAGGCTTCCTCACTGGGCCTAGAGAACCATGACCCAATAGGAGTCTACTTGCATCTCTATCCGAATCGAGCCCTTATATGAATCACATTCAAATAAGTATCCCAATGCGTTACGTGTGCAACCTTGTAGGTTCACGTATATTTGGTCACAATACGGAATTGTCTTTCTTGTTACCCTGTTAATAGCAGTCTCTAGCAAGGCATATTAACCCCAAAGTATACATAAAGATCATATTGGCTAAACCTGTAATTTTTAAGGACACCTATTCACTCCACTCTATGCTATCTCTAGGGCTTTCAATTGGTATTAGAGCCAATTTCTTTGGATTGGCTTAACTGTTAGAATAGAAGATGTCGGGGCATAGGTCTACACCACGACATATTGGTGACAATCCATCACTTGCTAGTAATTCACATTCTGATACTCAATTTGTCTCTATGCCTTCCGGTTGGTCGCCTCACTTTGATGGAACCTTTTGTGCCACTTGGATTCATAAGATGAAGTTGCACCTAATCTATTTGTATCCATGTATTCAAAAAATTATGTGCACAAGATGTGATATGCCAAAGAATACTGAGAACCCCACACCAAAGCAAGAACAAATGATCCACTAGAATGCTCAAGCCACTAGTGTCATACTTAGCGCCTTGAGCCCTGAAGAATTCAGCAATGTTGAGTTTGAGGTGGCATAGGAGATATGAGATACTCTTCAACTCGGTCATAAAGCCTTGCCAGGCGTGAAGGAGTCAAGGACAGAGTTGTTAGAAGGAAAACTCGATCAGTTCATGAATGAGGATGATGCGACGCTTTATGAGATTTATGATTGCATGATGATCATCGTCAAGAAGATACATGGACTTGGTGGCGAGGGCATGACCAACCATGTCGTCGTCATCAAGAAACTTCTCTGAGATTTTGGCACAACAAATAACACCTTGGTGGCTCTCATTCGAGAGATGAAGATGTACAAGGGACTTATCCAAGTGATGTAGTCTCAAGATTAATCTCCCATGAGCTTCATGAAGAAGCCAAGTACATCAATACACTCTCCAAGCAAGCCACTCTCACTAAGAATAAGGACATCGCTCTCAAGGACAAGAAAGAAGCTTCAAGTGATAAGAAGGTGAAGATGAGACTTCGCTCTAGTTGTGAGGATGTTCAAGAATTTTTTTAGAAGTGAAGGTGTCTATGGCAAGAAGAAGCAAGGCAACAATAGCAAGAGTCAACCAAGCAAGAGAGTGTGCTACAAATGTGGTGAGCATGGACACTTCACTACCGATTGCCCCAACAACACTAAGCATCATAAGAAAAGAAGTGGTCATGCACACATTGGTGAAGGGTGGATCTCTAGTGGTGAATCTGTAGTTGAAGTGGAAGATGACAAGAAGAGTGGAGTCAACCTTTGCCTACAAGTCTTCTTTAGAAATAGAATCTCTCTTTCCCAACTTGAGACATGATGAGGACTTCAATGCTCCCATTTGCCTTATGGTGAGAGAGCACAAGATAACTCCCAATCCCAAACCTCTTGACAATGATAATGAGAAAAGTGATGAAAGTGATCTTGATGATGATGTGCTTAAGGGTTATAGCAAGGCTATTTGAATCACATAACCAAGCTTATGAATGCATTAGAGGAAAGGGATAATACTCTGAAAAGACAAGAGGACTTGCACTTCCTTGAGAATGAGAAAAACCTTATTCTTGATAGGTCTTTGGTTAGGAAGAAAGAGAGGGCAAAGACATTGACCACACAACTTGATTTGATCAATGAATTGATTGCTACTCTCAAGAGCTTGAATGATGAACTTGTTGAGAAACTATTTGGCCTAGCCAAGGCCCACAATGATCTCGATGTGCAATTTGAGGCTCTTTGGAGTAGCCCTTCTACCTTGAGCTACTCAATCCTTTAATGCCTCCACAAGCATTGGGTGTACTAGATGTTATGATGTTGATGTAAATGTTTTTTCTACTAACCTGCAAGCGTTAGAGGTCATTAAGAAGGAGAATGAAAGGTTAGGGACTCTTGTGAAGTATGGGTGCATGAAGTCCTATCAATCACAACATGCACTCTACAAGACCATCACCACTCATAACAATAAGGATGTATATGGACATAGCTTTTGTCCATGTGACAGCAGGCCTACAGCGAGGAACATTATTATGGAAAAAAAGTTTGTTGACAAAGGGAGTGCACCATTACCATTTGTAGAGCACTTGGCTTCCAACCATAAGGGCAAGAGGTTCCAACTAGGGTTCTCGAGTCGACCCAAACCTGCAACCGGAAGTTTTGTTCCATACAATCATAGGCTCGAACCACATGTATTAGGTAGGCCAAGAAGGGCATCCAGAGGTTCTCACTCCAATATTCAGAGGTTCTGATCTAGACAGCTGTACTATGATTCATTGTGGTAAAGTGATCCCTCTATTCAATGTTTGGTAGAATGATGAGTACAAGGTTGTTCTAGGACCCAAACTTCGACAAGATTGGATTCCTAAATCCATAGCTTGACTTTCTTTTGTAGGCATACTTGTTCAACAGATCAAGTTGAGTTGTTGATAGTAGGTGCACCAACCACATGATAGGGAAGAGGAGTATGTTTACTTGTTTCAACAAAAATGCAGGAGATCACAACATCACATTTGGTGACAATGGCAAAGGAGAGGTAATAGGCAAAGGTAAAATTATCATCGCTAATAATCTTTCTATCTCCAATGTCCTTCTTGAGTCATTGAACTACAATCTTTTATCAGTCTCTCAATTGAGCAAAAAGAGATATAATTACTTGTTCACTGATAAGGATTTGGTTGTGTTTAAGAGAAGTTATAACTTTATTGATTTCAAGGAAAGGCTAAAGGTTGATCTCTACCTAGTTGACCTTGAACTAGATGAAGTGAATCCAGAGGCTTGCTTGATTACTAAGTCCTCCATGTGGTGGTTTTAGCACTGAAGGCTAGACCATGCGGGAATGAGGAACTTATCAAATCAATTAAAGAGCGAGCAAATCCTTAGACTTGCTAATGTGAATTTTAAGAAAGATGGTGTGAGTAGTGCTTGTCAAGTGGGAAAGCACGTTGGCAATCCTCGTCTTGTGAAGAACATGGTGACTACATCAGGACCTCTTGAACTTCTTCACATGGAATTTTTTGAACCCATTGCTTAAATAACCATCGGAGATAACAAGTATAGTTTTATAATTGCTAATGACTATTATCGTTTCACTTGGGTATTCTTTCTGCATGATAAAAGAGAAGCACAAGACACCTTCAAGTGTTTGCATGTGCTTTGCAAGGAATGCAAAAAATGAATATGCAGTCAAGATCAAGAGGGTGTGAAATGACAAGAGATGCTAGGTATAGGCATATTAAGTAATGACATCAAGAAGAAAACAATAGATGAGGTGAGTCCACAAAAAGTGGAGGAGGAGCCAAGAGACATTGAGCAAGCTTCTCCAATTCAAGTGGCACCTTCAAATCCAAGTGTTAATCAAGGGATCTAGCATGAGTGGATAGGAACAATGCTGAGAGTGCTCAAGAGCAAAGAGATGCCGTGCACGCTCAAGTATGCCCAATGGACCATCCAAGGTTTCATCAAATCATGCAAAGAGATCACTCGGTTGACAATATACTTGGTGATATTCAAAGAGGGGTAACTACCCATTCGAGAATTGTAAATTTTTCTGAATTAATTGTGTCATCTTTGGAGGATGCACTTCATGATCTAGATTGGGTGATGACCATGCATGAAGAGTTGAATAACTTCACATGCAATGAAGTATAGTAATTGGTCGAACGCCCTAGCAAAATGTTATCAGCACCAAGTGGGTTTTACATAACAAGCTAGATGAACATGGAGTACTGACTCGTAACAAAGCACAGTTAGTGGCACAAGGGTTCACCTAAGTTGAAGGACTTGACTTTGGTGAAACCTTTGTGTCGGTTGCTTGCCTTGAGTCCATGCGTATTCTATTAGCCTATGGCTCTAACCATGATTTCAAACTTTATCAAATGGATGTTAAGAGCACTTTCTTGAGTGGACCAATCTTGGAGTTGGGGTATGTGGAGCAACCACCGAGATTTGAAGACCACCAGTATCCAAACCATATATAAAAGCTTTAAAAGGCGCTCTATGGGCTTAAGCAAGTACCAAGAGCACGGTATGAATGCCTTCTTGATTTTTTTAATGAAAAATGGATTTGAGATAGAGAAAGATGACACTACTCTCCTTCCCACTAGCAATTTTGGTTCCCCACTAATGAAATCATTCAAGACTTTGTGTTTCTCGTCGCATTGGTGATTGGAAGCATCAATCCTTTATCTATTCCTTGGTTTTTCTTCTCAATGTATTGGTTCAATCTCCTCTCTAGGGTTTCATCTCTTTTCATGATTGATCTATCAATCTGTCAACCTAGATTAGGTTTCTCTTGGATAGAACTCAACCTTTTAACCTAGAGAACTTATGTCCATAGAGTATTGTTACATGCATTGGTTAGTTTTGTGTCACCATAGTTTCCTAGTAGTGAGTCAAAGGGTCTGGTGTTCTTGGCTAGAAGTTTGAACCATCCTTAGCTAGTCACACTCCCTTGAATATACTTCCATTCCTTTGTCCTCTAAATTCCACTCATTGGTTCATGTTCTACAGCTTGATATGGTGGTTGAGAAAAGGCAGAAGGCAATGCAGGATGTGAAGTCAAATGAAAGTGACGATGATGCTCCATCCCATCCTCCTATCACTAGTCTCCTTCATCATCACATTGCTGTAGCTAAAAGGGAAGGCTCTAGTTACTCAAGGAGGGCAAGGAGGGATCTCTAGTGGCATATGTAGCAAAGGAGGTGGCAGAAGTGGCTTTCAAGGGAGAAGCACCACCCAAGGGGGAGAAAGTGGTGGTGACACAAACAAACTCTATACGCACCGGGCAAGAGTGATAGTTATAGCTAATCACATTTGAAAGGACCTTGAGTCGCATGGAGGGGGTGAATGTGCACATCTAAAAACTAGTAACAAACTCATAGCAGAAATTAAAACTTCCTTTGTAGTATCCGGTCCTAACTACCAAAGATTCCAATTGATTTCCACTACTAGATATCAAAGTTCGGTTAGAAACTGTGGTCCTAGGGTCTAGATATTCTGGTCCCCCTTCACTACTTCCAAAAAGGATGTGTGCTGGCGACAATCTCAAGGGAGAAAAGGTATGGAAGTGATCCAAAGATAGTAAATAAATACAAGAACCACTACACAAGGAGACATGAAATTTTTCTTTGAAGTTCAGATCAAAAGATCCTACGTCTCTATTGAGGGACTCCAAGGAGGCAAATAGTGCTCAATCCCTATCCTCACCAAGCTCAATCCTAGGAGGATGTTGATCTCAAAGCTCTTAGCAAGGATAGCATAAAGTCTACGACAACAAGCATGGTCTCCAATAGGACACAATGTCCAGCTTCTAGTAAAATTTGCTCTACAAAAACCAATCCCTAAGAATACGCTTTGTATCCACTATACTTACATCTTTCCTGGTTGAGGTGAGAAAATCTTCATAAACCTTTCAAGCGATTCACAACCTTAAATCCTTGCGAGTGATGCCTAGCTCTCTAGGAGCAGAACCTCCAAGAGTAACAAGTGCAAATGATCGATGGGCATCAAACTACAAGTACCTAATCAAATCCCTAACCCTCTCTCTCACTAGATCAAAAAGATCAATCACAAAGAGGTGTATTTGGTTGAGAAAACAAGAGAGATAGGTGTGGAACCCTAGAGAGGCTTTACAAAGTAGGGATGAAATAAATGAAGAGCCCTCCCTCAAAGCAGGGGTTGGTGGAGTTAAAAACAATGTCCCTGCAAAACTGTTTGTTGCTCACAAAATCAAACTCCAAAGTATCCACCTCTAGGCCGAAGACTCTAGACACACTTAAATCCAAAGCAGCAAAACTAATCCAATGTATCTAGTCAAAACCTCCTGAGACTCCAAACATCCTTCATTGCTAGACAGTGAAAATTCTCTGAAGACTCTACCACATAAGGCCAAAGACTTTAGACCATTTTCACTATTAGATAGGAAAACTTGCCTAAAAATGTACAATGACTTAGACAAAATATCCAAAACCCTCTCTAGAGAAAAACCAAAACCCAAAGATGCATGTGGTGCACGTGTTTACTCAAGAAAAATAATGGGACCTAATTGAGCTTTTTCTTTGCAACTTGGGCTAATATTTATATCTAGTACGACAATCCTAAGACTAAAGAAAAATAGAATACATTTGAAGCACAATGTCGAGTACTATTCAATGCCTTTCTTTCATGGTAGGGGTTTCTTTTCATCAATTCAATTTTTCTAGGGCTAACTCCTATACTTTCTTCACTTAACACATTAGTCCCCTAATTTTCTTGTCACCTATCATTTAAAACCCTCTAGGAGGCCTAATGCACTCTCAATCTCTATTATTTTGGCTCACAAAAGTTAGTATAAAGGGTTGAGATTTTGGTTGAAAGAAGACAGAAGAGGCTCCCCTAAATGTGTGCATAGTAATAAGTGAATATTATGCATATGCACATCTTAAGGAGAAACATGAGAACTCCCCTTATTTCCTTATAACTGTGGAGTAAAATGTGTATAAGAGTATATAAAGATGAAAGAAGGATGCATACAACATGGTATATTGCTCAACAATGGAAACTAAAGTAGGAACCAATCAAACATGCATCTCATCACATTACAGGAATATAAATGCAATAAAAGAATAAATTAATAGTCTTTGCATCGCACGCAAATATAATAGTTATTACCTATCTATAGAAAACTCAAGGAGGTTTGAAGTATGTGGCCCTAAGGTCTAGAGACATTGATCAAAGTCTATTGAGAGAGTTCAAAAATGAGAAATGATTCACCACTCAGGTAGCACATAGCAAGTATAAGCAGGAAATCAACTTGATGCTAACATGTATATACAAGGTGAACTACCCCAAGCAGCGGTCACACAACATGTCAAAGACAAACCTAACACTTGTGTTTGAGTAAACTTATCAAGATTTTACAAGTTTCAATAGATCACAAGTATTAGTCAAACACGTGTGTGCAAGAGGCTGTAAGTACTGTCATGCCTAGCTTTTCAACCATGCGGAGCCTATGTCAAAGACAATCAGGAGTTCAAGACAACGGTTTTAGTCATCCACTACAAGGTTCAAGTTTGTCCCAAGTGCAATAGGAAGCGGTCTATATATCTTGATGTGGGACAGTATGTACCCATCTCAATCTTTGGAGTGGTCCAAGCATGTGAATGACTCAAAACAAGAGACATGGCAACCTAGCATATACATGATATCAACAGGAATTTCAATACATCCTACACATGCTAGTTGCCAATCCCACTGGTGAACATATTTTCAAAGTTCATCAAGTATTAATCATATTTACATATTTGAAAAACAGGCTTAGCTCATAACATGTATGAAGTAATCAAAGAGAACCTAAGCTATAAGCACCATCATGTACACGCATAACATACCAAAGAGAGCATAATTTCATCCTAACAACTAGATTCATGAAGCTCACAATATGCTCTATATAATACATGATGCGATGCAATGCGGTTGTGATACAAAAACTGAAAGCAAATACCAAAAACTACTATACAAGAACCAAAACTTCCCCCCACTAAAAAGGGAAGCACACCCCAGTTCCCCTCGCAGCCGGGAAAAGGATGCTTGATCTAGGGGTTTTGTGAAAATATCGGCAAACTGTTTAGAGGTATCTATGTGGCAAAGATCAATATCCCCTTTCTCATAGTGGTCACAAAGGAAATGAAAACGGATATCAATGTGTTTTGGTTTTGGAATTTAGAACTGGGTTCTTTGGCACACTTATAGCATTAGTACTATCACAAAGAAGTGGGACTCTCTGGAAGCTCAACCCAAAGTCTCTCAAAGTGTAAATCATCCAATGCAATTGGGAGCAACAGCTAGCGGCAACAACATATTTGACTTCTATGGTTGACTGGGCTACGCTAGTTTGCTTGTGAGAGGACCAAGAGACAAGAGAAGAACCCAAGAATTGACTAGTACCAGAAGTGGACTTGTGCTCTAGATGACAACCAGTGAAATCTGCAACCGAATAACCACAAAGCGAGAGAGTCAAAGAAGAGGAATACCACAAACAAAACTCGAGTGTGAAACGAAGGTATCTCATTATTCTTTTGACTGCTTGCTTGTGGGAAGTACGCGATGAGGATTGGAACCGAGCGCACAGACACATGATGAACTGTATGTATAGCCTCATCGCTGTGAAGTATAGGAGTGAGCCAATCATGCTCCGTACTCCTTCTGATCCACCAGCTTGCCATCATCATCAGCATCCAATGCTGTCGTGGTGCACATGGCGTCGAAAGAGGCTTGGCCTCACCCATGTCAAACTTCTTTAGGATGTCCTTCGTGTACTTACCATGATGCACAAACGTCACCTCCCGAATCTGCTTGATTTGCATCCCGAGGAAGAAATTGAGCTCACCCATTGTGCTCATCTCGAACTCCCTGCTCATTGTATCTGCAAACTTGGCAACCAAGGAATGAGATAAACCACCAAAAATGATATCATCCACATATATCTAAACAATGATAGTGTCAATACCTTGCTTGAGGAGGAAAAACGTTTTATCAACCGATCCCATTTTAAAACCCTTTGCAACCAAAAACATTTTCAAACGCTCATACCATGCTCTAGAGGCTTGTTTCAATCCATACAACAATTTTGATGTTTAAAGACATGGTTTGGAAACTTGGGATTTTCAAAGCCAGGAGGTTGCTTGGCATAAACCTCTTCCTCTATGTACCCGTTTAAGAAGGCACTTTTGACATCCATTTGAAAAAGCTTTAAACCCTTTGATGTAGCAAAGGCTAAAAGAATCCTAATAGCTTCTAAACGAGCAACAGGAGAAAAGGTTTCTTCATAATCAATACCCTCCTTCTGGCAAAAACCTTGGGCTATTTATCCTGTTTTTTTTATTAATAGGTTTAAGATTCACTCTGTTTGTCACTAGCACCCCATCTTCACTCTGTTTGTTTTAGAAAACCCACTTGGTTCCTACAGGATGACAATTTAGTGGAGGTGGTATTAAGACCCAAATGTGGTTTTGCTCAAAGTGTTCTAACTCCTAATGCATGGCATTAACCCAATCAGGATCAGATAAAGCATGTACAACATCTCAGGGTTCAAAAGATGCAACAAATGCAGAATGGGCAAACTGTGAGATTTGATAGGACCTAAACTACATGACTCACTAGTTGATCTTGCCAATTATGGTCTGAGGTGGATGGTGATGCTAAATGTGGCTTGGAGCCTCCCTGGAAGATGTCACCTCCTCCTCAACAGTAGCTGGTGCTTCCTCAGGTGTAGCCGACATAGGCTGAGAAAGCTGCTGGAACGATCCCCATGTAGTGGAAGAAGAGGGGTCAGGACCATGAGCTGAAGTAGTCATCGCAGGCTCGTGAGGAGCAGCCAGTGAAGTCGGCTCAGGATCACCCCAATTGTCATTTTCCTGCTTATCCTCAACAAAAATGCTTTCACCAAGTTCCTGCTCACCTGCACACTCAAAGATAGAAATTGAACATGGCATGGTTTCATCGAATGTGACCTCGCAGGTCTCCACAACTCGGTTAGCCTCTAGGTTAAGAACATGATATGCATGAGAATAAAGTGCATAACCTAGAAAGTTGCCCTCTGAAGACCTAAACTCAAACTTGTCCAAAATACCTTGTTTCAGGATAAAGCACTTGCATCCAAACACCCTAAAATGACTCACCTTGGGTGGATGTCCAAACCACAACTCATAAGAAGTTTTCTTCATGAAAGCCCGAAGGAAAATACGATTTAAAACATGGCACGCGGTGTTGATCGCTTTGGCCCAATACCTCTTACGAGTCCTATGCTCATTGAGCATTGTCCTAGCCATCTCAACAAGGGTCCGATTCTTGCGCTCAACAACACCATTTTGCTGGGGAACATAAGGAGAGGAGAACTGATGCTCAAGGCCCAAAGAAGCACAAATGGTTTTAAAATGAGTATTCTTGAATTCTATACCATTGTCACTGTGAATTGCTCTCATAGCATTCTTAGGGAACTCATTTTGCAACTAAAGAATTAAGTCCCGAACATGAGAAAATATGTCATCCTTACTTTCCAAGGAAAACACCCAAGAATATCGAGAAAAATTGTTAATGATCACAAGAACGTACCATTTTCCACCCACTGACCGAACCAGAGCTGGACCAACTGTGTCCATGTGAAGTAGTTCACCAGGTTCCTTGGTCATGACATGGTTCACAGGGGGGTGAGAAGCAGCAACCATCTTCCTGTGACAACATGGGTGAGAAACTAAATCCTTCTCAAATTTCAACTTGGGCAATCCTCAGATTACATCAAGTGAGATCAACCTAGCTAGAAAATCAAAACTCAAATAACCCAATGTCCTATGCCACTTCCACAATTTAGAGGAGGATCTGGCCACCAAGCAACGAGATGAGCCAAAAGAGTGAGAAAAATCAGCTTGAAAGACATGGCCAAACAGGACAATCTGACAAAAAAGATTTCCCTGAGAATCAAGAACTCAAGACAAGCCGATCTTAAAACGCACATCAAATCCATCCCCAAGGAGTTGCAAAATAGAAAGTAAATTGAAATGTAATTCGAAACGAAGGAAACAACCTTGAGAACAAAATTCTCGTTGAGCCCGGAAGGATCCACGAGATACCACTTTACCTTTGTTATTGTCCCCGAATGTGATGTACTCCTTGAATTGCATGAGGTTGAGGCTGGATAACCATTTTAAATTCCCATTCATGTGGCATGAACAGCCAGAATCAATGAGTCACATGTTCTTCACACCTCCATCCTACTCAATAGAAAGGAAAGGAATGAGCAAATGGCATAATACTAGGCTTAATAAACTATGAAGGATACCAGTGTTGAGTTATTTGCCCTGGAAAAGGGTTAGGAAAAGCACCAAAAATACCCAGTCCCATATGAGGAAAGCAATCACCACGAGGGGGAACACGTGGTCTACTAGACTTGTGGTACTGAAAGCCACCATCACGGGATCCATGGTCATATTGACCACGACCTGGACCCCGCCAGGGCACGACCACCGTGTGATCTCGCAGCCTAAGGCCCAGCACTTTAAGGCATTGTACCTCTAGGTCTAGCAGTGTTCCTCTGAATAGGCAGTACATGTGCACCAAGAGGAGGACGGTACATGTTTTGGTTGTTCAGCTTGTCCTCTCACCGCCCATCTCTCTTCCTCCTAAAGCAGAACTCTGCAAGGTGACCACCCCTTTGGCAGTACACACAGTGATACCTAACCTCTCTTTTGGGTGGTTGGTTCACTCTTATTGGCTATTTGGCTCTAGGAAGGGGATCCTCAGAGATGTTTGGCAGAGTGTCAAGTGGGTTCCTGAGATGGTTAGGTTTTGGAATCCACGCTTGTTTCTAGGGTGGAGCTTTTGGAGGTTCATCAAACACTCCATCCTTGACAGTGGGCTTGGTGGGTTTAGGTGGAGTGATTTTGATTAGCTTTGGAGTGGTGGAAGGTTTCTCACTTGGTTTCAACCACTGCACTCACCAAACTTGCCATAGAGATTTTAATCCTTCCCAACTGGAACAATTCCCCTTTTTAATTGGTTGACCATAATGCCCAACTGTGGCTCTCTGCAAGACACCCAGCTCAAGATGGTTTGAAGGTATGTGTTTTCTTCCTCGAATCGCATCTTGTCATGCCTGCAAGACTCAAGCTCCAACTCCAAGCTCTCACAAAGCTCACACTTAACAACAACTGTGCTATCTGAACTGGCCTTCTCAAGAATAGAGATCTTCGCATTCTTCTCTGCCAACTCAGATTACAAGGCTGAGCTTTGTGAGAGACCTAGCTTTTAGCTCTTCATTCTCATCAAGCAATGCTGCATACTTCGATTGCAAAGAGGCAAGACTAGACAAGTGAATAGCACAAGAATCGCGTTCACCCTCATCAGACACTACAACAGTATTCTTCTTGGCAACCTCAAGCTCCTTAAGTGCCACTTCTAGCTTGTCCTTAAACTCTTTCCGCTCATGAGCAGCAAGCCTAAGAAGCTTATCCTAGTTGATCAAAGTGTCACTCAAAGTTTCTACTTTAGCGGTAAGAGCATCAACGGAAGATTATACCTTAAGAATGTCGTCATCGCCAAGAGCCTCATCCTTGCCGGTATCCACCTTGTCACCAAGCACCATGGTGTAGAAGCCTACATGAGTGGAGTCGGCGAAGAAGTAGAGGTCATTTAGCTTGTCCTCAAGCTTCCTCTCAGACTTGTCTTCTCTCGAAGAGGAAGAAGGGTGATAGTTGCCGGAGTCATTGTCGAGGTTGCTATGTGAGGCGAGGAAGGCACGCTGCTAGGCCTTCTCCTTCTTGATGAACTTCTTGACCGCCTTCTTGTTGAACCCTCCCTTGGACTTGTGCTTGCCAGAGTCGTACTTGTCAGAGGAGTGCTTGTTCTTCTTGGGGCAGTTCGTGACAAAGTGGTCGGGGTCTCCATAGCCGAAGCATCCCTCCTTTGGACCACCGCACCGGCGGCTCATGTGGTTGTTGTGGAACTGCGAGAACTGGCTGATGATCAGCTCTAGCTCGTCATCTCTAAGCACCTCCATCTGCTCCTCTATGACAGATACCAAAGAAGACAAGGCAAAAGACAACTGTGAAGGGTTGGTTAGTCAAGAAACTTGAACCTCCAGTACCTCAAACCAAGGCCATGGTCGGTGTAGAGGGACCCTTGATCTTAGCTTGAGTCTGGTAGTCAATCTCGGTGGACTTGAGCTCACTGAAAAGCTCATCCATTGTGACGATCTCGTGGTTGGTTGACTCAATGATAGCGGAAAAATTCACATCCCAAATCCTCTGATCTAGGGCGTGTAGTAACTTGAGAGCCCTCTCCTGATCATCATAGGGTAGCTGTGGCTTATTTGCCCGCATCTTGTTCACCATTGATTGGAAGCAAGAAAACATAGAATCAACAGATTTTCTAGCAAACTGAGAAAAGTTCTCATACTCACGAAGGTACATCTCAAAGAGTTTGGTCTTGACCTGTGTGGTCCCTCATGATAGCTCTGAAGTCTCACCCAGATCTCTCAAATAATAAAAGCGAAAGAGCAGCAAAAAGGGCATTCCTCACTCGACTATTAGCATTGTGCTGATCCTTCCACTCTTGAGTGACGCGAGCACGAGGTTCAAGCACAACGCAAGTAGCATCCTCGCAAATCTCCTACTCCTGCAAGCCCAAGCTCTAAAGATACATAGACGTGCGAATCTTCCAGTACGGGTAGTTGGTTCCATCGAAAGATGGTGGCTTGGTGGAGCTGCGCTCCATGTCACCTTTGCGGATCACAGACCAAGGTGGAATGATCCTTAACCTGGTCTGATACCAATTAAAGGACCAAAAATGGTGACCAAAGGGGGGCGAATGGGAGCCTTAACTTTCACATGATATATTTGGCCGTTGTCCCAAAATCAACCCTAAGAAATAGTCGCAAGCAAATCGATATGATTTCTAGCCAATAGATAAGCTATCTCAAGGAGATTATCACCCAAACTAAAGCCAGTCAAAGAAAAAACAAAGGTGAGTGAAAACCACTGGTATATCTTCCCGAAAGTCTTATTCTCCCCAATCTATGAGCTCGTGACAAAGTAGACGATTTCCTTTGGTGCAAGAATTCAACTCAAGTCCTAGTTCATCTCAAATAAACCGATTTGAACCAAAACCCCCAAAACTCAAGATTCAACCCAAAACGTGGGAATGGAAAAACCAAGAATGCAAACAACACAGACGGGATTTGAATAGACAGCTCACAAATCAAATCCTGGAGGACACCAGGAGGTTAGGGCCTCCATTCCCACACACAATATTTAGTTCTTTTACACAGATGCAGTGGATTATGGTGCGGCGGAGAAATCGAGCAAGAACCCTAAAAGGGGAAAAACAATGAACTCGAGACGAGTAAGAGAAAAATAAAGAAAAATTAAAACAAAAAACACACGCACGCACTCAGACCTTCTAGACCTAGCTGGCGTGGCACCCTCAGCCTATATATATCAGAAACCTTTTGCAATTATGATTTTGCCCCTTCAGTATACTAAGCTAAAATAGTGATTGGAGGGCATAATGGTCCGACTCTTTTTCAGGTGATCAGACGGTCATGCTTCCTACATAGATTTGCTTCGCCCTGAAGCAACCTTTGTGATTTCACCCCGTGCCACCCCATTCCTCCTCGGAACCTCGGTTTTGACACCAAAACTATGAAACCGTCAGTCGGTGGTTTTAAGGTTCAATCCACCAAACCCCTACGATATTGACGCGTGTCCAACCTCCGCCAAGCTCGACGCCTTCGCCTTCCTTCTTGACTTGATCAATGTTTTCTTCATCACCCATGTACACTTGCGCTTGTCGATGTCCCTTGGTGTCAGCCATCGTGGCTGGTCCTCGGGCGCTACGGTCCCTTAGTCCAGGCCTCACATCCGTCCTTCACTGCTCCTGGTCCATCAGCATGGCCCGTCACTACTTGATCTTCACGTCATCGTCGACCACCGTCTGCATGCTCCAAACCTGCACACCACAAGCCACAAGATGTGTTGCACAAACATACTCAACCCAAAGTGTCCGTATGTTGACAATCACTCATTACTTCAATGAAGCACAAGGGCACATATCAACCTTGTGTTCGCACTGTGGGCTGGAGTATCTGAACCTAGTGTTTAAAGTCTCTAGTTAGCTCTCCCTGCCAGGCAGGAAGCCTAGTTCAGAGAGTCTGGCTGCTTTGGCCAAAGACTCCGATCTTACAATGAGGACTATAGGGACAGTGCAAAATCTAGCCATAGAAACACAATGTAAAATATAGATAATGTTCCTAGGAGAATATTAGGACTATTCTAGCACAAGGTTTCTAATCCTAGGTCCAAGTATCGAGAGATCAACTAAAGAAGTTAAAAACTCTAGGATTAGAGAATACCTTAAGCCCAAAGCAATGATCAGAGGATGGATTGAGTGTCTCCACACATCAAGGAGTGAGTGGAGATGAAGAACACCAAAAATTGTTGGTGAAAGATGAAGATGGAGGCCATGGGCCACCATGGAAGTTGGAGAAGAGGGGAAAAAGAAGAGTGAAGGGGGGCAACAATTACTAAGACTTTATACTCAAGGAGGTTTGGATACTTTGGAGGCAGCAATCAAGGTAGCAGAGGCTAAGCAGAGACTTTAGCCTTGAGGGGTGGAGACTCTGGATTAAACTAACTACAAAGAGCAAAGATCCAATACACAAAGTGAAAAGCAAGGTTGGACAAGCAATATGTGAGGAGCTCAATGTGATCAGCCAACATCCAACATTACACACTAATGATCGCATTAGGTTTCCCTAGGTTAAGATGCAAACTTTTGAAAAACAAAATATGGGCAAAATGTTTTCAAAAAACTTTTTGCATTTTTTTAATCATTTTTGAGATTTGTGCTCGCTTATTGATTAAACAAGCACATCATCCCAAAACATGGTACCCCTCAAGAAATGTTTTGAGAATCGACAATATTTAGCTCGTTTCTCAACTCCATAAACTGCCGCTCATCTAAAGACTTAGTAAAGATATTGGCAAGTTGTTTGTTAGTTGAAACATGGCTTAAGCAAGTATCCCCTTTAGCTTCATGATCTCTCAAGAAATGGTGGAAGATGTCAAAATGTTTGGTTCTTGAGTGTTGAATAGGATTATTAGTGATTTGATGGCACTCTCATTATCACAAAGGAGTAGGATATGTGTCATGTTGTTCCAAAAGTCATGGAGGGTTTGTTTCATCCAAAGGAGTTGGGCACAACAGCTTTTGACGGCTATGTATTCGGCTTCATCCATAGATAAGGCTATGGAGTTTTGTTTCTTGGAGGATCAAGAGACAAATAATCTCCTAAGGAATTGACAAGTTCTAAAAGTGCTTTTTTCTATCATCTTTGTAAATAGCATAGCCTGAATCAAAATAACTAATCAAGTCATAGTTTGAGCCTTTCGGGTATCACAACCCTAGGTTTGGAGTCTGAAACAAATATCACAAAATTATTTTGATGGCCATCAAATGACATTCTCTTAGGGAGGCTTGAAAATGATCTCACATATAAACGTTAATCATGATATCATGCCTAGATGCATGAAGATAAAGGAAGGATCCTATCATAGAGAGATAAAGCTTTCGATCCACAGATTTACCTTTCACACCTAGGTCAAGATACCCATTTATTGGTATTGGAGTCTTGATGGGTTTCATCCCACTCGTCTCAAACTTCTTGAGCATCATTAAGCTACTTTGTTTATGAGATGAAAGTTCCTTTCTTCAATTGGTTGAATTGAAACCCGAGGAAGAACTTGTGCATCATCGATATCTCAAATTGCTTATCCATCATCCTACTAAACTCTTTGTTAGTAGAAGCAAATATTATTTCATCGACATATATTTGGCAAACAAATAATTCATCTTTAAATTTCTTAGTGAAGATAGTAACCATATCCTGCTTGGAACTCTTCTGGCTCACCACATCACCTTTTAGGTAGAACACAAATCCAGATTACGATCTAAAATCATCTTTGTCAGTTTGGAAGCTAGCATTGGTGTAACTATTTACAACAAGCTCTTCCTTGCCTTCATAGACTAGAAACACATCTTTAGTTCTTCTCAAGTACTTTAAGATGTTCTTTACACACCTTCACTATGATCTAATTGGTAACTACTCATAGCACTTAAAGCATACGAGACATCTGGAAGAGTCCATGCATTGACACCTTAAACCATTAAATATCAGGGGATGTATAGATGGGAAGCTGATGACAAAAATGCTAGTTGATAGGGGTGCAGCTATCAATTTAATGCTGTATGCAACGTACCACAAGTTGGGAAAGACTACCAAAGATATAGGTCTAGGAGATAGGGCAAGGCTAATGTATAAAAGTTAAAAGTTATGTATTGAATTCTAAGAATTAATCAAATTATTGAAGAAATATCAGGAATGTTTGGATGGGATTATCATGAAATGCCAAGTCTAAGCCAATCAATGTTTTGCCTAGGATTATCATGAAATGCCAGGTCTAAGTCGATCAATTGCTGAACATCGGCTTCCCATCAAACCAGGATATTAACCATTGATGTAGCCTCCAAGAAGATTTAAGTTGAGGACACGTATTGACTTCCAGGATTTGAACAAGTCTAACCCTAAAGATGAGTATCCAATGACGATGGTAGATCTATTAATTGATATGATAACGGGTCATAAGATTATTAGCTCCATGGATGGTAATGTAGGTTATAATTAGATTTTTATGGCAGAAGAAGATATTCCCAAGATACTCAGCTTGTGCTATCAGCTTGTGCGAGTTGGTACTCATGACGTTTGGATTGAAGTGCTAGTGCGAATTATGAGAGAGCAATGAATTATATATTTTATGATCTCATCGGCCTACTGGTGGAAAAATATATTGATGACGTGGTGGTTAAATCTAAGAGTGCTGAATGCCATATAGCCAATATGCGGAAAGTACTAGAAAGGGTAAAGAAATATGGACTTAGGATTAATCCTCGTAAATATGCTTTTGGCATATCAACTAGGCATTTTTGGGGCTTTATGGTGCATGAGAGGGGAATCGAAATCAGCCAACAAAGCATCAATGCCATCCAGAACACCGAACCAATAGTCAACAAGACATAGCTAAAAATATATGTGAGTTCTCCGCTAGTATTGATTCCGGTGCAGGAAGAGATATCATTCAAGATATATCTATTAGCCAATGAGTAGTCCTTCGGATTGGTGCTGGTATAGGAGTTTGAAGGAACTAGAGGTATTCTATCTAAGCATACGGATTCTCGATGCTGAAACGAGATATCCTATAGTGGAAAAATTATGCATGTGTGTATATTTCTCATCAACAAAGTTAAAGTGCTATCTCCTATCAGCTGAATGTAGTCTGTAAAGCCAACGTGGTCAAATATATGTTATCGGCTCTAGTCTTAAAAGGGCAAAAAGGTAAATGTGTATTTGCTTTGATGGAGTTCGATGTAAGGTATGAATCAGTGAAAGTAGTCAAAGGACAAGCTGTGGCTGATTTCATTGAATAACATAAAGGAATCCATGTAAACTTTGTGGAGTCGATTCCATGGACTTTATTCTTTGATGGATCGGTTTGCAAGTATGGATCTAGTGTTAACTTAATATATCACCTTGGGGGGGGTAAGCTTTGAGTTCACTTTTACAATCAAGCACCTATTGGACCAACAACCAAGCAGAGTATGAAGCAGTGCTAAAAGGACTTCAACTATTTAAGGAGATCGGAGCCGATACAATAGAGATAATTGAGAATTCATTGTTGGTGATCAAGCAGCTGTCCAGGGAATATGAGAGCCAAGATGATGTCTTGAGATTATAATATGAAGAATGTGAAGATAGTGTCAATGATCTTATTCTTAGGGAGTAGAATTTAGAAGCCAATGTATCTTTCTCAAATTACTTCAAGGTATTAGCTAGATAGAAAGATGGAAATTAAAAAAGCTGATATCGATAATCATATTGAAACTGATGATGGGAGATGGAAGATTATCTAATGTTTGCAAAATCCATCATAGTTAGCTTATAGGAAACTTCAGTATAAATCTACCAAGTACATGTTGCTTGATGAAGAATTGTATTATCGGACCATTGATGGAGTTCTATTAAAATGCCTAGATTTAGGACAAGCTACAATGATTATGTGTGAGGTACATGAAGGCATTTGTTGGGCTCATCAATCAGCTCAAAAGATTAAATGGCTGCTAAGAACAGCTGGGTATTTTTGGTCGACATTGCTGGAAGATTGCTTTAGGTACTATAAGGGATACCAAGACTATCAAAAGTTTGGAAAAATACAGTGTGTGCCAACATCGGCTACGAATCCAATCATCAAGTCATGGCAGTTCAATGGTTGGGGAATTGATGTGATCTACCAAATTTATCCTTCATCAACCTAGGGGCATAAGTTCATATTGGCAACAACGGATTATTTTACAAAGAGGCTAGAAAATATCCCATTGAAGAAAGTTATGTTTAAGGACACAATTGAATTTGTCAAATAACATATTATCTATTGGTTTGTCTAAGGCTGCATCGGTTAGCTTTGACCTCTTAGTCAGATCGCATGTACGGTATCACGTCCGTGCAAGGTTTATTGGTCTATCAAGCTCTCTATGTCATCATCGTTCTCATGCTGCATCGGTTAGGTTCGACCTACGAGGTTGCCGACGGTAGATTCAGCTATAGGCCTAAAGGTCTCTGTATGATGTTTCATCGGAGTGTTAGCTGATGAGTTATCTATACTCCAAGCTCCACGCCCAGCATATCAGCTCCTCGGCTGATATGCACCAGTCTACAGAGACTTCCCTCAAGCGCCACACCAAGCACATCGGCCTCTAGCCGATGCGCGCCTGTCTTCAGAAAGACATCCTCTCATCAGATCAACTAGCCAATGCGTTGCCGTTGGCCTCGATCTTGTACTGTCTTGGTTAGGCCTGATCTTCGAGATTTGGTGCTAGCGGCATCGTCACGGCAGGCAATGAGTCTCATGCTGCCATATTCGGAGCGGCATCGGCTTTGCAGCCGTTGTCTTTTATATGATTTCTTGCCAGTTCGCATATGCATTTATCAACTTTCCAATCGATGAATGAGCGGTACAACTTCCGTCAGCAACCAGGAGAGATCCCGCATGCTTTGCTTTTCTCTGAATACCCTTTGGTGCCTCCATCGACTTTGCGGCCGATGGTTCAGGATCTCGCTTTTGCTACACACGGAGTCATCACGTCCTTTGTCAACATCTATCCACTTCTTCATCGGCTCCCCAGCCGATAGAAGAGCATCCCAAAACCTATCGGCGACCAGCCGATAGCAAGAGCCATCCGAACACGGTCGATTACCACATTGATCTTATCGGTGGCCAACCGATAGCGAGAGCTCGCAGTGGCCCATCATCTCACTGATCCGTTCGCCTCACCATCTTGTCAATTGTAGGGTCAAATTGACTGGCACGCCCGCGCCCGCACCATCTCGCCGGAACAGAGCGAACCTCACGACGCGTGTTCGTCGAGCCCCGAAGAGAAGCCAACCAGCCTGCACTGGAGCTAAGCAGACCTACACCATCGAGACACAGAGCGTGCCGAGTTACCTGCGTTGTAGATAGGTGGACCTCCTAGGCCTCGGTGCGCGTACCTTGAGCCATAGAGAGAAGCCGACAGACCTGTACTAGGGCTAAGCAAACGTCCCAGGCATCAGCATGGTCACCCAAGACATTTTTGGCGTGACCATACCTTTTGGCACGCCTTGTAGGACTGAAGATTTCATTCAACAGCCGATAGGACTCATACTTCATTCATCGGCCGGTGACATAGAAGTTTTCATTCATCGATCGGTGGGACCGAAGATTTCATTCATGGGCTGATAGGACTTGTACTTCATTCATCCGCCGGTGAGATAGAAGTCTTCATTCATCGGCCTGTGGGACGAAAGATTTCATTCATCGGCCGGTAGGTTTCGTAATTCATTCAACGGCCAGTGAGATAGAAGTCTTCATTCATCGGCCGGTGGGACCGAAGATTTCATTCATCGGCCGGTAGGACTCGTACTTCATTCATCAGCCGATAGGATGGGATTTCATTCATCGGCTGGTAATTGAAGATCATTCATCGGTTAAAGATCTTTCATCGGCTGGTGTGACATAATTCCATTCATCGAACAGTGGGACTGTACAATTGCCTGATTATAAGTCAGAATTTTTACCCATCAACCCAAGGGGCATCTTGTTGCCAACATGTCTAGAGAATAGGTTTATGCCAAGGCACATTCATCCAAAGAAGAAGCTGATGAGAATATTATAATTCCACTAACCATGAGTGATCTGAATGAAGACCAAAGGCAGCAGATAGAGCACAACATGGACAACTTTCATAAGCTCTCTGCTTGGAATCCTTCAGTATGACTAGACAAGGGTCGATTCAAAAGTCACAGTTGCCAAAAGTTGTTTTGATGAGAGAATCAGGCCATTCACCACCTATGAATCCTCCGAGGCCATTGCAAGAGATAATCAACGAAGCATTTCATCAAACATTCATCAATCCATCCGGAGTATGGGTGATTACACTACAAAATCTGATCAAGAAGTCAATAGAAGAATTATTATCTGAAGAGCCCGATGAAGATCTTGTATTTTTTGCCGATAGAGACAGAGCTACCTTAAGAAACTTGTAAAACCAAGAGAAATCTATCGGCAAGTGAATATTCACCAACACAAAACCGATTCGGGGTGCTGCAGCATCAGGTACTTCCAGAATACTATCAAGATAATTATTGTGGAAGATATCAACGTGACAATCCATGTGACAATCTCGACTTATATGCTAATCATGGAGAGTATTTCAGATAGAATCAGGCACCAATCCACCTCCGCAATATCAAAGAGACATCCTAAGCGAAAATGATTGGTCAACTAGAATTGTGGACGTGGTGAAAGAGCAATTTGGTATTAAGCCCAAAGATCAAACATTTATGTATCAGCACCCATATCTAGAATGGTTTGACAGAGTTTCATTGCCTCACGGATACATGATACCAGATTTCTCCAAGTTCTTAGGGCAAGACGACATATCTATAACGGAGCACATCAGCCAATTCTTAGCATAGTGTGGAGGAGCATCGGCTAAGGAAGCCCTCTGAGTTAGGTTATCTCCATTGTCTTTATCTGGATTAGCTTTCACTTGGTTTTCTTCGTTACCACCAAATTCAATTGAAGAATGGGCCGATTTGGAGAAGCAATTTCATAGATATTTCTTTTCTAAGATTCCTGAGATGCGACTCACAAATTTAATATCGGTAAAGCAGAAGGCAGAGGAATTGGTTTTAGAGTATATTTGAAGATTTCATAATATGAGGAGGCAGTGCTACAACTTGCACGTGAGTGAGGATCAATTAGCAGATTGGGCCTTCTAAGGGTTGTCGAGTCCATCAGGCAGAAGTTTTTCTCGTAAGAGTTCAGCAGTTTAGCACATCTAATGCATGTGGTTTTGGCTTACGAAAGCTGATTACCAGAAAGGGAGGAGACTTTAGAGCATTGGAGGACTGAGGAAGAGAATTTCCAAGCATGAGTCTTTATACTTCGAAATTTGGGGGCATGTGTTAACGCCATAATTTAGAAAGCTTGTGGATAGATTGCAATTTAGAAAGCATGTGCTGCATCGGTTACGTTCGACGGTAGATTGAGCTATAGGCCTAAAGACCTCTGTACGGCGTTTCATCGGAGTGTTAGCCAATAAGTTATCTATACCCCAAGCACCACGCCCAGCGTATCAGCTTCTCAATCGATACGCACCAGTCTAAAGAGACTTTCCTCGAGTACCACGCCAAGCGCATTGGTCTCATACTATCTCGGTTAGGTCCAATCTTCGAGATTCGGTGCTAGCGGCGTTCTCACGGTGGGTGACAGGTCTCGTGCTGCCTTATCCGGAGCGGCATCGGCTTTGCAGCCATTGTCTTTTATACAATTCTTTGCCAGTTCGCATATGCCTTCATCGGTTTTCTAGCAAATGAACGAGCGGTACAGCTTCCGTCGGCAACCAGGAGAGACCCCGCATGTTTTGCTGTTCTCTGAATACCCTTTGGTGCATCCATCGGCTCTGCGGCCGATGGATCAGTATCTCGCTTTCGCTACACCTGGAATCATCACATACTTCATCGACATCTATCCACGCCTTCATCGGTTCCCCAGCCGATGGAAGAGCGTCCCAATACCTATCAATGGCCCCCTGATAGCAGGAGCCATCCGGACACGGCCGATGACCACCTCAATCCCATCAGTGACCAGCCGATAGCAAAAGCTAGCAGCGGCCCATCGTTTGACTGACCCGTTTGCCTCACCTCCTTGTAAATTGCATGGTTAAATTGACTGGCATACCCACACCTGCACCGTCGTGCCGGAGCCGAGTGAACCTCATGGGCCTCGGTGTGCGTACCTTGAGCCACAAAGAGAAGCCGATCGGCTTGCACTAGAGCTAAGTAGGCCTACACCATTGAGACAGAGAGCGAGCCGAGATACCTGTGCTAGAGCTAGGTGGACCTCCTAGGCCTCGTTACACGTACCTCGAGCCATAGAGAGAAGCCGACAGATCTGCACTAGAGCTAAGCAGTCCTCCCAGTCATCGGCGTGGTCGTTCGAGACATTTTTGGCGCGACCAACTGTGAGTTCTTTATTTTATTCCACGTATTTCTTACCTACGCCTTCATCGACTTTTTAACTGATGCACGCGTGCTACCATCCTATTGGCGACCAGTTGATAGCATTAGCCATATTGGCCCATCGGCACACCCTCAATCCTCGAAGCTAAGCACCTGCATTGGAGGTAAGCAGAACTTCTAAGCCTTTGCATGAATAAGGCACCCGCCCCTTCGATCGGGCCTCCATCGGCTCATTCCCAGCTCCGTTCAGTCCAATTGGCTCCAGTGCTCTTTGGCGCCAAACAAAGTCTAAAATAAAATTCTACTTTATGCCTATCTCTTCCACGGTGAGTGCAAGTGTACTTAACTTTATATTTACTTTTAGAAGTAGAAAAAACACTTATACTTGTTGTACAAACAGATGATATGACACCATTAGATCTTAAGATTATCTTTTTAGGTTCATTAGCAATCTCAATTATATCACTACTAAGAGATTTAATGGTAATTAGAGCGTGAGTCTTAAAATAATCATAAGGATCTCTATCAAAACCAATTTTAAACTTTTGAGAAATAGTGTTTTGATTTAAATTTTGATTCAAGCTTTTAATTCCCATATTTTTATACAAGTAATTAATATGATTCATAAGAGTGGCAAAATTTGTATAAGAAACATGCTTAAATTTATACTTTTCACCACAATTAGAGTATCAAAGAACCTTATGAGTAATCATCTTTTAGTTGGGCAATTTTAATATCAGCATCTTTTAACTTTAACTTAAGAGAATTGAAATTGTCACACTAATTAGATTTTACAACTACACAAATATACCTATCATTTTTCTTTCTTACTTTTATGATTTCCTTCAAAGTACAAGCATGCATATCTTATAGAGAAGTAAATTCAGTATAAACTAAGTGAAATGAATTGCAAGAATCATCTATAAGAGCTAAAAAGTTTTAAATCTTATAATTTTAGCATTTACTTGTTCAACCAAAGCATCTTGTTTCTTAATTTTATCTTTCTTCTCTAATCAAATACCTAGTTTTTCAATAGCACAATCTAAATCATCATAAAAATGTTCTACCTTATTGTCATTGTTGCTATCAAGGTCACTGTTGGTAACGCTTTTGCTACTTACCGTCATACATAGTCTCATTATGTTTTTCTTGCTTTTGGGAGTAGCATCATTATCACTCTCAAGATCCACACACTCAGATTCAGCTATTCAACAGTAGAAAGAACACGATATACTACCTTCTTGTTTAAATACCCCTTTTTCTTGGTACTCTTGAATTTTCGCTTCTTGTCACTCTCTTCTTTGTCTTCCTCCTCATCTTCATTCTTATAAAACATTGCTATAAATTTTGGACAATTAAGATGAAGATGATTAAGCGAACAACATTCAAAATATCTTCGAGATTCTCTACCATTTGTTCTTTTTCTAGATCAAACATTCTCTAAAACTCTTTTGAAGCGTGTGGAGAGAAGTGCTAAATTATCTTCAGGTAATTGTTCTAGCCATTCATCGGTTAGTGAAGACACAGGCAAAGCAAAGCTAGCTGAAAAATTAACATCAATAGAGTTGCTAATTTATGAAAGTAAAGCTATTAATTTATTAGCGATATTTTTTTCTCATAAATTTTTAATTTAGAATAAAGCACATATAAAGTAAGTGTACTCATGGCAGTAGATTCTCTAATTGAAGTTACCTTCATCTCCCATATATACATATCTAAAGCTCCAAGTAATTAATGAGAATTTTTAGTCTCAGAATATATAATATTAAAATAATGAAATTGTTCAAATCTTATTAAAGTGAGCAAAGAGATTCATCAGGTTTTATCTCAAAATGCATATATTCCTTCTTATACATATTCTGATGTACCACTTTTACCATGTTTGATCCTATGTGATAATCACAAAGTGCTCTCCGTACCTCATGTGCTAACTTAAGATGCATGACACGATCAAAGTTGGTTCTTCCTAGCCCTTGAATAAACAAATTCCTTGCATTAATGTTAGCCTCCACATATGACTCTCACTACATCGTTTTAAGAAACTTGATATGATTTGTAGATTCTCCCATATAGCAAAGCCTCGAGCTTCAATATATTCTTCCATCTTAAGCCTTCCTATATTGAAAATCAACACCATGAAAACACAAGGTTTTTTGCAATACATATTTATCGACATATCTTTCTCATCATCGGTTATGATCACTTAGAAAAAATAAAATAATATTGCTCTCATACTACTCGTAGGATCTACTCACTCTAAGAGAGAGGGTGAATGAGTAGTGAAGAAAATATTAAAATTTAACACTTTCCCTTAATTACAGAACATGAAAATTTGTATTTTCCAAAACATCATTTCGTTACTAAAAATCCATAGAAATTTCGAAAAACAAACTACATAAAAAGTTCAAAACAAACCCAATAGAAATCACTTCAATCAAACTTAATCTCAAGATACTATCAAAATAAATTTAATAAGCATAAGGTTAACCGAAATAATTAAACCCTAATTAATTAATAACATGAGATTTGAAAATAATTAAACGATTAAACTTTTCACAAAACTAAAAAAGCTAAATTTTAGATAAAAAAACGAACCAAAGAAAATAAGTTAAACTAAAATTATGTATGCAAAAAAAAATTAATTACTTTACAAAACTTCAACAAACTTTAGGCTTATAAAGTTTATATAAAAAGCTCTCTCAATTTTCTCTGTGTAAATCCCAAACATCTCATGCTCTATTTAGAATAAAATTCTAAAAAATAAAACATAAATACCCCTGATTTTGTACCTTTATTTTGAGCCATCCAATTTGAAATGCGGAGCCTTTAGTGAACAGCAAAAGAACCAAAAGTAGATACGTACTAGAATGGACTACAAGCTTGTTGAAAATAAGACGTAAGTAGCTGGTAGTGTATAAATACAATCACATTTTATATGCAATTAAATTGATCAATTTACAACATTTTGCCTGTCATCAATTACAGGCTTGAACGTTTATTAGCAGAAAAAAATAATTTACGGGTAAAATCTGTAGAAAAGTCCCATTTATTTTCTCAAATTATTTCATTGGAACAAAATAGTTCTTTACTCCTTAATAATATTTTCTTAATAATATTTCTATTTTTATAATTTTAAGCTTCAGTTTTGTAGAAGTATAGATGACACAATTATTAAAGTTAAAACATATTATTATTTTTTAGGACCGTTTGCTTGCACTTTAAAATATCCAAATTACATGAACAATGATGAAAAAAGGTTATAAAACACGTTGAGACTTAAGATGTAATACGTCTATCATCATCATACCAACACTATTATACAACAACATATTGTTACTGCCCTATTAATATTGGTGGCTAAAAACTGATATTAATATTGGATTTACAATTCCAATGAAAATACAAGTTCAGATGTCTATACTTGTTCGTGGGAAAGGCAGTATCGTTTGTATCTCTTTTGTAAATAAGTAGGAGTAGTCAATTTTCTTTTCTATTTAGGAAATTTTATCCAATATAGTTATTTGTAACTGCATTAGACAGTTCATAGCCTAGAGGCCTTGTGAGAATTAATCAATCAGATTAATGCAATAAATTCAACGCATTACCACCTCTAGGAGTAAAACTATTATAATTTTCAATAAGATCTTGTTTTAGGTTAGCCTGCATCAGTTAACATTGATCTCCAACAAAAGGTAAGTGTCACCATATAGTAAACGTATTGGCTTGTTTGAGAATTTCTTAGTCTATCTAACATCTTATCTAAGTTTATACACTTGTAACTTATTTTGATGCATTCAGTTCTATCTAAGGCAATATTGATTTGATCTCTTAGTCCAATCTAGTGTATCTATCACACTGGTATAGAGTTTATCAGCTCATTAAGTTTATCTTGATATTATCTATCTTTTACTGTCTTGATTAGGTTTGATCTATCAGATTACTTTAAGTAAGTTAAATCTTGATAAATCGATAGGTGTTATTCAACATTCCATCAGAGTTTTAGCAGATGGATTATCTTTATACTATGTTTTCACTCTCATATGCATTGAATTATTATCTAATATATTTCTTATATACCACGTTTAATCCATTATCAATTGTAGCTAATAATATTAGCTACAATCTTATACCGTCTCAGTTTAGTCTGATCTATCAAGATTATCTTTAATAAAGATAGCTAGAAAGCCAATATCTCAGGTCCGTATCAACCAATATTAATCTATATTAGCTACATGCTCTTTTAAATCTCTATAGGCTAGAAAACCAATAGCTCAAGTCCATATCAGCTAATAGGCCGATTGGCTCGTTGGTCTAATTTTTTTTCTATCTTTCTTATTAATTGCAGATCAAATTAACTGGCATGTCCCGAACATCAAGCATTAAAGACCTATAGTAGAGCTAAGTAGACCTACTTGGCTTTTGTGTCCATAACATATTGACACATATATCGAACAATTTTCATGTCAACAACATCTCCCTTCCTATCCTATTGGTGGTCATGCCACTGAATCTAGCTGCCTTGGGGTCGATGCCCACCAGATCTAGCCGCTATGGCCAACCTGGCGAGCGAAGGTGACCATGATGGTGGCCTCCATCTCTCCCTCCCCCTCTCTCACAGCACACTACCAAATCTAGCCACCTGGAGGTCAACAGCTGTTGGATTCGGCTGCCTAGATGTCTGGGGTGGATGGCAGCCATAATAGTGGCCTCTCTTTCTTCCCCCCTCCCACCGGTAGCCATGCCACAGGCTCTAGCCACCTCGAGACTGGTACGATAGAGAAGGCAACATGGCGGCAGATCCACGGTGTGATGGCAATGACAGGGGCAGCGGTGACAATAGTACCTACACCGGATCTGAGAGGTCTTGCACCGCCGGACTCCACCTCTCCACCTACACCTTTGTCATTCTCCAGATCCACACATGCAAGCCAAGTTCGTGTGACGGGTTCTGTCACGTTTGTTCTATCATCATGTGACATTTTGTAGGATTTGTGATCCACTTTGTGAATGATTCAGTGCTAAAGATTGATTTACTATTGTGCATTGTTTGATTTTATCTATTGGATTGATTGAATGCTTGATTCATTAAGTGATTTTTGTGCTCGATTTATTTGGTTACTCAATTTACTGAATCTGTAATTGTTTGATTTTGTACCCGATGCATTGAGCCAGCTCGTTTCTTTTTTTTTTTTTACTTGAGGTTTCTCAACAGTATCGGTTGTTACATCCAGCACTGGGGAGGGGAGGCTCATCAGTACCCCAATTATTGTGCCAGTTAGGGACGTGGCATAGACAAGAGTCCTCAGTTGGCAATACAGCCGTTTGTTGTAGTTATGCAAAATTCATAGCAGAGTATTGCTTATATAGGATGGAAAAAAGTGAAATGGATTAAGATGTGTCATGTGGGGGCGCACGTACAACAGACGACAGCGAGCTCGCGACGTGCGCAGAGCCACTAAAGAAGCAGCATGCATGAGGGGCATGCACGGAGATGCGCACGGCAAGGCAATCACCAGTGGCTATGTTTGGAAGGTTAGTTTAGTTTTCTATTTTTAGTCTATAATTCTAGGAGCAATTGGCTAAGTTTGAAAGATTAGTTTAATTTTCTATTTTTAGTCCACAATTCTAGGAGCAATTGGCTCTAATTGGTTGAGGCCCTTGGCTATATAATCCATGTAATTAAACACTAGAAGAGATTAGCAAGAATTATTTCCTGAATCTCCTCTTTCTCTTTCTCCAACCCCAACAGGAGTGCTGAGGGATAAAACCTCGTCTCAACCACGGATCGTGACTATGAACTCCGTAGCTATGGTCCAGCTACCCTAGATCTCGGTGATCTTGACAACCTGGTATCACAATCCCGACAATCCTCGTCCTCCCGTTCCACCTCTCCATTCCCATCGCTAGCCGCCGCGCCGCCCTTTCCCGCGATCCCCTCCACCGCGTCATCTTGCACCGCCGCCATGGGTGACCAAACTGACCTCAAGACTGCCATGGAGATGCTGGCCGCCACCATCAAGACGCTGCAAGACACCGCGGAGGCCAATGCCAACGCAATCCAAGCCTTGTCCGCCGGCCGTTCCTCTTTCTCGAGCGACAAGTAGGCCTCCGGCGAGCACCACAATGATCGGCCGCCGAGGTTTCAGAAGATGGATTTTCCATGGTTCGACCCACTCATCTTTATAAACCGCTGCGAGTCGTATTTTCATCAGCAGAGGATCATGGAGGAGGAGAAGGTGTGGATGACGTTGTACAATTTGGAGGAGGGCGCCCAAATGTGCTATATCCAGGTCCAGCAGCATGAGGGTACTCCTTCCTGGCGCCGCTTCACCAATCTGCTCAACCTGTGCTACAGACCTCCACTACGATCTGCGCCGCTGTTCGAGTTGGCTGATTACCGCCGCACGAGCACGGTCACCGAGTACCAGGACCGATTCCAAGCGCTCCTGGGCATGCGCCGGTCCTCTGGAGGAATCACAGAAGGTGCAGCTCTTTACGGGGGATCTCCTACCGCTCAGCATCGACGTGCTTATCTAGAACCCCCAGTCGCTGGCGGCCGCCATGAGCCTGGCGTTACAGCTAGAATTGCCGGAGCAGTACACGTTGGCGCCGACTAAGCCCGTGACCCTTGGGCTGCTGCCTGCCCCAGCCCCACGCCTCACCCTACCGGCTCCTCCGGTCGACAAAGCCGCACCACCCGCGGTCACTGTGGTGGGCCATCCGATAAAGCGTCTATCCCAGACGGAATAGGAGGAGCGCCGCGCTACATCGGCTCTTCTACAGGCGTGTCTACAGGCGGCTCTTCTACATCGACGGCGTAGAGATCGCCGACCACGTCGACGCCGCGACGACTGAGGCACTGAACACCGAGACACCGGTCTTCTCCTTGGACGCAGTCACCGGTGTGCCGATCTATGACACGATGCAGATCAGCGTGTCTCTGGGTGCCACCACTCTCGTTGCGCTCCTCGACACCGGGTTGACCCACAATTTCATCGTTGAGGCCACTGCTCTCTGTACCGGGCTACCCGTCCAACCCCAACCGCGCCTCACGGCAGCCGTGGCCAACGGAGAAAGGGTCACCTGCCCCGATGTTCTCCGGCAAGCTTCGATCTCCATCGACGACAACGAGTTCCGCGTTGACCTCTTTGTCATGCCACTTGCAGGGTATGACCTGGTCCTGGGGACACAGTGGATGGCCACCCTCGGACCGATCATCTAGGATTTCACCGCACGCACCATGTCATTCTACCGACACGGCAGTGCAGTCTGCTAGACAGGCATGGCGACGGCGTGTACGCCAGTCCTCTCCGCTATAGCAGCCAGCGACTCTGTCCTTGATGAGCTGTTGGCTTCTTTCGGGGATGTCTTTGTCGAGCCCAAGGGGCTGCCACCTAAGCATACCCATGACCACAGTATTGTCCTCAAACCGGGCGTGCCACTGGTGGAAGTCTGGCCGTACAGGTATCCGGCGGCTCACAAGGATGAACTCCAGCAGCAGTGCACCACCATGAGCGAGCAGGGCATCGTCCGCCGTACCGACTCGGCGTTCTCTTCGCCGGTCATCCTTGTCAAGAAAGCGGATGACTCGTGGCGGTTCTGCGTCAACTACTATGCCCTGAACGCGCTCATCGTCAAGGATGCATTCCCCATTTCCGTCGTTGACGAACTTCTCAACGAGCTCCACAACGTGCGGTTCTTCACCAAGCTGGACTTACGGTCGGGGTACCATTAGGTGCGGATGCGGCTAGAAGATGTCCACAAGACGGCGTTCTGTACCCACGACGGCGTTCTGTACCCACGATGGCCTCTATGAGTTCTTGGTAATGCCGTCCGGGCTGTGCAACGCCCCGGCAACATTCCAAGCCCTCATGAACGATGTCCTCCGGCCATTCCTTCATTGCTTTGTCCTTGTCTTCTTTGATGATATTTTGCTCTATAGCACGACATGGGTGGATCACCTTCGTCAACTCTGCGTCATCCTAACCGAGCTCTGGCGGCACCAGCTCTTCGTTAAGCGCACCAAGTGTGCCTTCGGTGTCCTTCCGTCGCGTACCTCGGCCATATCATTTCAGCAGCGGGCGTTGCCATGAACCTGGCCAAGGTGCAGGCCATCCATGACTGGCCAGTTCCTCGCTCGGTATGGGTGGTGCGTGGTTTCCTCGGCTTGGCGGGATACTACCGCAAAGTCGTCCATAACTTCGGTACAATCGCCGTGCCGCTAACGACTCTCCTCAAGAAGGATGGCTTTTCCTAGAATGAGGCGGCGGTCGTGGCGTTCGACGCGCTCAAGGCTGCGGTCACCTCAGCCCCAATCCTCACCATGCCAGACTTCGCCAAGATGTTCATCGTTGAATGCGATGCCTCATCACACGGGTTCGGCACGGTGCTCGTCTAGGACGGCCATCCGATTGCCTTTTTGAGCCGGCCAGTCGCGCCTTGGCATCGCGTCCTCGCCGCTTTTGAGAAGGAACTCATCAGACTCGTCCACGCCATCCGGCATTGGCATCCGTATTTGTGGGGCCGTCGATTCCTCGTCAAGAAGGATCATTATAGCCTCAAATACTCGTTGGATTAACGGCTCGCGATAATTCCCCAACACCATTGGGTGGGGAAGCTTTTGTGCTTTGATTTCTCTGTCGAGTACAAGGCCGGAAAGGTGAACGCGGTGACGGATGCCCTCTCGTGGCGTGACACGGCGGACGACCGAGCCATCCTGGTCCTCTCGGCTCCTTGCTTTGACTTCGTCACGTGTCTCCGCCAAGCGCAGCTCTCCGACCCGACTCTCATCTCGCTCTAGGACGAAGTACGCGCGGGATCCAGAGAAGCACTGTGGGCGATCGTTGACGACATCGTGCAGTTCGGCGGGTACCTCTACATCCATCCGGCGTCCTACCTCGTGTAGGAAATCATGGCAGCCGTTCACAAGGACAGGCATGAAGGGGCCCAGCGCATGTTGCACCAGCTGTAGCGTGATTTCCACTTCCCTAACATGAAACAACTCGTGCAGGATTTCGTGAGCACGTGCACCACTTGTCAGCATTACAAGTCAGAGCATTTACACCCGACTGGGCTCCTAGTCCCACTACCCATGCCGCCGGGTGTCTGGACAGACATCGCCCTTGATTTCGTTGAAGCACTGCCACATGTTCAGGGCAAGTCAGTCATATTGACGGTGACCGACAGGTTCAGCAAGTACTGCCACTTCATCCCCTTGGCGCATCCGTACTCTGCCGAGACAGTCGCTCAAGCGTTCTTCACCGACATCGTCCGTTTACGCGGCGTACCACAATCCACGGTGTCTGACCATGATCCGGTCTTCACCTCAAAGTTTTGGCGCGAACTCATGCGCTTGGTAGCCACCAAGTTACACATGACCACTGCTTTCCACCCCCAGTCAGATAGGCAATCGGAGGCCGCCAACCGCGTCATCATCATGTACCTACGCTGCCTCACGGGAGACCAGCCGTGACAATGGCTGCGGTGGCTACCATGGGCGAAGTTCGTCTTCAACACTGCCTACCAAAATTCGTTGCGGGACACGCCGTTCCGCGTCGTCTACGGGCGCAATCTGCCATCCATCCAGTCTTATGAACCGGGGGACATGAGAGTGGCCGCCGTCGCCAAGAGCATGGAAGAACACGAAGAGTTCCTCGCCGACATCCGCTATAGGCTGGAGCAGGTGCAGGCAGTCCAGAAGCTTTTCACTACAACAAAGCTCATCACCACGTCTCGTATCAGGTGGGCGACTAGGTGCTCCTCTGTCTCTAGCAGCGTGCGGCATCGTCCCTGCCCTAGGCAGTCACCAGCAAGATCAAGCCACGATTCTACGGGCCCTACCACGTTATCGAGTTGATAAACGACGTCACCATCCGTCTCGCTCTGCCTTCCCAGGCTCGACTTCACGACGTGTTCCACGTCGGCCTCCTCAAGAAGTTCCAAGGGCCGCCCCAAATGCTTAGCCACCTCTGCCTCCTATTCATCATGGAGCCATTGCTCCGGAGCCAGATCGCGTAGTGCAGACACACTTGGCTCGCAGTGTGCGCTAGGTCCTGATCTAGTGGAAAGGAGAGTCCCCAGCGTTGGCGACATGGGAAGATGTCGAGCCGTTCCACGCCTAGTACCCTGCGTTCTAGCTCGAGGACGAGCTGCTCCTCGATGGGGGAGAGAAGTCATGTGGGGGCGCACGTACAACAGACGACAGCGAGCCTGCAATGTGCAGAGAGCAGCATGCACGAGGGACGTGCACGACAAGGCAACCACCAGTGGCTAAGTTTGGAAGGTTAGTTTAGTTTTCTATTTTTAGTCCATAATTCTAGGAGCAATTGGCTAAGTTTGGAAGGTTAGTTTAGTTTTTTATTTTTAGTCCATAATTCTATGAGCAATTGGCTCTGATTGGTTGAGGCCCTTGGCTATATAAGAACACTAGAAGGGGTAAGCAAGAATTATTTCCTGAATCTCCTCCTTCTCTTTCTTCAACCCCAACAGGAGTTCGACGCGCTCAAGGCTACGGTCACCTCAGCCCTAATCCTCGCCATGCCAGACATCGCCAAGATGTTTATCATTGAATGCGACGCCGCATCACATGGGTTCGGCACGGTGCTCGTCCAGGACGGCCATCCGATTGCCTTTTTGAGCCGACCAGTCGCGCCTTGGCATCGCGTCCTCGCCGCTTTTGAGAAGGAGCTCATCAGACTCGTCCACGCCATCCGGCATTGACATCCATATCTGTGGGGCCGTCGATTCCTCGTTAAGAAGGAGTGCTGAGGGGTAAAACCTCGCCTCAACCACGAATCGTGACTACGAACTCCGTAGCCGTGGTCCAACTACCCTAGGTCTCGGTGATCTTGACAAGATGGATCATAAAATGAGAAAAAAAATATTTATGGGTCAAGTGCACCAATAAAATAATTTGAGGTAGTAAATAAAGTTTTTTTAACTTTTGTATATACTTTTAAAAGTCAATATGTTGATTTAAAAGTGAGTGCTTGAAATAAAGTATGTTAAAGATATATCAAATTCAAAATTTAGTTTTTAAATTTAAAACTTTGCCACGGTTGGTAAGCTGAAGAGCAAAATGGTGCTCATTATCATCATACTGTGAACGGTGTAGAATGTTCTGTGTTTGCAAACGTGGTAATTGTATTGTTAAGGGAGGATGAATAGTGTAGATTGTGTTTGCGCTCGTCTTCCGCATGAAATAGAATGAATTACTGTTATAAAGTTAAACACATATTTAAAACATTTTTTAAGAAATTCATATGTATATAAAGTTTTTTTGAAAATCATAATGTTTAGGAGTTTAATATATTCATCCATTTCGTTAAAAAGGAACAGCCCTAAAAGTGATAAATTTGCTATATTTCAAATGTGGCATAAACAAATGTTTTTGGGAGCATTGGCTGCAACTTGCGAGGACTGCTTACAGTATTGCGTACAATCCTCACCTATCATTTCCCGTCCCTACTGACCTGTCTGCCGCCCACGGAAAGCAGTACATTCCCATATGCAATTTGGCAGTAATTTGGGATAGATGCACTGCATCGCAGATTCGCAGTGCAAGAGAACATGACATTTCGGAAATCCTAGCACCAGGCAGGCAGGGACGACGAACCTATAGGCTGCCTACTGTGGCCTGACAAACCCGCCCAAAAAGGACCGTCCTCGTGCCCGAATGAAATCAATAATTCAATCAATCGACCAATCACGACAGACGCGACAGAAAATCTCCCTTGTTATCCCTCTCTCCAGATTGAGAAGCAGCAACCAGGCAACAGTACAGTACGCAGCAACGGCTTCTGGCGTAGTAGGTGCCGGGACAACGTCCACAAGCGGCACATACAGCCCTGCGCGCCCGTGCCGGTACACGGTCCCTACCCCATCGGCCCCCAGAGGCCCCCGAAACCGGAGTAGAGAAATCAGCCATATCCGCGGCGCGCGATCGGCAGAACAGGACGGCCGGCCGGCGCCAGGTAGGGAGTAGGACCGTACGTACTCCGGCTCGCGTGACCCACTATCTACCAGCCTACTACCACCCACACGTACCGCTGCCGCCGTGTGCCCGAGCGAGCCCACGCCCACATGCACCTTCGTATCCGCCACCCCTCCCCTCCCCTTAAATACCACGCTCTCCCGCAGATCGGTGTCTCGCTAGCTCGCTCGTCGACGTAGCACTACTACTGCATGCACCAACCGTCCGGTGGACATCGACAGGCCATATGGCGATCACGGGGTCCACGAAGCCGGCGCAGGCGGCGCTGCTGAAGCAGATGCTGCGGAGGTGCTCGTCCAGCCTCGGGAGAAGGGGCGGCGGCGACGACGGGCTGCCCGGGGATGTGCCAAGGGGCCACTTCGCCGTGTACGTCGGCGTCAACCGGAGGCGCTACGTCGTGCGGGTGACGTGCCTGGGAGCGCCCGAGTTCCAGGAGCTGCTCAGGAAGGCTGAGGAGGAGTTTGGCTTCGACCACGACATGGGCATCACCCTGCCCTGCGATGAGGCCACCTTCCATGCCATCCTCGCCTCCGCATCTGCCGCCTCCATCAGATGAGATGAGGCAGGCGCTTGCATTGCTCGCTAGGCTAGAAATTGAGGCTTGAAGAATGTGCATGGAAGATGGCACGTTCTGATTCTTTTTTTTTCTCCTCTGTAGCTAGCTTCAATTCTCGGCTGTGCTGATATCGAGATATCGAGATCTCGAGATCGATCGAGTTGTGAAAATTCTCAGAGCGGTGTTGCCATTTGGCTGCCCTGTTAGAACGATATTCCCATCTTCCCAAGATGGCTCAAGTAAAAATATCCTGTTCCTGCCCATCGAAAAATAACGTCATTTTCATCAGATGATCATTGCCTTGTTACTGCCTGGTGCACCTTTTACTGGGGCACGCTGATCATTCATATGGTGGACATCTGTTCCTGTTCTCTCATGTGTAATGGACTGACTGCATGTCGCTCTCGTACAAGAGTGACATCTTCAAACAGGCGTCTCTCCAATTACTGAAGCGAAAAGTAACAGTGAAGATGGCCAGTAACGGTGGAAGGATCTCGACTCTAAGAGAACTTTCGACTTCCAGCTGCTACACGATGGGAATGGTACATGGACTAGCTGCTCCTACATGGGAATGGCACATGGGCTAGCTCCCTGAAGTTTTTGTCAGTAAACCTTGTGGCTGTGCAGGCGAGTGCCGGTGGTCACAGAAAGTTTACCCTGCTGTTTACTGTACTTTTGATTTTGAACACAGTAGTTCCTGAAGGAGTATTTGGGCAACTCGCTATGTAGTGGTAACAATCTGAACATTAACTCTTCTACTACTGCAGTAACAAATTATTTCTGCTACTCTGCAAATTAGTTCAAACATCAACTAGCACCAGGGTTATGAAATATTAAATTTGAAAAATTATTAACTACATATGTTTTTTTACTATTACAGAACATCACATCAATGCGAGTTCAACCAAATCCGACACCAATAATGATTTATTCCTTAGACACCCCTCTCCCCACACATGCAGTGTCAAGTTTCTAAAAAAACTAGCCCTAATGAGACAAATATCAATACCAGCTCATTAGAAAAACCAACAATGATAACATTAGTATCGTTTTTTTTTATAAAACTGGACAGATCCAAGCCAAGAACTCTCCCGCCTTTAATTCCTTTCCATTTTCTCACCCTCGGTCTCAAGTTCTCAGCTCTCAACCCTTTTCCCTTGTCTCTTCCCGAACTTTATCTCACACTCTCACCAGCAGTGGTGGCCACCACCCTCGCTAGCATCGGCGATGAGACTTACCAACCTACTAGCATTGGTACAGTGGCGACCTCCCTCTCTCCCTTGTCATTGCACCTCTCCTACTGATCACCGCTCCTCCTTCCTTTGGCCTCTGCCACACGATGGACCACCAAATCCAAACGCGCACAAGTTGACGGCTATCGGATCAGGCTGCCTTTGACATCATCACCTTGCATCCCTCCACTGTCAAGCCTCAATGTCATTGCCCTCCTCATAGCCGCTACGTCTTGTACTCCCCCAAGCTCCTCCTTCTCTCCATACCTCCCTTGCCTTATCCAACGCTATTGATTTATGGTAAAGACTCCATAGGGACAAGATCTGATGGCCCTTGAGCTCACACCTGGCAGGTCTAGCTTAGGGAACGTCAAATCTAGCTCCAACGCCAAGAAGGACAAGGACAAGGAGGGATGTGTGAATGAGAGGAGGTAGCAGGCCTGACTTGGGTTAACGATGATGAGGACAACCTAACCGAGGAGGGCAACTAGCTGGCGATGGATCCGGTGACCCTAGACCAAGGAACAAGGAGCTCAAGGGAGATCGATGATGACCTTGGTGGTGGTGAGTCTTACAATTGTGATGGTGTAATGATTGGTGATGTTGATTTTGTAAATCCATAACTAATTAAAATAAAATAAAAATCTGTCTCTAAAATTGTAAGGCACTCAGGTTAGATATCGTGTAAACTATTAAGCATGACAATGTAAACTCTTTGGTTGGATAGAGTCTCAAATAAAACTAAATAATAATAGGATCCTTCAACCTTATCATAGACCTAGCATGTGAAATACCAAAAACGACATAAAACCCAAGGCACTAGACTCATAATAGGAAGATATTTGATAGAATAGCTTATTAGTATATCCTGAGATTTTTCAATCAAGTCACACATAGGGGGTGACCAAACACCTTAGACATATCATAGACATCTCAAGATGACTCGATTTACAATGTTAAATCCAAAGATTATCACAAATATTTCTAAGCCATACTCATTCTCAACTAACTCCCACGATAAGGGCTATTTCACACTTTCATCTCAAGCAATTGTACAACAATAGAGCATACACAATTAAATTTTAGATTATAATTAAAGGGAATTACATAGGTCAAATGCCAAATATTCAAAGTTCATCAGAAGCTTGTCCACCATAACCCACAAGCAAGCCGACTATAGATAGGCCCTAATAGAACTGGCCTAAAAAAGCAACAGATCCCACAATACTCAACCTAGACAATCTTATCACCTATAAAACAATCTAAAACAATATAAACAAAAACAAGTGTCATTATATTAAACATTAATGCACAGACAAGTCAATACAATCATAAAATACTATATACAAAACTTATATCAAAGGAGAGTTATTTATGGTCTCATTTTAGCATAAAGTAAGTTTTATTTTACAAACATTTGTAACAAAAAATTTGTAAAGCATTTTTAAAACATGTACATATGTAAATCATAGTACCCATCATGATCATATCATAATATTATATAATATCACACTTGTTGCCCTCTATGGCAACAAGCCACCATATCCATCATCATAAACATCGTTATCATCATAAACCATCATTCCCATATTCCATTTTATAAACACATTTATAAAATAAGTCTATACTCATGATACTTCACTAGGCCGTTCATGACCATAAGCACAACTAATCGATTAGTCCATTCAACACTGTAGAATTTGTACAATTTTATCCACATGATATGATAGAAATCAAATGGCTACACTTTAGTTGTTTTGGTTTATGGTGGTACCCCACACTACATATTTATGGTTTAGAGGTTGCAACTTAACTTTTATATTACTTAATGCCTAGACTTACATGAACACAGTAAGCGTGAATCTACCTTAAAATGACCTAGAGCCGTGAGGTGACAGACCCACACCTTAAACCTAAGGTTGTGGCAGCCAATACATCTATTCCCATAAGTATGTATTGGACATACTTAGACGTCTAGACAACCACATCTAGGCAACCATGATAGATAAATAAGTAGCTCCTCTGAATCATCACTAATACAAATTAATATTTTTTGGCTTACCAAAATGTAAGGCTAGATATAAAGCAACTTAATTAGGTAAGATATACGGTTGCATGGTTTATAATAGATGGTGACATAGAATTTTGTCCTTCAAGCGAACACTCCTCTTATCGGTGTGCAACTCTCACTATATACACACCACTCGCTACCCAAGTCTAAAACAAGTTTTCCTCCATTTTAGTTCACAAATAATCATAGTTTCATTTCTATCCAATAGTAAAATAATTCCTAAGTTTTCATTTATAATTTAAGCATTATTTACATATTTATAAGCATGACTATTCACATAGAAGCATAATAAGCATATATAATCATAAATAAACATAAGTAAAGTATAACAACATTAGGGTAATCAACATCAAAGGATCGTACTACAAATAGGTCATAACTACCCACATTTCAAATACTTACAACTACAAATACACATGTAATTTTATAAACAATACTTTTCATTCCCCAGATTATATATTTCAATACGTTCAAAGGAGGAGGAGGAGAGCACTTACCTTACACCTTTTCACCCTAGTCAGCTCCTAAAACCAATTCCTCACGGACATCAAATTTGATATTTATACAAGTTTAATGTATAAATGAATAAATACCAAATATATGATAATCCAAAATACTCTAAAATTAATGATTCTTCACAGTGGATTGGTACTGACCTAAGATAAATTAACATGAAAATTTTTCTACTTTGATCAGTTTTATTTTGGGAGATATGAATTTTACAAATTCTATACTAGATTATGTTGTTTATTCTTTAGGTAAAGTGGTAGAATATTTTTAAGAGGTAGTTTTGTCAAAGTTTACTTTGCAGTATTTAAGAGCATAATTTTATAAGTTCAAAAAAACTGGGTTCGCCAATTTTTCATCTTATATGAATTTCTTATGCATTTTATCATTTATGGTGCATATTATGTTAACTAATTATTATAGAAAATTTTGGAGATGTCTGTACAGAATGTGCCAAATTTTAGTTTCTAGTAATGTATAATTTTTTGGTTACAAAAATTTTTGGTTCGTCTCATTTGGAGTTAGGATGCATATTCCATGAATTTTGTAAGTTATGGTTTATTTTATGGGGATTGTTTAATACACAAAACTTGAGGGGGTACTTCCTGTGTTGAAAGTGCCAGGTTTTAGTTTGCAATATTGAAGTGCACAATTTTTTGAGTCTACTGAATTTGGCTCATCTCAAAATGAGCTAAAATGGATTTTCTATGGATTTTGCAATTTTTCACAATTTTTGGTTGAACAATTAATGTTTAAACTATTTTCTTTATGTTTTCCAGATTTTAAATACATGGGTCCAAAGGTCAGTCAAAGCCAATATGCAAAGGCCTCTCAAATTCATGGGAATCAACCCGCACTACCCCACGTGTTCTAAACGAACTTTTTAAAGAAGACTCCAAATTTTTTGTTATTCCAAATTAGTCTGTGGTTCAACAGATCATGGAGTGTACAACTTTAATTAGTCTAGAATGTTTTGATTTACTTTAATCGGGTGCCTCGCGCCCTAATCCAGCCATGCTTACCTATCATTGAGACAGTGGCCGGCGAGGCATGGCTGTGGCAGCTGGCGGCCTTCCCTCTCTAGCCGGCGGCGAATATCATGATGCCACCAAAATGAAGAATGTTGAGAGGATCAATACGGACACAATGGTGGCACATGCACGGCGAATGGTGACCGGAGTCAACGTCGGCAGCAATGTGAACGGTGGGTGTGTTCGGGTGTGTATGCATGTCGTGCTACGGGCTTGATTTAGCTAGGGAAGTGCATGCATGCTGCTCTAAGGGTCTCTAGGGTGCTTACCGAGCTCCAGGCATGGTTGATCTGGATCTTGGCAGCAGCGATGGCGTCTGGAACCCCTTCTCGACACCGTGGATTCCTTGTGAATTGCGATGACGTGCTACGGTTAATAAGCTAGCAAGAAAACATGTTTAGATGGTCAGTGAGTTCCTGGGGAGGCAACTGTTGCAACGAATCGAGCTAAGACTCACCGGAGAGCAAGGAATCGGCGGTGAGGTCCATCGGCCGGAGTTGAGGAAGACCAAGGCGGATCTCCTCGCTCGCTGTATTTCTGACCATGGAAGACGAGGATCATGAGGGGAATGTTGTGGTGATGGTGCCGGCGCATGGGTTTGCCAAGATCTTCACCGAGGTGGCTGGAACGCAAGGTCGACGCCGTCTGCCGCATCTAGAGCGCGACCGCAAGCTCTTGTGGCGCACTTGCGTTCCCAGCGGCTAGATGCACGAAAAGGAAAGAGGTCAGCTGGGTTAACTTACGCATATAGATTAAAGTTGGGAACACGAAAGAGATGGAGAACATGGTGATTCTTCGACAGATGGCATGTTCGTCTTCTTCACGGCTGCCGATGGATTTGAGGGAGAATGAGAGCTCAGAGGCTGTTGTTATTGAGAGTAATGGCTAGAACGTGAAATGTGAGGTTAGAGAACTCTGTTGGGGTGGAAAGAGGGGAAGGTTCTCGACCTCGCCACCTTAGGGTGTGAGGTGGCCATACCATGGGCTTGCTGGCCGTATTCCCGGGCGTCCACGCGTTCACTGAGAGAACTGAAGTGTGGCTCAAGAGCGGTGGTGTAGTTGCCTGGTGAGGCCCTGGGGTCTGTGGGGCCCACTTTCTATTGAAAGAGAAGAACACTCAAATAAACCAAGTCTGTGAACAGTAGTGACTAGCTGTCTTCCACTCTAAGTATTACGTAGTTATTTTGGGGTAAAAACAATGGTCAAAATACTCGGAGTAGGTGTATGCCTACTCTACGGCTGTGACAAAGAGGTAACGTACCATAGCAAATTATGGACCTACAATCCTACTGTCCTATAGTGTTGGTCTTTTTACCCGATGCATTTATCGACTTAACTTAAACTCTATTAATATTTAAACATGTGGGTCAAATCCTAATCATTTTAGTGTTCTTTCTTCCTCATAGTCACCATCCAACATGTTTGGTCCTTCATCCCTTAAGGGAAGTAACACTTCTACTCTTTTGTCATCGAATTAGCTGAGTGTCTGATGTTGTTGACACTAATCTCATTTATGTGTTGATAAATAATGGGCTCAACTATCATAAGTTGTTGCAATACACCATGTGTGTCTTTAATTGTTTTGCAATCCTTGTGATGAAATCTTTTTTTCCCTACGATCCTCTTTCTAGACAATCTTCTAGAAGACTAGGGATAGATAAACCAATGTCATTGGCATCCTTCAAGTAATCTATATAGCAGTCAACAACTTCTTCGGTAGTTTATCCTTCTATTATTGATCTCTCTGAATGAGCATGATTTCGTATGCCCATATTTGATGTAGTGCATCTCAAGCTAGCCTATGGTCTCTACCACAAATTTCTATAGGGGTCTCAATTGTACTGGATCAAATTCCTTCTATGAAATTCAATTAAAAAAGTAACATATCTTTATAATGACAACTATAATCCAAGTTGGTCTGATTGCCCTTATAGCAACATGGTGGAACACCATTATCATCACATGACAGTTGTAAGAATTATAGCTAAATAAGGTCAAATCTTTCATTGAATCTAGCTTTCTGATATTTGATAAGAAGCTAATAGGCACCTTCACCCCATGTAAGCAATTGCACAATGCCTTATTCTCTTCTAGTGTAGCTAGAGGGAGAAATATCAATCTTTTCATTTGGAAGTTCGTTAGGATGAAGCTCTTTTCTTATGTCTAAATTTACTATATCATTACTTGACCTTAGTCCATCCTTTGTTTTCTCAAGATGTCTAGTAAGGTATTGATAGTGCTGTCAAACATATTCTTCTTTAGTTGCATGACATTAATGGCATAACTAATATCCATGTCATCCCAATATGGCAAGTATGATTGAGTGCTTGAATATCGCTGACTTTTCTTCCATTACTTTCTTACGCTTTGTGATTTGAAACAATAGTTTAACTCTTGTGGTTTCCTCGGTTTCTGTTTTCTTATTCGGGATCTTGCTTTTCATGGTTCTCATCTCTGCAACTCGCGATTTTCGCGAGAGAACCAAATCCAAGTTGGTGAAGATCATGATTTGGGCTGGCATAGTAGTGATTACCTTTGCAATTGCAGTTCGAATCTATCTGATCTTTATCTTTTTGCTCAAAGAACGAATAAAACCCCTTGTCGAAGCCCTTTATGAAACGAATAAAACCCCTTGTCGAAGCCCTTTATGATAAGCTTCCCTGGATCTGGGAAGTTTCTCTTTCACGGTATTGGGATCGTTTGATCGATTTCCTTGATCGCTACTTATGGGCGTGCGCTCAAAGGATACAAACAGGGATTCGCAAAAAAAAGGGGAATTCGTAGTCACTTTTTCCTGTCGCGTAAAAAAAAAGGCTTTACGCGAGAGCAATAGAGGTTGGGATACATCTATCTCTTCTGAGCAACCTCTTTTGGATTCTTAAGACCACCCTTGCAGTAGGATACCGTCTGCTTTGGGTTCTTTATTATATTATACTTCGGGTTTTGCAAGCAATACCATGCTCTTTTATCTTGTCAAAATAATTTGTCATCAAACGATATCTATGTCTTAGGCCCAAGAACTGTTGATACCACATGTACACTAACTTGCCTGATGATATAAGATATATAGATGAGGTGTTATCCAAATAGATAAGACATCTAGTCTTTTCTTTTATCTATCCTGAGATAGAAAGCTTGCGGGATAGTCCTTGATGGTAATGAATATGATCGTATAGAGAGTGAAGTACTCTCGAAGGAACTCATCCCACACCTTCACTCCATCCTTCTATAGATCCAACATATTGTCCATAAGAGGATAAAAAATCATCTTTGTTGATGCCAGGTTGTTCTAGACCTTGTACGAGGATAGGCAATAAAATGTAGTTTCACTAACAAATATCACATTACTATGGTCAGAATTATTTTCTATTTATGCCTTGATGAATTAGGGTCTTCAACCTTACCGTCCAGGGACTTGTTGCCCATTTTCATACCGACTAACCCTATAGGTTAGGCAACTATCCAAGTCGACGTACTCCTTGCGTTATAGTATACAATGATTCACATGTGCATATATCTTTTGAACACTTAGCGATAATAGACATATAAGTTTCTTTGCTTGATAGGTGTTGTTGGATGGCAAGAAGTTAGGCCTCGGAAGTAGGTTTCTTAATAGACCCAACAAATCATTGATGCTAGTATCGAAATAGCAATTGTTGACCTTGAATCTAAGAAGTTCAAGCACTGAACACAATACCGTAAAATTCTTATCACATCCCTTTGCTTTGTCACATCTTCTTTAAAGCATCAAAATTGTCTAATCTTCTTCCTGTACTCATGAACACGTTTGGTTCAACATGGCGCAACAATCCTCTAGGTCAAAATCATTGTCAAAACGATCAATATCATACGTCAAAATAGGACCATTTTCATCCATTATATATGGCTAGGGTACCTGATTACATCAAGATTCATCCATACTTTCTAATTCCTCTAATCAATGTAGGGATAATGTATTTCCTTCCTATTCTCTTTCGAAACATATGTCATGGCCTCTACAATAAATTTAGATATTTCTGAACTATAATATAAGATGGATGAATTCTTAGCATATGTCGTAATTAATGAACACTTTCAATAATTAATTAATTTTATTTAGTGTTTACATAATCTAAGGTTGCATCGATTATGTTTGTCGGAGTGGGTAGCCAATGAGTAATCCTTACTGCTAGCCTCATATGATAGCGTTCGAGCTATGAATCGTCCAAGGACACGCACACGTTCAACTATAAAATCACAACTGGAGGATACTCTCAACTCACAGCAGGATAAAAGAGGAGATAAACTCAACTCAAGATAAACTTTTTCATAATAATTCAACAAGTGAGTTTACATTCAGAAATTAGGCTTTATATAGCCATACAACTCAACTCTAGAAACTTCCTACTAATTAATAACTCCTTAACTATTTTTGCAAATATCAAAACACAATAAAAACAACAATAACTACTACTGCTAATTCCCAAATATAATTAAAACATAGAAAGACTAAAAAGGCAAGTTCCAAGAAACTAAATGCTGGCTGGCTCCTTAGTAACCACACTCACTTGACACGAGGTTTTGACCAAGAAGACTCTGGAATCTGGAGAAACTCAAAACATAAAAAAGATAGTCCATTTCATTATCTGATCACAGAAATTTAAATCACCCAAATCCGAGCCTTTATGAGAGAGTTATGCCCAAAATACTGGCCCAGTACGAATCTGTCCAGAGAGCTGCTGTTTCGTAAATTAATTGTAAATATGACTTGGGCCTGGTTCTTCAAGCTGAGAACTGGTCCATAACTTGCTTCCTTGATCATGATTATTTATATGTAAACCTGCCATGACTTGATCGCCATCATCATATCTGGTTCATATATCGCTCAGCATTTAATCTGCTGGCGATCGATCCGGTCACGTCGGATTCGGCCTAATACTGTCTCAGTTAGGTCCGATCACTCAGTTTCGTGTTTGATAGGCTGGCGTCGAGATCTGGAGGGTTTTATTCCCCATCGGCTTAGATAGCCAATGAGTTTAGATATAGGCCTGCATCGGACGTTCGCCCAGTAAGTAGCCGATGACCTCTCCCTTTTCTCCCTCATCGTTACGTTCGACCTAGCCTCTATCGCTTCTATGCCATTAATGCTGGTTTCATACTGTCTTGGTTTGGTCTAATCTATTGAGGCTAGTCCTAACGGTATCGTCATGGTGGTTGTTGGTCCTTGTGGTTTCGTGAGGGATCAAGCCCAACGCCGTGCTTTAGTCGCTTTCAGCTTATAAGTTGAAAGCGACTATTTTATTTCACGTGTCTATCGCTTATGTCTTCATCAGCTTATAAGTTAGTGCTCGAGCACTACCTTTCCTATTGGCACCCAGCTGATAGGTGAGCTAGATCAGCCCACTGGTCGATTGGCTTGCAGATCTCATCCTGTCTCCTTGTCAATTGTAGGGTCAAGAAGATTAAGTATCTACACTGGAGCTAAGAAGATCTCCCAAGCCTTCGTGTGACCAGGGCATCATTTTCCCCAATTGGACCTCCATTCGGCCCAATCGGACTTCCTGCAAGATTTGGCAATTAACACGCACTTTGGCATGCCCAGTGGGACAATACAACTTCAACTCAATGGCAAAAAAGATATAAACTTAGAAAACATAATTCTAGTCATAATGGATGACTTGACTGAGAATCAAAGGCAACAGATAGAGGAGAACACGTCTAATTTTTAGAAGCTCTGTCTAGGGCTAATTTTGGTCCCCACGAGAAGTCCCAAATGCCAAAGCTTCTTTTGGTAAGAGAATCGAGCCATTCACAGCCTGTGAGTCCTCCAAAGCCATTGTAGGAGATGATCAATGAAGTTGTTCACCATGCACTCATCAACCAATCAGGAGTGTTGGTGAATACTTTATACAATCTGATCAAGAAGACGGTGGATGGATCAATTGTTTGAGAACCTCATCAAGGTCTAGTATTTTTGTTGATGAAGACAAAGCAACCATCAATTACTTATGGAACCAAGAATGTATCAGCAAATATGTTTCCACTAGTACAAGATCAGATTGGAAGGCAACGCAATGATATGATGCTAGGATATCATCGGATTGCTTACTATGGAAGATATCGGCAAGAATACCCTGCTGGAAATCATGATACAAGCAATCATATAGGAGATCATCCTAGAAAAATATCAAGCACCAACTCCGCCTCCACAATACCAAAGAGAGAACCCATGGGATGAGGATTAGTCTACAAGGGTTGCAGAGGTGGTCAGAGAGCTGTTTGGCATCAAGCCTAAGGAAAAAGCTTTTATGTATCAACAACTTTACTTAGAGTGGTTCGGCAGAGTTTGGTACCTCATCGATATAGGATACATGACTTCTCCAAATTCTCAAGACAACATACCATATCTACGTTGGAACACATCAGCCGATTCTTAGCCCAATGTGGGGAGGCATTGGCTGAGGAAGCCCTGAGAGTCCATTTCTTTCTATTGTCCCTCTCTAGATTGGCCTTTATATGGTTCTCTTCATTACCACCCATCTCAATTAGGGGATGGCCATATCTAGAGAAGCAATTCCACTAATATTTCTTTGCTGAGATTTAAGAGATGAGACTGATAAATTTAACATCGGTTAGATAGAGACCTAATGAGTCAGTTCCGAAATACATCCAACATTTCTGGGATATTAGAAGCCAATGTTATAATCTTATTTTTAGTGATGGACAGTTAGCTGATTTGGCCTTTCAAGGGTTCCTAGCTCCGATTAGGGAACAATTTTTATTTCAAGAGTTTGAGAGCCTATCACATCTTCTGTAGAAGGTATCGGCTCATGAAAGCTGATTCATTTAAGCCAAGAAAGAGAGATTCCATTGGAAGGTTGCGTAGCTATAGGTTTATGCATCAGACTCAGATGATGAGGAATCCGATGTAGAAGTTGGTTTGGCAGAGTGGACCAAGAATAGGAAATCTATATCATGTCCCTGGGTGAAGAGTATCAACAAGGAGGAAAGATACAACTTTGATATTAATAAAGCCAATAAGATATTTGATCTCCTACTTCAAGAAAAGTAGATTTAGCTTCAACCAAACTTTGTACTACTGTCAGCTGAAGAACTCAAAATGAAAAAAATATTGCAAGTGGCACAATTCAATATCTCATTGTACTAATGAGTGTAGAGTTTTTCGGCAACAGTTGTAAGTCAGCTGTTGTGCAGGAGAGAATTCAATTTGAAGATAAAAAGACGATTAAGATCAATGGGCATCCTTTTCCTATGAATGGTGTTTGCAGGGTCTTCAAGGGGTCGGGCCAATGAGGGGAGACATTGGAGAAAATCAAAATTCACCTCATTGGACTTGGTTGAGAAATATTCCAGATAATAGGACAAAGAATAGTGGACCATGGCATATAAGGAGAAATATAATCCATAATGGGGTTGCCTATTCTTTCAATATTGTAGGGATCATGACATGAGGTTGCCATCGATTGAAGATTATCCTAAGTGAAACAAGCTAAGATCACAGCGCGTCGAGCAAACTAGGATTTCATATGATCGGCCACCTATTAAGCGACATCGGTACATAGCCGATTAGGGTTGATCAATAAAAACCTTAGTCAAAAGGGAGCTAATGATAGGGAGTTGCTTGAAGAACAATACAATTCCAATTCCCAGTGGTGTTTGTCTAGAATCTTTGCAAAGAATCAGAAGAGGAGGACACAAAGATTGTGGCACAAGGAGTAGCACAAGAAGCAACGATGGGGCCACGAGGAAGTTGATTGGAGTTAGAAGACTAAATGCGTCTAGTGTGTCAAGCATAAATATGATGAGATTGACACATTGGCTCTAACCAATATGGTGTTTTTCTTGCCTCTAGAGTATAAAGCGCTTGCATCCAAGGAAGAAGATCAAGAAGATGTTTTTCTTCAATTGATGCTACAACCTGATCAAGCTATAATTGACAATCTTGAAGAGTCTAAGCATTGGCGCCTAAAATCATTATACATCAAAGGGTATGTGAATAGGAAGCCAATGATTAAGATGCTAGTTGATGGAGGTGCAGTTATCGACCTAATGTCGTATGCTACATATTGTAAGATAGGGAAAAATGGCAAAGATCTGATCAAAACAAATATGGTGTTAAAAGACTTCAGCGAGAATCCATCGGAAAAGAAGGGTGTGCTAAATGTGGAGTTAACAGTTGGAACCATGACATTGCCCCCAACGTTCTTTGTCATCAATGGTAACGGATCGTGTAGTTACTTCTTAGCATGGACTGGATTCACGCCAACTGTTGTACTCCTTCCACAATGCATCAGAGCCTCATACAATGGCAAGGAGATCAAGGTGATGTGATTCTAGTTGATCAGTCGACCAGTGTTGTGGTAACCAATCTGCCAATCTAGGAAGCTGATGGGATTGATTGCCTGTTTGGGAAAGTATAGGATGGAGATTTCCTTGATGTAACCAGTAATGGAATGAAGCCGATCTAGCAGGTCGGCTCAGAATTATTGCTCTAATGGGCACCATAGAATACTTTGAAGGAAAATTAGGGCAAGGATTTAAGTCGGCCGATAAGTTGAAAGAAGTTGATATAGGACTAGAAGATAGACCAAGGCCAATGTATATTAGAAATTCTAGGAAGAGTTAATAAATTTCTTGAAGGAATTTTAGAAATATTTTGCATGGGATTATCATGAGTTGCAAGGTTTAAGCCGATCGATTGTTGAACATCAGCTTCCTATCAAACTAGGATATTGGTCGTTCAAGTAGCTGCAGAGAAATTCAAAACAGAGTTGCATGATATAATCAAGGCAGATATCATGAGGACGCATGACACAAACTTCATCAGACCGTGCTGATATGGTGATTCGATATCATACATCATCTCGATAGATAAGAACAATTGGAAGCTGAGGATATGTATTAACTTTCGATATTTGAACAAGGATACCTTAAAGACAAGTATCTGATGCTAATGGCAGATCTGTTAATTGATGTAGCATTGGGTCACAAGATTCATGGACAGAAATGCAGATTACAATCAGATTTTTATGGTGGAGGAAGATATCCACAAGACTGTGTTCAGATGCCCTATAGCTATTGGCTTGTACAAGTGGGTAGTCATGACATTCGGTTTGAAATGTACAAGTGCAATTTATCAGCGAGCCATGAACTATATATTTCATGATCTTATTGGCCTGTTGGTGGAGATATATATTGATGATGTTGTGGTCAAATCCAAGAGTGTTGAAGACCATATAGCTGATCTATGAAAAGTATTAGAGAGGGCAAAAAAATATGGATTTAGTATGAATCCTAATAAATGTGCTTTTGGCGTATCGGCTGGATAATTCTTGGGCTTTATGGTGCATGAGAGGAATTAAAGTTAGTCAACGAAGCACTAGGACTATCTAGAGCACCGAGTGACCAACCAACAAGACAACTACAGTCATGAGAGAGGAGGTTTATTTTAAATCTATTGGGAAGCATTGAGTCCTTCACTCCCATGTTGAAGTTACAAGCTGATTAAGAGTTGGTGTGAGGTGTCGAGCAGCAGAAAGCATTTGATCAAATCAAAGAATATCTGAATTTTCCATCAATATTTATTCTACCACAGAAAAGGGTATTGTTCAAGTTATATCTATTGGCTGATGATAAGTGTTCGCCGCCAAAAAATCCCGCGACCGGGGAGGGACGGCGGCTCGGTCACGCGAAGGCCTGGAAGGTCTGCTTATCTCTAGTATAGGTCCTTAAGCATCGAGGTTTACGGGCGTGCCTGTCAATTTGACCCTGCAATTGACAAGGAAGTGAGACGAGTGTGTTCGATACAGACGCTCGCTATCGGCTGGCTGCCGATAGGTTCAGGATGCTGTTCGATCGGATGGGGAGCCGATGTGGATAGGTGCCGACGAGGGTCGACCACAGAGCCAATGGAGGAACCAGGGTGTATTCAGAGGATGGCGAGGCGCACGGGATCCCTCTGGACAGCCGAACAGTGATTCATCGGCTGGAAAAACCGATGAGTGTGCATTTGGCCTACGCAATGATTAGCGCAAGAAGGCACGGGCTGCAAAGGCGATGTTGCTCCAGATATGACAGCACGAGACCCATCGCCCACCGTGGCAGCGCCATCAGCACCGAACCTCGAAGATCGGACCTAACTGAGATAGTACGAGGCTGGGGCCAGCGGCGATGATACGGAGGACGCCGGATCAGCTATGTCGTAGCAAGGATAAGAACGAACCCATCGGCTAGCTGAGCCGATGAGGGGACGCCTCTCTGAAGGCGGGTGCGTATCGACTAGGGGACCGATACATTTGGCGTTACGCGTCGTGGGACACCTCTAAAGGCTGATGCGTATCGGCCGAGGGGCTGATGCGCTGGGCGTGAAGCTCAGAGCATGGATAACTCATCGGCTAGCACTTCGATGATACGCCATGCAGAAGCCTATAGGCCGGAAGCTCGATCTTCCGTTAGCAACCTCGTAGGTCGGACCTAACCGATGCAACATGAGATTGACGACGGCAGAGGGAGCTTAACGGGCCGATAGGTCCAGCACGGACGTGATGCGATACATCCGATCGGCCTAAGAGGTCGGACCTAACCGATGCAGCCTCAGACAGAGCAAGACATTACGGGATGATGGCCGGACTTACCCCTTCGTCGGAGATCGGACTTAACCGATGCAGCCCCGCGTCGAGAGCCAGAACCCACCGGCAGAACCTAGATGAACTAGGGTGGCGATGCGCCGAATTTGTATATGATCGAGAGATATTTTACATGTTTCCAGGGGGTCTATATTTATACCCTGGATTTACAGATAGAGTCAGACGCGTCTACGACCATCGAATATTATTTCCTAGTAAGAACAAAGGAAAATATTCCTAAAGATGTTAACTAACCAGCTAGACCTCCCTAATTGAGTAAGGTTATAATTTACAAAAATAAGCACCCTGCCGTGGAGTCCACGGCTCTTCCGCAAACCCAGTTTCATCTGAATAATCTTCCAACTTGTAACCGAGTCTTCCTTTGTTGCATCCTGATCGGCTTCTCCACTGTAGCATTTGAACCTTCTTTTAGTCAAGCCGATCCTTCTCCTTCCTTCCCTCGGGCTTCTCGGACCTGATCCCGATTGGACAATCCCCTGTCTTCAAGCCGATCCAATCTTCTACTAAACTGATCGGCTTTTCTACAGTTCTCCATCGGTTTTGTCTCAGTATCTCCATCGACCGATGACTGCATTAAACCCTTTATCAGACCTCTCAGCCGATCGGCTTTAGCCCCATCGGATCCCTCAGCCGATCGGCTTGAGCCCCATCGGATCGTCTAGATTTTGGTGTTAACAATAAGTCTATCTGGTTAGTGCTGATACAAGAATTTGAAAGAAAAGAACAAGTGGTATTCTATCTAAGCCGATGACTTATGGATGTTGAGACAAGATATCTCATGGTGGAAAATTATGCCTATGTCTATATTTCTCTTGTACCAAGTCAAGGCATTATCTCCACTTGACTTTGTAAAGTCGATGTGGTTAAGTATATGCTATCAGCTCCAGTCTTAAGAAGGCAAATTGGTAAATAGATATTTTCTATAATGGAGCTCGATCTAAGGTATGAATTGGCTAATGCGGTCAAAGGACAAGCGGTGGCTAATTTCATCATAAAACATAGAGGGATCCAAAAGGATTTTGTGGAGCCAATTTCTTGGACTTTATTCTTTGGCAGATTGGTTTGCAAGCATGGATTTGCTATCAGCTTGGTGATTATATCACGTCGGGAGGCAAGCTTTGAGTTTGCTTTTACAATCAAGCCTTATAGGAACAATAACCAAGCTAAGTATGAAGTGGTGCTCAAAGGTCTTTAACTGTTGAGAGAAATGGGAACTGATACAGTTGAGAAATTAGGGATTCTTTGTTGCTAATCAAGCAGCTATCTTGGGAGTATGAATGCAACAATGAGGTCTTGAGGTTGTACTATGAGGAATGTCTATATTTATTGAAGGATTTCAAGATGGTGTCATTGGATCATATTCTTAGAGAGCAGAATTTGGAGGCCAATGATCTTGCTCAAAGTGCATTAGGATATCAGCTCGATAGGAATGTGGAAGCTGAAATAGCTAATATTGGAAATCATATTAAAGCCAACAATTGGAGACAAGAGATTATTCAATATTTGCAAAATCCGTCTCAATCAGCTTCTAGGAAACTTTGGTATAAATATACTAAATATTTTTTGGTATAAGATTCTTGGATATAGAAGAAGCAGCAACAATTATGAGCAAAGTACACGAAGGCATCAATCAGCTTACAATATGAGATTGCTAACGAGAAGAGCTAGATATTTTTGGCCGACAATGATGGAGGATTACTTCAAGTACAACAAAGGACACCAAGATTGTCAGATGTTTAGAAATTTGATGCGAGCTCCAGCATCGACCATGAACCCGATAATCAAGCCATGGCAGTTCATAGGTTGGGGAATCGACATGATCGGCCATATCTATCCTTCATCAAGTAAAGGGCTTAAGTTCACATTAGCGGCAACAAATTATTTTATAAAGTGGGTAGAGGCTATCCCTTTAAAGAAAGTTACCTCTATGGACGTGATTGAGTTTAACAAGGAACATATTATATATCGGTTTATATTCTGCACACAATTATCACTGATCTAGGTTCTATCTTCATGTCTAAAGAGTTTCAATAGTTTGCTGCCAATGTGGAGATTAAGGTATTAAATTCGTCACCATATTATGCTCAAGCCAATGGACAAGATGAAGCTTCTAACAAAAGTATAATCAAGTTGATCAAGTGCAAGATTGATGAATAGCCACGGAGGTGGCACGTTACATTAGCAAATCCATTTTGGGCCTATTAGATGACATTACATGGATATACTCGAGTACCACCGTATCGACTGGTATGGGCATAAAGCAGTGCTATCATGGGAAATTAACATCAGCTCTAGGAGGGTGTCTTTGCAGGATCAATTGATAGCTAATGATTATTATAACCTGATGGAAGATGAGCTTGATGATTTGGCTTAGAATCGACGGAGGGTGCTTGAAAGGAACATGGAAAACAAAATTATGGTTGCTATGCATTACAACAAAAAGGTGATGATTAAATCTTTTTCTAAAGGAGATCTCATTTGGAAATTGATTTTTCCGATTGGGTCTAGAGATAATAGGTTTGGATAATGGTCACCTAACTAGGAAGGGCCCTATTGGATCAATTACTGTGTGGCTATTAATGCTTATATGCCAAAAAGTCTTGAAGGAGAGAGGTTTGCCAAAACGCTCAATGGAAAGTAGCTGAAGAAGTATTATCCTAGTGTTTGGGTTGACACTTAAATCGGTTAAGTGTGGCCGATTTCTAATTCTCTTTAAGACAAAAAGCCAATAGTGTTCTATCGGCTAATGGTGTTGTTTACTTAAATCGGGTAAGTGCGGCCGATTTCTAATATTTCTTCAAGACAAAAGCCAATATTTTATTGTTATGATATCGCCTTTAGGGAATATACGTAAAAAGAAAAAAATTTCATTAACAGAAAAGATGAAACATTATTGTGGGCAATCAATGTTTGGGATGAAATTATGGGTTTTCAGCATCATTGTTTTACAGATATTTCTTGATTGCCTTGATCGCGCATAGATGGATTTGGTCTATCTTGTTGATGGTGCGAATCAGCTGTTGTTGAGGATGTTAAAACTTCCGGGGCAACCATCGCCTTAGTGCTTGTAGTGGTCTCTAAAGGTTGAGTTTTGGTCGCCGATAAGCTACAAAACAAGGATATCAAGGGAAGTATCAAGATGATAAAAAAGAAATGAGATCAGCACATACCAGCGAGGGTGAAGAAGCCGATATCAAAGCAGGAGAAGGGAGAAGGTCCTTACGGAATCGGTACCATGATGGCTAGGTCAACATTGGATGTTTGCCTTTTGGAAACTATCCGAGTGGCCAACTTCTTGCATTTAATCCCTGACATTTGTGGTTCTCATAGTAGAGCCAATGGAGATAGGGCACTATGTCCAAGGGGGGATGCAGTTGATGGAGGTTGATACACAATAGGCCGGCCGCTTGCGTTTGTTATTAGTGCTTCCTTGTCACCAGCCTATGGGATCATAGATATTATGTAATATATTCATGATTAAATGCGGTATGGAAAACAGAGTAAGGAGAAGGATTTCCTTTTCATCGAATTCGATGTAGTCAAGATTCAGGCACAAATGGTAATGTTCAGCCGATGAAGTGAACAAGTGCCTTCTCCAATTCGATTACTATCGAGCAAAGAGTTTGGTGTTGGATATATAGGGCTCAAAGGTGGTGATGGTCTCCAAGGAAAGAGATTTGGCTATCATCCTTAGCTGATCGTACTCCAAGCCACTGTTTAATTCTCCTCGGGCTAGGAGGTTGCCAATGAAGAATAAGTCGATTGGGAATTGGCTGAAACCCAACTGACTAGGGTTAATGGAGGGATGATAGATCTTGTACAATAGATATTGGGATCGACCCAATGAAAATCCAATCGGCAGAAGATTTAGGGTTATAGCTAACAAGAATATTGTCTTTGATTCTTCATTGGCTAATATGTTGAGTGGGCGAAATCTAGAAGGCATCTCAAACGATGAAGTGTCCTCATACGAAAACCAAAGGATGGCCTCCTTGGTAAAGCCATAGTGTCCTCTAGCAGTCCAATGCAAGCAAAGGCTCGTTCTTCTCCGTATCGGCTAGGGAAAGGTTGATACAGTGGCCGATTTCTAAGACTTCCCAGAGTGACTTTTTGGAAGCCAAAACCTTGAGGTATCAATTTCTCCATCCTGGGAGTCTACTAGGCCAAGATCTAAAGCTATTGGTCTAATCATTGATAGCCATGGGTGAGTTTTTGTAAGGGATCCATTCTATTTCAGAATTTATAAAGTTTGTTGGATCCTCACTACCCATGGGTCCTAGATAGAAGAAAACTATATAGTTGGCTACTGGAATATCAATCTGACCTTTGAGATTCTATAGTAAATAAGAACCTGACAAAGAACAAATGACAAGACGGGATGGGCTAAATCTCTCTAAGGAACTACATGTGTTGACGCCATTGTGTGAGGAAGAAAGAGGAGAAGATTGGTGGTTGATGTAGCAATTTGCAGAAGTTCGCCTTTAGTCATTGGAGTTCGTTGAGATTTTGGGGCTCTGGTGATGAGGAGGTGTGTTGAAGAAGAATGAAGGGGTGGAATGGTTTATAGGGGCAAGATGACCCATGCAGGAATCTATGTCGCTTAGTTGCCATTCACAGGCTATAATGGGTCGTCTTGGTTTATGGAGAACTCCAACAGCTCAGAATTTTGAAGTCCGTTAACAAACATTGAAATTGAGGGCCATGTGTTAATGCTAGAATTATATTAGCCTACAAATAGGATCGGTCGATGGTGGAAAGGCTGATCAGCTCGTAGGGAGTAGTTGATTGACACTGTAAAAGAGCCGATCAGATGGGTTGAGGATGAATTTGGTCTATTTGAAGATGAAAGGGTTATCCAAATCAATTAGGTTTGTCTTCTTAGTCCGATCGAATATATCGCATCATGTCCGTGTGGGATCTATTGGCTCATCAAGCTTCTTTAACTATCATCGGTCTCATGCCACATCAGTTATTTTCGACCTACTAGACTACTAATAGTAGATTGAGCCATAAGCCAATAGGTCTTAACTAGGCATTTTGTCGGAGTTGGTAGCTGATGAGTTATCCATACCGCTAACCACATATCTGGTTCACATATCGCTCAATGATTAACCCACTAGTGATTGATCTGGTCACGTCGGATTCAGCATGATATTGTCTTAGTTAGGTCTAATCTCTTAGGTTCATGTCCAATGAGGCTAGCGTCAATATCTGCAGGGTTTCATTCCCTATCAGGTTAGATAGTCAATGAGTTTAGATATTGGCTAGTAAGTAGCCAATGAGCTCGCCTTTTTCTCCCTCGTCATTATGTTTGATCTAGCCTCCATCGCCTCTATGCCAATAGTACTGGTCTCATACTATGTTAGTTCAGTCCGATCTATCGAGGTTGGTCCCAACGGTGCCACTACGGTGGTCGTTGATCCTTGTGGCTTCATGGGGGATCGGGCCCCGCTCTGCGCATTTGCCACTTTCATCGCACGGAGCATCATCAGACCTTTGGCTGATAAGCCTTCTATTTTATTCCATGTGTCTATCACCTACACCTTCATCAGCTTTTCAGTCGATACTCGAGTGCTACCTTTCCAACAAGCACCCAGCCGACAGGGTTAGCCAGATCAGCCCACCGGCCGATTGTCTCACGGATCTCATCCTGTCTCCTTGTCAATTATAGGGTCAAATTGATGGGCACGCCCTTGAACCTCAAAGATTAAGGACCTGCACTAGAGCCAAACAGATTTTCTAGGCCTTCGTGTGACTAGGATACCTTCATCCAACCTGATCGGACTCCCACGAGATTCGACTACCAGCACCAGCCCTCTAGACTTGTGACAACAGATCGAGCCATAGGTCGGTAGGTCTTTACATGATGATTTAGAGTGGCTACCGATGAGATACCTAACGTATGGGCTATTCAACCAACGCATATATATATATATATCTTTGATGATTAATTCGCTAGCAATTGATTTGGTCCTATCGGATCTAGCCTAATACTGTCTCGGTTAGGTCTGATCTATCAAGGTTGTGTCCAATATGGCTGGCATTAGGATATAGCGGGTTTTGTTCCCCCCATTAGCTCAGATAGCCGATGAGTTTAATTATACTCCTGCATCGGACCCTTGACCGATAGTAGCTGATGGGTTCACCCGTTTCTTCTGTCGTCACATTTGATCTAGCCTTTGCCATCTCAGTGCCATTAGCCTCAGCCTCATACTATCTTTGTTTGGTCCAATCTAGTGAGGTTGACTATAACAATATGGTCACGATGGTCGCTGGCTATCGTATCTTCGAAAGATTGGGTCTCGCTCCTCACTATTCATCACATATTTTATTTGGAGGGTCATCGACCTTTCAGCCATTGTGTCCTTTACTTTATTCCTAGACCTTTTTGCCTATGCCTTCATCGGCTATTTAGCCGATGTATCAACATTACTATCCTATCGACAACTAGTTGATAGCGTGAGTCTGTATCGGCCTATCGACCGTTTGGCTTGGATATCTTCTGTTCTTTATCTCCTTGTTAATTGTTGGCTCTAATTGACTCGCACAACCTTGAATCTCAAAGCTAAGGAACTACACTGGAGCTAAGCAGCCCTTCTATGCCTTCAGATGTGAAGGCGCGTCTTCACATTGGACCTCCATCGGCCGACGCTCGATCACCCTCTCGGCCTGCCTCTCTGCTCGATTTGATTAGCTCTCACGCGCACCAACATGCTCCTTGACACGCCTAGTGGGACAATCAGGAGTGCACTCCAACAAACCTCAAATCTGAAGGAGTTGTATTGGAGCTAAGTAGGTCTTCTAGGCCTTTGTGTGTTTGGGCACGATTGGATCGGACCTCCATTGGCTAACTCACATGCCCTCTCAGCACACCCGGTCTGATCTATCTGTGCATGATAATATTCTTTGGCACACTTGGTGGGACATAGAATTTCAACACGATGGCTGGAAAAGAAATCAACACAAACAATGTGATTCTAGTTACGATGGGAGATCTGAATGAGGAGCAGAGACAACAAATAGAGCAGAACATGGCCAACTTTTAGAAGTTTGGTTTGGAATCCTTCAGTATGAGTAGACAATGGCCGATTCAAAAATCATAGTTTCTAAAACCTATTTTGATGGGACAATCAAGCCAATCACCACCTGTGAGTTGTCCAATGCCATTACAAGAGATGATCAATGAAGTAATTCCCCACGTGCTCATCAACCAATCAGAAGTGTTGGTGAAGACATTACATAATCTCATCAAGAAGATGATGGATGGATCCATTGCTCAAGAACCTAATCAACGTCCTATGTATTTGTTGACAAGAGCAAAGCTACCTCAGGTGACTTATGGTACAAGAAGGGATGTATCGGTGAATATGTTTCCACCAACACAGACTCCAATTTGGCGGCAACAGGTTGATGTTCTTCCAAGGTATCATTGGACCGCCTATTATGGATGATATCAACAGGACTATCCAAGTATTAATCCTGATTGAAACAATTATCATGGAGAATTTCCTAGATAGAATCGGGTACAAACTCCACCTTCATAGTTTAAAAGGGAAATCCCAAGGGAGGAGGATTGGTTAGCAAGTGTTGCACAGATTTTAAGAGAGCAATTTGGTATATAGCCAAAGGAGTAGACATTTATGTATTGGCATCTATATCCAGAGTGGTTCGATAGAGTTTCTCTACCGCATCAATATAGAATACTAGATTTCACCAAATTCTCAGGCAGGACAACGTATCTATAGTGGAGCACATCAGTCGATTCTTTGCCCACTGTAGAGAAGCATCGGCTAAGGAAGCCCTGAGAGTTCGGTTTTTCCCGTTCTCCTTATCTGGATTGGCGTTCACATGGTTTTCTTTACTACCATCTAATTCAATTTGGGGATGAGCTGATCTAGAGAAGCAAATCCACAAGTACTTTTTTGCTAGGATTCATAAGATGAGATTAATAGATTTGACATCGATTAGACAGAAGCCTGATAAATCAGTCCTAGAATATATTTAGCGGTTCCGGGACATTAGAAGCCGATGTTATAATCTGATATGAAGTGATGGATAGCTGACTAAGTTAGCCTTCCATGATTTGTTGGCTCCAATCAAAAATAGTTTTTCATAACAAGATTTTGAGTCTAGCACACTTGCTATAGAAGGAATTGGCTCACAAAAACCAGTTCCACGAAGGCAAGAAGAAAAAATTCCATCAGAGGGTTGCTCAAGTGCAAGCTTATTCATTAGAGTTCGACAATGAGAATCTGATGATGAAGTTGGTTTGATGGAGTGGACTAGAAAACAGAAGTCGGTATCATGCTCGTGCATGATAGTATCGGTAAAGAGGAATGGTACGATTTTGACACCAATAAGGTGGATAAGATCTTTGATCTGTTACTTCAAGAGAAGCATATTCAACTTCCGTCAAATCACATAATTCCATCAGTAGAAAAACTGAAGAAGAAGGATTTCAAATAGCACATTATACTAATGAGTACAAAGTTTTTTGACAATAGTTGTAATCGGTTGTTGGACAGGGAAGGATCAAAAATTTGAAGACAAGAGGTCGATGAAGATTGATGGTCATCCGTTTCCTGTGAGCATGGTGCTCATGGGATCTTTGAGAGATCGAGACAATGAAGGGAGGCATCCCAATAAATCAACAGTCACTTCATCAAACCTGATAGAGAAGTATTCCAAGTATAAAGAAGAAGAATAGCGGGCCTTGTCACACAAGGAGAAATATAATCCTCATTGGGGTTGTCCATTCTTTCAGTTTTGTAGGGAACAGGATATGAGATTGCCATGAATTGAAGATTGTCCTTAGTGCAACAATCCAAGGCCGCAACATGCTGACTAGGAGACGTTTTCACAAGATCGGCCACTTGCAAAGCGAGCATTGGTACATAGTCTATTGGGGCTAATCAATGAAGATTGCAATGAAGAAGTGGCTAGTGATAAGGAGTTGCATGGAGAACATCATAATCCAAACCCTCAATGGTGTCCAAGCAGAATGATCATGAGAAATCAGAACAAGAGGGCACCATGGCTACAGCACAAGGCACAATATACGAAGCAATGACAAGACCATGAGGACACTAATCGTGGTCAAAGGACTAAACATGTTTGGCGCATCAAGCGAAAAGATGATTGTGTTGATGCATCGGCTCCAACAAATATGACATTCTTCTTGCCTCAAGAGTACATAGCATTTTCATCTGATGAGGAATACAAAGAAGTTTTTGCTCAATTGACATTGCAACCTAATCAAGTTATATTTGATGAGCCTGAAGAATCCAAGCATCAGCACCTAAAACCATTATATATCGAGGGGTATGTAGATGGGAAGCCAATGATAAAAATGCTAGTTGATGGGGGTGCAACTATCAATATAATGCCATATACAACTTATTGCAAGCTTGGGAAGATTGCCAAAGATCTCATAAAGAGAAATATGGTGTTAAAAGACTTCGGCGGAAATCCATCGAAAATGAAGGGTGTGTTAAAAGTGGAGTTAATAGTGGAAAGCAAGACATTGCCTACCACATTCTTCATTTTCGATGGTAAAGGGTCATATAGCCTACTTCTTGGTAGTGACTGGATTCATGCCAACTGCTATGTTCCATCCATGATGAATTCTAGCCAATCAATCGGCCAACGTTGCAGTGACCAATCTGCTGATCTGGGAAGCTGATAGAGTCAAATTCTTGCCTAAAAAAGTATGGGAAGGCCATTTCCTCAAGGTCACCGGCCAAGGGATACAACCGATCTAGCAAATCAACTCAAAGTTGTTGCACTGATGGGCACCATTGAAGACTTTGAAGTAATATTGGGGCAAGGATTTATAGCGGCCGATGACTTAGAAGAAGTATCGAGAATGTTTTGCTTAGGATTACCATGAAATGCTAGGTCTAAGCTGATTGATTGTTGAACACCAGCTTCCTATCAAACCATGATATCAGCCATTCAAGGAGCCTTTGAGAAGATTTAAGGCAGTGTTACATGATGCAATCAAGGTAGAGATCACAAGGTTGTTGTTGTGCGTCAATTCTCATGGGCCGATTGGATCGGGTGAAAACGTGAGGAAGTCGGTGGAGGTCCGATCGAGGAAGATGGCACCTTGGTCACCCAAAGCCTTGGGAGTTCTGCTTAGCTCCATAGCAAGTCGTTAGTTTTTGTGGTTTGAGGGTGTGCCAATCAATTTGACTCTCTAATTGACTAGGAGATAGAGAGGATGAGATTCATGAGCCAATCGAATGATAGGCCAATACCACTCACCTTATTGGCTGCATGCTAATAGGAAGGTAGCGCTCAAGCATCAACTAAAAAGCTGATGAAGGCGTAGTAAATAAAGGCGTGGAATAAATTAAAAGACTTATCAATCAAACGATTGATAACGCTCTGGATAGGGTAGGCGATGAAAGCATAGAGCAGGACCTCAGTCCCCTAGAAGTCACGAGGGCCAGAGACCACCATGACGGAATCATTAGAGCAAACTTCGATAGATTGGACCAAACCAAGACATTATGAGACCGAGACTAACGACACAGAAATGATAGAGGCTAGATCGGATGTAACGATCGAAAAGGACGGGGCGAGGTCATTGGTTGCTTATTAGCCGTATGTCCAACACATGCCTATATCTAACCTAATTAGCTATATAAGCCAATGGGAATGAAACTTGCTAGATTCAGATGCTAGCCCTGTCAAACGTGAACCTGATAGATTAGACCAAACTAAGATAGTATCAATCAGAATCTAATGGAAATAGATTGATTGCTAGTGGATTAATCATCGAGGATATAAGACAAAAATATATATATGTATATTGGTCGAATAGTCGATACGCTAGTAGTAAAGCACGAGGTAAGGATAACTCATCAGTTACTTCTATGAAACATCGCATGAGGACTCGCTTGGACAATGGCTCGATCCACCGCCACCAATCTTGTAGGTCGGACCTAACTAATGCAGCACGAGGCCGAGGACGATAGAGGGAGACCGATGAACTGTTAGGCCTCATGCAAACACGATGTGGTATGTTTGATCAGACTAAGAGGTTAGGCCTAACCGATACAGCCTTAGGCAGAATGAACAGACCGAGATAGTTGTGGGACTTACCCCTTTGCTGGTGATTGGATTTAACCGATGCAACCCTACGTGGAGAGCGAGAACCCACTGGAGTAAACTTAGACAAGCTAGGGTGGTGATGCACTGAGAGTTGTGTTGATGTATGATCTGATTGATTTATGATAGGTTCCAGGGCGTCTATATTTATACCCTAGAATTACAAGAGTTTGACACAGTTAGAGATAACCCTCGGACATAATTTCCTAAATACATAAGAAAACTATCTCTAAGAAGTTTATAAAGCTAATTAAACATGAGCCAATCGTCTCTCTCACTATATCAATCGACTTCCTTCCATGAGCCGATCAGTCCTTTCTTCATTGGCTGATCATGTTTACATCCTGACCAAATTCTAGAGTTAACAGTTTTATGATGCAAATTTTGTTAGACCAAACTGATATGCTGAGTGGATATCCAATATCGTCCCGGTGGAAAATTAAAAATGGAAATATTGAGGATATTTTTTGACATTCGGAATTTGTATAAAGCTACCCCTACAGATGAATCAATAGTCATGATGTTTGGATTAAAAAGTATTAGTGCTACTTATCAGAGTGTAATAAATTATATATTTCATGACCTTATCGATCTATTGGTGTAGAAATATATAGATGACGTGGTGGTTAAAGGAACAGGTAGTGTTCTATCTAAGCAAATGACTTTTAGATACTAAGAAAATGTGTCCTACAGTGGAAAAATTATGCCTATGTTTATATTTCTCATGTATAAAGTTAAGGCATTATCTCCTATAGGTTGAATGCATAGTGGTTTGTAAAGCCGATATGGTGAAATATATGTTATCAGCTCTAGTGTTAAAAGGGCGAATTGGTAAATGGATATTTTCTTTGATACAGTTCGATCTAAGATATAAATTGGCTAAGACAGTCAAAGGACAAGCTTTGGCCGATTTCATCGTGCAACATAGAGGTAGCCATGAAAATTTTGTGGAGCCTATTTCACGGACTTTATTCTTTAATGGATCAATTTGCAAATATGGATCTAGTATTGGCTCAGTAATTATATTGCCTTGGGGGGCAAATTTTTAGTTCACTTTTACAATTAAGCCTTATTGTACCAACAATTAAGTGAGTATGAAGTGGTACTCAAAGGACTTTAACTTTGAAACAAATCAAAGTCGATACTATAGAGATCATTAGGGATTCATTCTTGGTGATCAACAACTATTCGGGGAATATAAGTGCAAACATGATTTATTGAGGTTATATTATGAAGAATGTTAATATTTTTTTGAAAAATTTCAAGATGGTGTCATTAGATCATATTCCTTGGGAGCAGAATTTATAAGCCAATGAGATTAATTTGGGATATCAGCTAGACAGAAATATGGAAGTTAAAATAGCTGATATAAATACTTCTATTGAAGCCGATGATTGGAGACAGGAGATTATTTAATATTTGCAAAATCCGTCACAATTGGATTCTAGAAAACTTTGGTATAAATCTACTGAGTACGTGTTGCTTGATGAGGAATTATATTATCGGACCATTGATGGAGTTCTATTAAAATGTCTGGGTTTAGAAGAAGCTACAATAATTATGTGTGAGGTACATGAAGGCGTTTGTAGGGCTCATCAGCTCACAAGATGAAATGGCTGTTATGAAGAGCAAGATATTTTTAGTCGGCAATGCTGGAAGACTGCTTTAGGTACTATAAGGGATGTCAAGATTATCAAAAGTTTGGAAATGTATAGCAAGGACCAGCATCGGCTATGAATCCAATCATTATGCCATGGCCATTTAGAGGTTCAGAAATTGACATGATCAGCTAGATTTATCCTTTAACATGTAAAGGGCATAAGATCATATGGTGGCAATAGATTATTTTACAAAGTAGGTAGAAGTTATTCCTTTGAAGAATGTTACACCAAAGGACGCGATTGAATTTATCAAAGAAGATATTATCTATCAGTTTGAAATTCCTTAGATAATAACTACCGATTAGGGATCTATTTTCGTGTTCGATGAGTTTCAACAGTTTATAGCCAGTATGGGGATTAAACTGCTAAATGTGTCACCTTATTATGCTCAAGCCAATAGACAAGCTGAAGCTTGCAATAAAAGCGTAAGATTAATGAGCAGCCATGGAGTTGGCAAACTACATTAACCGATTCATTATGGGCCTATCGGATGACATGCCATAGATCTACGAGAGTACCACCATATCAGTTGGTATATGGGCATGAAGTGGTTTTTTCAGGGTAAATTTACATCGGCTCCAAGAGGATATCTCTGTAGGATCAACTGACAACCAATGCTTCTTATAACTTTATGATAGATGAGCTTGATGATTTGGTTTGGAATCGGCTAAGAGCACTTGAAAGGATAAAGGAGAATAAAGCTAGGGTGGCGAGGCATTACAACAAAAAGTTGATGACTAAATCATTTTCTAAAGATGATCTCGTTTGGAAATTGATTATGTCAATTGTGTCTAGAAATAATAAGTTTGAAAAATTGTGCCCTAAGTGGGTAGAGCCCTATCGGATCAATCTTTGTATGCCTAGTAATGCTTATGTACTGGAGAATCTTAAAGGAGAAGAATTTGTCAAAACGCTCAATGGGAAATATCTAAAAAGGTATTATCCTAGCGTTTGGTTATGTGTTGCCAATTTCTAATTCTCTTTAAGACAAGAGTCGATAGTGTTGTATCAGCTAACGATAGCCGATATCAGTTGGTATCGCTTACCTAAATCGGTAAACGATAACCAATATTATTTTATATCGCCTTTAGAAGAAAATAAATAGGAATCAACAAAGCCAATCAAATTATATTGCAGACACCAAGTGTTTTGAAGAAGTGACATCACAAGTTTTCAGCATTGACATATTACTAGAATTTTTTGATCGCTTCAATCGCGCGCAGGCAAATTTTGTCAATCTTATTGATGGCGCGTATCTCTTTAGGATTGGAACTGGGCATAGTCTTCAAAGTCTTTTGCAGATGAGCCAATTGACGCATTTTTGCCTCCACTCTGATCTCCCAATCTTGTATTGATTGTGGTAGCCCCATAAGGTGGGATTTTGTGACTTCAATATTTTTACACACCTTATCGAGCTCAGTTGGTTTTTTGTAAGGCAGCTATCATGTCATTGAGTTTTTTCTTCTTGGATTGAGCACATAGCAGATCGTTTTGAGCCAAATCTTTCTGTTCAGCACAATCAGCCACATGTCACCTAGTCATGATTAGCTAGATCCTATGTGATTCTAAATAGGTAGCAGGGATCAATGCATCAGTAAGTTCCTTAGGCAAAAGATGTTCAATTTTAGCGAGTCTTACCCTAATTGGTCCGTAGAGTGAGCTAATTAGGATTTCCAGCTGATGGATGATGTCCAATAGTTGTTCGTGTACATCAACTAGTAGAGATGACTTTATCACCGCACTGGTGTCTAGGTCATCATCTGTCTTTAGGTATTTGCCGATGTTAAAGGAAAACAAATTAGCTGAAGACTGCAAATTGGCATCGGTAAATAGGAGAATAATGGGTTAAAGCAGAAATACAGATATGAGATGGAATTAGCTAAGATGGGACATTGGTGGTGTATTAAGGGACATTGGCATCGGCTCAGTGGATAGTCTCTTTAGGTAGGTGGCCGATGTCCGATGCGGAGATAATGGGACCATCTTAGTGTCTCAGATTTGAAGATTAGCTGCTAAAGACGTCAAGGTTTCTAGAGGGACCATCGGCTCAATGTTTGCAAGGATTTCACATGTTGATTGAACTTCGAGAGCTGATGGTTTGAGCTAGAAAAGAGGATATTATTAGAAAAAGTTTGAAAAGTAGACAAACATAAGAGAATCAACACATACTAGTAAGGGCGAAGGAGCAATGTTGTTGTAATGGGATGTGCTTGGGAGATAAGCACTATGATCATGACATTGGTGTTGGATTTCTGTTTCATTGAGATAGGGCAAGTTACTAGGGCAAGTTACTAGCTTCTTCCACTTTGTTCCTATTCACTACGGCATCGAAAGAAGACCTAATGGAGAAGGAGCACCGTATACTAGATGGGATTTGGTAGATGGTGGTTGATACATAATTAGCCATCCACTTGCACTAGTTGTCAGCGCTTCTTTATCACCACCCTACAAGATTGCAAAAGATAAGCAATGTGATCAGAGGAAAATAGAGTTTGGAGAAGGATTACCTTTTCATCAAACTCGACATAGTTAGCATTGAGGCACGAGAAATAGTGTTTAGCCAATGAACTAAACAAATGTCTTGTCCACTCTGACCACCGTCAAGCGAAATGACTGGTATTGGCGGTGGTATTGGTAGTGCGTGGCTCGAAGGTGGTGATCTTGCCCTGAAGGACCGAACATGGCGACCAGAGAGGGGTAAATGGGAGCATTAACTTTTACTTAAGTTATTTGAAGGTTATCCCAAAATGAACCCCAAAAAAAATAGTCGCAACCAGATCTAGGTTTTCTAACTAATAGATGAGCTATCTCAAGGAGATCATTGCCCACAACTTAATCCATTCAAAAGGAGAACACAGAAGAGAGAAAATGCCCAATATTTCTTCCCGTCAGTTTGATTTGCCCATATCTATGAACTCGTGAGAAGCTAGATGATTTCCTTCGGTGGAAAGACTCAATTCACATCCTAGTTCATCTCAAATAAACAGATGTAAGCCAAAACCAATAACACTCAGGGTTCAACCCAATATGTCAGAAGTGTAAAACCAAGAACGTAAAAATCACTGTTGGGTTTTGAATAAACAGTTTGAATAAATTGATCTATGAAATCATGAGGTGTAAGATGATTTCCATAGGTAGAAAGCCTCAACTCACGTCGTAGTTCATCCCGAATGAACAGATCTAAGCCAAAAGCCCAAAAGCTTAGGGTTCAACCTGAAACATTCGAAGGGTTAAACCAAGAACACGAAGAAAACCGATAGGGTTTGAATAAATAACTCAACTAAACCAATATATGAACTCGTGAGGAGTTAGATGATTTCCTTCAGTAGAAAGACTCAACTCATGTCGTAGTTCATCCCGAATGAATAGATCTGAGCCAAAAACCCCAAAGCTCAATGTTCAACCTAAAACATCAAAAGGGTTAAACCAAGAACATGAAGAACACCGATGGGGTTTGAATAAATGGCTCAAATAAACCAATCTGAACCAAAACCCCTAAAACTCAAGATCCAAATCAAAATGTTGGAAGGAGAAAATCAAAAATGTGAAGTACACCGACTGGATTTAAACAAATAGCTCACAAATCAATTCCCAGAGGATACGAGGAAGTTAGGGCCTCCATTCCCACACACAATCTTTAGTTCATTTACACAGATGCAGTGAATTATAGCACCGTGGAGAGATCGAGCAGAGAAAACCCTAACTAAGAAGCATGATGGACTCGAGAAGAACAAGAGAGAAAAAGAAAAATATGAAAAAGAGAAAATGAAAACCCTTGCATGCGCTCGTAGCTTCCAAAACCCGCTGATGCGACACTGTCTCCCTTTATATATCAGCACTTCATATGAAATCCCGATTATGCCCTTTCATTATAACAGGCCGAAACAATATCTAGAGGGAATAATTATCCAACTCTTTTTCAGGCGATCGAACGGCCACGCTTCCTAAACAAATTTGCTTCATCTTGAAACAACCTTTATGATTTCACCACGTGCCACCTTGTTCCTCCTTGGAACCTAGGTTTTGAGGCCAAACCCGCGATATCGACGAGTGTTCGACCTCCACCAAGCTCGATGTTGTCCTCATCACCCATGTACACTTATGCTTGTCAATGTCCCAAGGTGTCGGCCATCGCGGTTGATCCTCCGGTGCTCCGGTTCCTCAGTCCAAGCCTCACGTTCGTCCTTTACCGCTTCCGGTCCATTGGCACGGCCCGTCTCTACTTGACCTTTAGCTCACCATTGACCACCGCCTCCGAGCTCCACTCCACACCTACACACCACAAGCTACAACACATATTGCCAAAACACACTCAACCCAAAGTGTCAGCACATTGACAATCACTTATCACTGCAACAAAGCACAAGGGCACATATCAACCTTGTGTTCGCATGCCCAGGGTTAGGGATTCTATTATCATCCTTTGCCGATCGTATTCCAATGCACTATTCATATCGCCTCGGACATGGAGTTTGCCGATGAAGAATGAGCCAATATGAATCTAGCTGAATACTAACAAATGAGAGCTGACCGATGGGTAATAAAATTCATACAATGGATGTTGGTAATGGCCCAATGAAAACCCAATCGGTAGAAGATTCGGAATGATGGCCGATAGAAATATATCTTTGACTCTCCAACAGCTAGAGCATTGAGAAGATTGAATATGGACGGCATTTCAAATGATGCTACAACCTCATATTGCCCTAAGGGGATTTGTCGACGATCGGCTAAACACTTTGCCAAGCATTGCATGTTGGTCGTCAGGCCAAGAGTTGCACCACCGAAGATGAACCATTCTAGCCACAAATTTAGAAATGCAGCATGCTCCTGATTATCAATTGGTCTGGAAGTCTTACTGTGGTGAGAAATGTACTTAGTCCAACCACCCGTGTTTTTGGTGTTTAGCCGATGGGTGGGTTTGAATCGGAGGATTGACAGGTTGATGTAATTTGGGGTCTTCTGCCCATTACCAAATAGAAAGACATTGAGGGCGTCTAACCAGAACTAAGAAGCCAATGCAAACATAGGCTCATTTTTCTCTATATTAGCTAGGGAGAGATTGATGCAGTAGCAGATTTTTGTCTCTTGCCAAACTATTCTCTTGTTGGCAGATACTCTGAGGTACCAGTTCCTCCATCTAGGGAGATTGCGAGACCAGTATCTAAAACTTTAGGTCCAGTCGCAGATTAGCATAGACTAGTTCTTAAAGGGGATCTGCTCCAATTCGGCATTGATAAAATCTATTGGATCATCTCTACCCATGGGGCCAAGGTAGAAGAAATCTAGATGGTCGGTAGCTGGGATAAGGATTTGATTCTGTTCACACAGGATCCCAGCATGAGCATGTCGACGCCTGGGACGTCTGCATAGCTCCAGTGCAGGCCGGTCAGCTTCTCTCTATGGCTTGAGGTACGTGCGCCGGGGCCCGTGGGTTACGCTCGACTCCGGCGCAATGATGCGGGTGTGGGCATGCCAGTCAATTGGACCCTGCAATTGACAAGTTGGTGAGGTGAACTGGTCAGTCGGACAACGGACTGATACGAGCGCTCGCTATCAGCTGGCTGCCGATAGAATCAAGTCAATCATTGGCCACGTCTGGATGGCTCCTTCTATTAGCTGGTCGTCGATAGGAATTAGGACGTCCTTCCATTGGCTGGGGAGCCGATGTAGGCGTAGGCGGATGTCGATGAAGGACACGACGCCCCTGGGTATAGTGGACGCAAGGCCCTGATCTATCCGGCTGTAGAGCCGATGGAGGCACAGCATGGAGATGGCAGCACGAGACCCGTCGTCCGCCGTGACGATGCCGCTGGTACTGAATCTCGAAGATCGGACCTAACCGTGATAGTATGAGAACGGGGCCAAAGACGATGGGACGGTGGACGCCGGATCGGACATGCGGAAACAAGGGCGAAGCGAATCCATCGGCTAACTAAGCCGATGAGTCGACGTCTCTCTGAAGACAGGCACGCATCGGCTAGAAAGCCGATGCGCTTGGCATGGCACTCAAGGGAAAGTCTCTGAACACTTAGTGCATATCGGCCAAGGAGCCGATATGCTGGGCATGACGCTCAACGTATAGATAACTCATTGGCTAATAACACTCCGATGAAACACCGTACTGAGACCTATAGGCCTAAAGCTTATTCTACTATTGGCGGCCTCGTAGGTCAAACCTAACCGATGCAGCATGAGATCGACGACGACGGAGAGAGCTTGATAGACCGATAGATACTGCATGGACATGATGTGATACATCCTATCGGTATAAGAGGTCAAACCTAACCAATGCAGCATTAGATAGAACGAGACATATCAAGATAGTGGTGGGACTTACCTCTTCGCCAGAGATCGGACCTAACCGATGCAACCCCACGTCGAGAGCCAGACCCCGCCAGTAAAATCCTAGATGAACTAGGGTGGCGATGCACCGAGGTTGTATTGATCGAAGGATTGACGATGATTACATATTTCCAGGGGGTCTATATTTATACCCTAGGTTTACAGAGTCCGATGTATTTACAACAACCATTGGACGTTATTTCCTAACAAAAATAAAGGAAAATATCTCTAAAAAAGTTAACTAAATAAATAAATCTTCCTATCCATATAAGATAGGATAGACTACCCTGCCGTGAACCACGACTCCTCCTCAAACTCGGTCTTATCTAGATAGTCTTCTATTCCAGGACCGAGTCTTCCCTTGCTTTAATCCAATCGGCTTCTTCCCTGTAGCTATCGAACACCTCTTCAGCTGATCGGCCTTTTCCAATCCATCATCGGGCTATCTAAATTTTGGCGTTAACAGATTCCTAAGGAACTACATGAAAGAAGAACCCGATGAGGAGCAGGTAAAGAATGGGACTAAATAGATTGTGGACCAGGGGAATAAATAGAAGGGTTACCTTCAGGACTGCGGTTGTCAATGCCATTTTTTGAGAAAAAGACGAATGAAGATTAGCGATTAGTGGATAAGCTCGCAGTGGTTGGCTTGAGTTCATCAGAGCTTGTCGAGGTTTTGAGGGCTCTGGTGAGGTGAATGCTTTAAGAAAGGGGCAAAGGAGATGAAATGCTTTATAGGGGTATGATAACCTAATGGGAATCTACTCTGATTGGTACTATTTGTGAGCTGTAGTTGGTTGCCTCGGTTTGAGGAGAATTCTAATGGCTCGGAATTTTGATGTCCTTTAACAAACTCTAAAATTTATGGACATGTGTTAACGCCAAAATTTGGTAAGCCCTCAAATAGAATCAGTGGATGGGTGGAGAGCCGATCAGCTTAAGGAAAGAGACCAACTGATATAGGAAAAAAAGTTGTTTGAACGGATGAAGACGCATTCAGTTCAGTCAAAGATGGAAGATTACCTTGACGGGACCAGGTCTTAGGAGGAACCATAAAAACTATGGTAGGGTGCTTGTATCTTTATACAATATATCTTATAAGATAGACAAGTTTAGTTAGTTTTATTAACTTCTTAGAGAAAGTTTTATTTTCTAATTGGCAAAGAACATCCGGAGGTTATTTGTAACCATATCCGACCCTTGTAACCTTAGGGTTTAAATATAGACCCCCTGTAACCTTGTAAAAGATTAACACAAATCAATACAATATTGACACATCGCTACCCTAGTTCATCTAGGTTTTTACCGACGGGTTCTGACTCTTGATGCGGGGCTGCATCGGTCGGGTTTAATCTCTGGCGAAGGGGTTAGTCTCACCACTATCTTGGTGTGTCCGTTTTGTCTAAGACTATATCGGTTAGGTCTGACCTCTTAGTTGGATCGTACATACCATATAACGCTTGTGTGAGGCTATTGGCTTATCGAGCTCCTTCTACCATCAACGGTCTCATGCTACATTAGTTAGGTCTGACCCTCTAAATTTGTCATGGTATATCAAGCCATAGGTTAGTAGGTCTTTTCTCGATGTTTCATATGAGCGGCCAGTCGATGAGGTATCCTTACGCTGTGTTTCATACAAAATGTATTGGTTGTTCTGTTGATACTTATATATATCTTTGATGATTAATTAGTTAACGATCGATCCTATTGGATCTAGCCTAATACTGTCTTAGTTACGTCCAATCTATCAGGACTTTGTCCGATAGGGTTGATGTCAAGATCTAGCAGATTTCGTTCCCCAATTGCCTTGGATATATCATGAGTTTAGTTAAATGCTTCCCTCAGGCCCTCAGCCAATAGAAGTCGATGGGTTCACCCGTTTCCTCTGCCATATCAATGCCATTAGCCTTAGCCTCATATTGTCTTGTTTTGGTCCAATCTATCAAGGTAGGCTCTAATAGTACGATCACAGTGGTCGCTAGGTCTCGTATGTTTAGGAGATTGGGTCTTATTCATTAGTATTCATCAGATATTCTATTCAGAATATCATCAGCTATTCAGCCGATGAGTATATTACATTATTCTTAGCCCTTTTTTCCTATGTCTTCATTGGCTATTCAGCTGATGTATGAGCACTATTGTCCTATCGGCAACTAGCTGATAGAGTGAGTTCGTATTGGCCAATCGGCCAATTAGCTCACATATCTCATCCTCTTTATATCCTTATCAATTGTAGGGTTAAATTGTAGGGTTAAGGACCTGTACTGGAACTAAGTAGACATCCTAGGCCTTCATGTGTAAAGGTGTGTCTTTGCATAGGATATCCATTGGCTAACACTCGCTCGCCCCCTCAGCGTGCCGACAATCCACGCACACGCAAATCCGATTAGCTCGTGCGCACGCCAACACGCTTTTTGTCATATTTAGTGAGACAATCGAGAGTGCACTCCAACAAACCTCGAAGCTGAAGGACCTGCACTCGAGCTAAACATGTATCGCAAGCCTTCGTGCATTCAGGGGCGATCGCATCAGTCCTCCATCAGCAAACTCACATGCTCTTCGGTGTGCCCAATTTGATCTCTTCGCACATGAACAATTTGTAAGCACTATGATATATATAAGATGATGTATATAAAAAAATGATGTATATGAAAAAATGCCCAAATCGTTTTGTCAACTAGATATATACCATCTATTTAAAGCATGAAAAATGAGAACAACCATCCAATAAAAAATGGCAACAAAATTTTGTTTATATGACTACTTTATCATAACTAAATATTACAGAGCTACCTCATACACGTTTACTTTTAACACAACTAAATTCTGCACATTGGACGCATCAAATTCAATAAAAAAAGAGAAAAATATAGGAGAAATACATGCATCTAAATTTACATAGCATCTTTCACCAAAGATTTTGAGTTGAAAGCGTACCTCTATTTTCGACAGAGAAACTAAGGATTAGAATGAGCTGAGCTCGGGCTAGGAAACTAAATAGCATGGAGAATTATCGCAAGCAGGCATTTTAAGGCCAAAAGAATACCTTATTTTCTTATTTTTATAGATGGGCCTCTACAGGGCCCTTAGATACTTTATTTTGCAGCGGGCCATGTCCACCTGCCCCCGTGGACCAAGCATGTCGCAGGTGGTCAATCTGACGCGCACACCTTCTATTTCGAGGGGGGGTCATCTGTTAATATTGAATCTGTAGCCTGCAGTAGTTTATTGATCTCAGCATGCATAATATGTGTATATTGATTTGTACGACTGCTCAGTACTTATTTTTTTCAGCTTGTCAACCTCATCAATGCCGTTTGGGGGTCATCTCTAGGCTCCTTGATGTAATGGATTATGGAAGTGCATGTGTTAAGGTGATTAAGGAGTCAATCACAAATTTATAATTCATCACAAGATCGAGAAAGTAAATGAGCTAGTAAGAGGATGACACAAGTCTTGCCCTAAGCTCGATCAATATCGTAAGGCAAAGAGATTCATATATGAGAACATTACAAAGTTCAGCTAATATGATCTTTATGTATACTTTGGAGTCAATATGCATTGCTAGGGGCTGCTATTAACAGGGTGATCAGAAATGCATTTTTAGGTCGCAACCAAATATACGTGAACCTACAGGGTCACACGCTAAATGGGTTGGAATGCTTATTTAAATGTGATTTGGATAAGACTCCTATTGGACCACGGTCTTCTAGGCCCAAGTGAGGAACTCTATATATAGGGTCCCCTAGCAAAGAATGATGTGAATAATATGGCCCTATAACTTATTTGGAATGTATAAGACTTATGTGATGCATGTAACATTTATTCATAGTCTACGTGTCATGATTATTTCAGCTATTGTTAGCTGTCTATATTATATTTAATGACTTGCTTGTCAACCATAGTGCTTGAATCTATCTTTGTAATCTCCAATCTTTCAAGCATGTGACGCAAAGGAGAGATCTAGAGGATGGAGATCATCTATATAGAGATGGAGATCACCATTCTTTTGGGCCATACTATTTTACATTTGGTTTTGTTTATTAGTGATGTTTTCTTACTTATATGCAATGATATTTGTGGCTTGTTACTATGGTAGGATAGAGTCCCTTATAAAAATTAGGTGTTTGTGCCCTTCCATATGTTACACCTAAGGAGAATGATCACCATATAGTAGACCTATCAAAGTAGAGTATAGTTGGTTATTATCATTACTTGGGGTAGATGTCAGACATCAACATGTAGACATATTTGGTTTACTTAAAAAGGTTATCAAAACAGTTTTGGACCTTAGGGCACAAGTTGGGGCCAGGGCATGTTGATGCCACCCAACAAACAAGAATCACATAGGAATGTGATTAGAAAAGTGTTTCTTACCCATGTCACTAGTTTTCTAGCCATGATGCCAAAACTCACTTGAAATTAGTGAGATGAGCATCTTGACCCACTATGTCACTTAGAGGGAATTTTGTTGCAAAACACATAGTGGGAGTCTTTTATTAAATAGTTTAATAAAATATGTACATAAACATAGAGCTAAACTTTGCATATTCCTATGTAGCAGATCATGTTAGCCAAAGCCACAATTGGTTCTTTTAATTTTTAGTATCTATTCTTGAGAACGGAAAGCTAAATGGAACAAATTTTATGGATTGGTATCGCAACTTGAGAATTGTTCTCCATGGAGTATGTCCTTGAGATTTCGTTACTCGTTAACTTGCCTAACAATGCTACTGTGGCTACATGGAGAACTCATGATAAACACATGAATGATTCCCTTGATATGAGATGTCTCATACTTGCCACAATGTGCTCTAAGTTTCAGAAGCGATATGAGAACACAAATACCTACAATATAATTGTGGGGTTGCATGGTATGTTTCAGAACTAAGTAAGGGATGAGAGGTTCAACACTTTAAAGTCCTTGTTTGCATGCGGGCTTGCGAAAGGGAATCTCGTCAGTCCTCTTGTGATTAAGATGATTGGCTACATTGAGAGTATGGAGAAGCTTGGTTTTCCCCTAAGCCAAGAGATGGCTACTGATGTGATTCTCTAGTTGCTGCCTTCGAGCTTTGAGCCATTCATATTGAACTTTCTCATGAACAATATTGACAAGACCATGGCTAAGTTGCATGGAATGCTAAAATCTATCAAAGACAACGTTAAGATAAGCACCAATTATGTAATGATGATATAGAAAGGAAAGGGCAAGCCTAGTGTTAAGAAAATCACGGTCAAGAGAAAGTTGACTCCTGATTAAATTGCAAGCAACTCCTAGGCCACCAAGCATGATAGGAAGGGTGCTGCTACTAATACAGCTTGCTTTTACTGCAAGAGATTAGGACATAGGAAGAGGAACTATCTAAATTACTTGGAGGATTTTAAGAAGAAGGGATGTGCAACTTTTGCTTTAGGTATAAATGTTATTGAGATCAATCTTGTTACATCATCTACTAATTTTTGAGTACTTGATACCAGATCACTCACATACGCAAATTGTTATAGTGGCTAACAAGAATTAGAAGTTTGAGAAGGAGCAAAGTGGATCTTAGATAGAGATAGATCAAAAAGGCTAATTGGATTATGCGAAGATACATACATTCACAAGGTGTTGAAATGGTTCAACATGTAGGACTCCAAGAAAGGTTTCCTACCTTTGTCACATAGTACAAATCTTAGCAAGAGTTAGTGTTCTAGTACACCTTATGAGTGGGATAAGATAAATGTAATTCCATATGCTTTGGTTGTTGGGTCAATTATGTATGCCATGCTTTATATACATCAAGATGTCTTATTTGCTCTAAGTGTTACCAGTAGATACTAATCAGATCTAGGTGAAGGTCACTGGATTGTTGTAAAGAACATCTTAAAGTACTTGAGAAGAACTAAAGATGTGTTCTTAGTCTATGGAGGTGAGGAAGAACTCGTTGTAAATTGCTACACCGATGCTAGCTTCCAAACTAACAAAGGAAATTTCAGACCACAATCTGGATTTGTTTTGTCTAGATGGCGGTGCGGTGAGCTAGAAGAGTTCCATGTAGGATACAGTTGTTGATTCTACAATAGAAGTCGAGTACATTGCACCTTTTGAAGCTGTAAAAGAAGCTATTCAAGAAAGTTATTTCTGAACTTGGTGTGGTGACTAGTGTCATCAGTCTAGTTGAACTCTATTATGATAATACTGGGGCCATTGTGCAAGCCAAGGAACCTAGATCGCACCAAAAGTTCAAGCACAATCTATGGCATTTTCACCTCATCTATGAGATAGTGGACAGAGGCGATATAAAGATATGAAAAATAGAAATGGATTTGAACATGGCAGATCTGTTGACTAAGCCACTTCCCCACCCAAAGCATGAGGCCCATGTTAGGGCAATGGGTATTAGATACTATTAACGCCAAAATCTGGATGATCCGATGGCGCTAAAGCCGTTCAGCTGAGGGATCCGATGAGGCTAAAGCCGATCAGCTGAGAGGTCCGATGGAGGGTTTAATGCAGTCATCGGCCGTTGGAGATACTGAGACAAAGCCGATGGAGAATTGTAGAAAAGCCAATCATATTAGTAGAAGATTGGATCGGCTTGAAGACAGGGGATTGTCCAATCGGGATCAGGTCCGAGAAGCCCGAGGGAAGGAAGGAAAAGGATCGGCTTGGCTAAAAGAAGGTCCGATAGCTACAGTAGAGAAGCCGATCAGGTTGCAGCAAAGGAAGACCCGGTTACAAATTGGAAGATCATTTAGATGAAACCGGGTTTGCGGAAGAGCCGTGGACTCCACGGCAGGGTGCTTATTTTTATAAATTATAACCTTACTCAATTAGTGAGGTTTAGCTGGTTAGTTAACTTCTTTAGGAATATTTTCCTTTGTTCTTACTAGGAAATAATGTCCGATGGTCGTAGACGCGTCGGACTCTGTCTGTAAATATACGCATCAGCCTTTAGAGGCGTCCCACGATGCGTAACGCCAAACGTATCGGACCCTCTCATCGGCTCATTGGTTTTTCCAGCCGATGAATCACTGTTCGTCTGTCCGGAGGGATCCCGTGCGTCTTGCCATCCTCTGAGCACACCCTGGTTCCTCCATCGGCTTTGTGATCGACCTCTCGTCGACACCTGTACACATCGGCTCTCCAGCCGATTGAACAGCATCCCGATCCTATCGGCAGCCAGCCGATAGCGAGCGTCTGTATCAGACCCGTTCATCTCACCTCCTTGTCAATTGCAGGGTCCAATTGACTGGCACGCCCACGAACCTCGACGCTTAAGGACCTGTACTGGAGACAAGCAGACCTCCCAGGCCTTCGTGTGACCGAGCCGCCATCCCTCCCCAGTCATGGGATATTTTGGCGGCGAGCACGCTTCTTGGCACGCCCGGTGGGACAATAAGACCTTTTTCATCAGTTGAAAGTCCTTCAATTAATGGTGCTCAAATGGATGATAAAGAAATCAATGCAGACAATATAATCCCAGTAACGATGAAGGATTTAACTGAGGAACAGAGATACCATGTGGAGCAGAACACAGTTAATTTTCAAAAGCTCTGTCTGGAGTCCTTCGGTATGACTCGACAAGGGCCGATTCAAAAGTCCAAAATGCCAAAGCTAGTTTTGGAAGGAGAATCGAGCCGATCGCCGCCCATCAGTCCTCAGAAACCGCTACAGGAGATAGTTGACGAAGCTGTTCACCATGCGCTCATTAACCAATCGGGTGTACTGATGAATACTTTACACAACTTAATTAAGAAAACTGTGGATGGATCTATTGTTAAGGAACCTGATCAAGGGCTGGTGTATTTGCCGATAAAAACAGAACAACCACAAGTTACTTACGGATCCAGAAGGGATATATCGGCAAATATGTTTCTGCCGGTGCAAGAGCGGATTGGGGGGTAGCATGAAGATATAATGCCAGGGTATCATCGGACGACCTATTACGGGGGATATAAACAAGAATATCCTGGTAATAATTATCAAGGAGATCAATATGGATCATGTCAGATACCAACTTCGATCCCACAGTACCAAAAGGAGAATCTAAAGGAAGAAGATTTGGACTGCCAGGATTGCGGAAGTTGTAAGGGAGCAATTCGGTATCAAGCCTAAAGAACAAACATTCATGTATCGACACCCTTACCCAGAGTGGTTCGACAGAATTCCGCTGCCGCACTGATTTAAAATTCTAGATTTCTCCAAGTTCTCAGGGCAAGATAATGTATCTACGATAGAACATATTAGCCGATTCCTGGCTCAATGCGGGGAGGCATCGGCTAATGAAGCTCTAAGGGTCTAATTGTTTCCGTTGTCTTTATCTCAACCAGCCTTTTCTTGGTTTTCTTCGTTACCTCCAAATTCAATCAGGGGATGGGCTGATTTGGAGAAATAATTTCATAAGTATTTCTTTGCCGTACTTCTAGAGTTGAGGTTATCAGGCTTAACATCGGTTAGACAAAGGCACGATGAATCCGTCCCGGAATTCATCCAATGTTTCCGAGACGTCAGACAGTCTCATTTTAAGTGACGGACAACTAGCCGATTTGGCTTTCCAAGGATTGTTGGCTCCGATTCGGGAGCGTTTCTCTTTACAAGAATTCAAAAGTTTGTCTCATCTACTCCAGAGAGTATCGGCTCATGAAAGCCGATTTGTAGGTGCCAAGAAAGAAAGGTTCCATCGGAAAGCCGATCAGCTACAGGTATACGCATCGGACTCGGATGATGAGGGATCCGATGTGGAGGTGGGACTAGCAGAATAGACCAGGAATAAAAAACCCATATCATGTCCATGGATCAAGAAAGCAAATAAAGAAGAAAGATATGATTTTGATGTTAACAAAGCTGACAAGATATTTGATCTTCTCCTCCAAGAGAAGCAGATCCAGTTGCCACCAAACCATGTAATCCCGATGGCTGAAGAACTTAGAAAAAAGAAGTATTGCAAGTGTCACAATTCAATATCTCATCATCCTAATAAGTGCAAGGTCTTCCGGCAACAGTTACAATCGGCTGTCGAATAGGGGAGGATCAAGTTCGAGGACAAAAGGCTGTTCAAGGTTGGCGGGCATCCTTTCCTGGTGAATATGGTGATTGCAGGAACCTCAGGAGATCGGTCCGATGAAAAAAGACGCTGGAAGAGGTCAAAGGTTACTTCATCGGACTTAATCAAAAAATATTCTAGACTACAGGACGAAGAAAGACGAGCCACAACACAACAAGAAAGGTATAATCTACACTGGGGTTGTCTTTTTTTCAGTACTATTGGGATCAAAACATGAGGTTGCCGTCAATCGAGGACTGTCCTAAATGCAATAAACCAGGATTTCGGTACTGTGACCAGAGCCAAACGTTGTATGATCGGCCTTCCATCACTAGGGCATCGGCACATAGCCAATTGGGGCTGATCAACGAAGGGCATGGTCAAAGGACAATTAAGGACCAGGAGTTAAACAAAGGGTTATACTCCATGAAGGATCAGTGGTGTCCATCCGGGATTTTTACAAAGAATCAGAAGAGGAGGGCACAAAGGCATAGAGAGCAGCATAACAGACAACGGCAGGACCATGAAGAAGCCGATCGGAACCAGAAAATTAAGAAAGTATGGAAAGTAAAGCAAAAAGGAGAAGAAGCTGGTACATCGGTTCAGGCTAACATGGTATTCTTCTTGCCAATGGAATATAAAGCATATGTATCTGATGAAGAAAGTCAAGAAGAGGATTTTGCCCAATTAATATTAGAACCGAGTCAAGCCATATTTGACAAACCAGAAGAATCGAAGCATCGGCACCTAAAGCCATTGTATATCAATGGATATGTAGATGGTAAGCTGATGACAAATATGCTAGTTGACGGAGGCACAGCCGTCAATTTGATGTCGTATTCTACATACCGCAAATTGGGTAAGACGACTGAAGACTTAGTCAAGACAAATATGGTGTTGAAAAACTTCGGAGGTAATCCATCAAAAACCAAAGGGGTACTGAATGTGGAGCTAACGGTTGGAAGTAAGACATTGCCTACCATATTTTTTGTCATTGATAGTAAGGGGTCGTATAGCCTACTCCTTGGCAGGGATTGGATTCATACCAACTGTTGTATTCCTTCAACAATGCATCAAAGCCTCATACAATGACAAGGAGACAGAGTTGAAGTGATCACGGCCAATCAGTCGACTAGCGTGGCAACAACTAATGGATTCAACTGCCTATCCAGACAAACATGGGTGGGAAATTTCCTGGAGGTGACTGATAAAGGAATAAAGCCGATTCAGCAGGTCGGCTCGGATCCATTATTTCCATGAGAACTTTAGTGGACTTCGAAGGGAAGTTACGGCAAGGTTTTACGTCGGCCGATGAGTTGGAACAAATAGACATAGGATCAGGAGACAAGTCGAGGCCGACGTACATTAGTAAAATTCTATGTGTTGAATTCCGAGAAAAGCTGATAAATTTATTAAAGGAATTCTGGGAATGCTTTGCTTGGGACTACCATGAGATGTCGGGATTAAGCCGATCGATTGTGGAACATCGGCTTCCTATCAAACCGGGATATCGGCCATTTAGGCAGCCATAGAGGAGATTCAAAGCAGAGGGGTATGATGAAATCAAGGCGGAGATCACGAAATTATACGATGCAAATTTCATCAGACCATGCCGATATGCCGAATGGGTATCCAATATTGTCCCAGTGAAGAAGAAAAACGAAAAGTTAAGAATATGCATCGACTTCCAGGATTTGAACAAGGCAACCCCTAAAGACGAGTACCCGATACCTATGGTAGATTTATTAATTGATGCTGCATCTGGTCACAAGATTATTAGCTTCATGGATGGAAATGTAGGCTACAATCAAATTTTTATGGCCGAAGAAGATATCCACAAGACTGCATTTAGATGTCCTGGAACTATTGGTTTATACGAGTGGGTAGTCATGACTTTCGGATTGAAGAATGCCGGTGCTACCTATCAAAGAGCCGTGAACTACATGTTCCATGATCTTATCGGACAGCTGGTGAAGATATATATTGATGACGTGGTGGTGAAATCCAAAGGTATTGAAGAACATATAGCCGATCTACGAAAAGTGCTTGAGAGGACGAAGAAATACGAACTCAAAATGAATCCTCACAAGTGTGCTTTTGGCGTATCGGCTGGATAATTTTTGGGTTTCATGGTGCATGAGAGAGGAATTGAAGTCAGTCAACAAAGCATCAGGGCCATCCGAACCACCGAGCCACCCAGCAACAAACTACAGCTGCAGTCCTTGATCGGCAAACTCAATTTTATAAGGAGATTTATTTTGAACTTATCAGGAAAAATTATGTCCTCCACTCCTTTATTAAGGTTACGAGCTGATCAAGAGTTTGTGTGGGTTGATGACCAGAAAAAAGCCTTTGATCATATCAAGGAATACTTGAGTTCTCCATCAGTGCTGATTCCACCGCGAAAGGGAATACCATTCAAATTATATTTGTCAGCTGATGAGAAGTCAATCGAATCAGTGCTTGTACAAGAGTTTGAGTCAAAAGAACGAGTATCGGTTACACACAGCCGATATCGTGGAGATATCGCCTTTAGAAAATATATATACACAACTTTTGTTGATCAAGCTGATTGAAGTTTACTGCAAAAAGTTAATGTTCAAGATGACATCTGGATTTCTCCGAGGCTAAAGTTTTACAAGAATTTCTTAATGGCCTCAATCGCGCGCAAACGGATTTGATCTATATCATTGATAGCACGGATGTCATCCTCGTCTGATCCGAGGATAGTTTTCAAGTTCTTGTGCCGGCAAACTGCTAGCCGTACTTCGTCTGCTACCTTGGCCTCTTGGTTTTGGATCGACTTTGGTAGGCCGATGAGATGGGACTTGGTGGAGTTGATGTCTTCACGAAGAGTTCCGCCATCAAATCGGCTTCTCGTTTGTTCAAGAGGGCAGGCTTGGTGTTGGCGTGTTGGAGGTAAGCTGACATTTCATCAAATTTCTTCTTTTCATCAAGGGCAGTCAGCCGATCGTTGTGAGCTAGGTGGCTTTGCTCAGCGCGATCGGCTATGCGTCGTCTTGATGCAGTTAGCTGGGTCCTTTGGAATTCGAAGTAAGCAGTAAGCATGAGTGCATCCGACAGTTCCGCAGACAGGAGGTGTTGAATTTCTACAAGTCTTCCCCGGATCGACCCGCAATCTTCCACCAGCGAGTCAATCAGAACCTCCAGCCGATGCATAATATCTGACAACTGCTCACGTGCATCGGCTGGCAAAAATGGTTCGATCGTTGTGCTGGTAGTTGAGTCTTCCTCTGCTTCTAGGTATTTGCCGATGTCGAAGGAGAACAGATCGGCTAATGACTGCATAACAACATTAGCAAACATGGAGATTATAAGTCAAGAAAAATGACATGTATGATGGACGTACCTGAGAGACAGTGGGAGCAGTTCTTATGCGGGTATCAGCTTGATGTGGGGCGGTTTGAGTGGATACCAAAACTTCGGAGGATACCATCGGCTCAGCCCCAATAACAGGGTCTGACATTTGGACCTTAGGAGCCGATGGTTCAGGCTGCAAAGCGGAGGTGTCAGGATAAAATAAAGGCAACAAAGAACTGATGCTGACACATACCAACGGAGATGCGGAAGGAGTTAGAATTGCCGCAAGGGAAGGGCTTCGCGAAGCCAATGCAACGATGACAACATCGGCGTCAGGTTTCCGTTTCTTAGAAACCGATCGAGCAACCGGTTTCTTGCGCTTTGGCCCTGATACTTGCGACACTCGGAGGAGAGCCGATGGAGGTGGACCGCTTTGCCCAAGGAGGGATCTGTCCGATGGAGGTTGATAGATAATTGGTCGACCACTTGCGCTGGTCGAAGGATAAAAAGATGGTCTTCGATTCTTCATCGGCTAAGGCATTCATCGGATAAAACCTGGAAGGCATTTCAAAGGACGAGTCATCCTTGTACGCGAACCAGATGGTGACCTCTTTGATAAAGCCATAGTAGAAACACTTGAACCATCGGCTGAGTCCGTGGGGGTCATTTTGCTTCCAAGAAGAGCCGATGAAGCTTCACCCAGCGAAATGCATCGGCGTTGGCTGGCCTCGTTTTTTTCTAGGTAATCAGTCGGGAATGTCATAGAAGAGATAGGGAGCCTGGCAATTACTTTGGAGGTGTAGACGTTCAGCCAAAATTGTACAAAGCACCAGGGTCCGCCGATATGTCCGACTGGATGGCCTGTTGACAGCTTGGTCGCAACTTGATGGAGCAGATAATAAGTTGCTCCAAGAAGATAATGCCCCAGGGGAATTTGGCAATGATCGGCTAGGAGCTATGCCAGACATTGTATGTTCGTTGTTGGACCGAGAGTCAAACCACCAAAGAAGAATTGTTCTAGCCAGAGATTCAAGAACGCTACATGTTCATGTCCATCGACTGGGCCGAACGATTTGTTATGCAAGGAAATGTATTTAGTCCAACCTCCGACATTTTTGGTGTTTAGTCAATGCTTAGCTTTGAATCTAAGGCTAAAAAGGATTATGTAGTGGGTGGTGTTGAGGCAGGTCAACATAGTAACATTCATCATGGTGGGGGTCATCGAACCATGCCCGAACATGAAGGCATTCAAGATGTCCGACCAGAAGTAAGAAGCCGATGCAAGCAGAGGTTCGTTCCTTTCCATATCGGCTAAGGAAAGGTTAATGCAATGGTCTATTTTTAGATCCTCCCATAAAGTTTTTTTAGAGGCAGAAACCCTAAGGTACCAGTTCCTCCATTAGGGAGTTTGCTAGGCCAGGATCTAAAGCTGTGAGCCCAATCGGTGATGGCCATGGATGAGTTCTTGAACGGAATTCTTTCTGTTTCGGAGTTGATGAAATCAGTCAGATCCTCGCTACCCATAGGGCCAAGAAAGAAGTGACCGGGGTGGTCGGAGATTGGAATAGCGATCTGGCTCTTAAGATCCTACAGAAACCAGAACTCGATTACTGATAAGAAATTGGGATGGGGAAGAATCCTGCAAAACATAGGATGAAAGAGCAAATAATGGTTACCTCAGGGATTACATGTGTGGAAGCCATTGCGCAAATGAAGGAGTAGCAGCCGATGAAGAAATCTGCGAGAGCTCGCCTTCAGTCTTCTGAGCCCGTCGAGATTCACGGAAATTTGTGGATGCCTATGGAGCTCGTCAAGGTTTGGGGGTTTTTGATGAGAAGAAAGGTGTGGAAGAAGGCTGAGGAAGGGATATATTTTATAGAGGCGAAACGATCTCGGCAGAGATTTTAGCCGATTAATGTGGGTTTTAACGGGTCACCCTGGTTTGCGGAGGTTTCTAACGGCTCGAAATTTTGTAGTCTGTTGTCAAACTCCGAAATTGGGGGGCATGTGTTAACGCCAAAATCTGGACGATCCGAGGGCGCTAAAGCCGATCGGCTGAGGGATCCGATGAGGCTAAAGCCGATCGGCTGAGAGCTCCGATGGAGGGTTTAATGCAGTCATCGGCCGATGGAGATACTGAGACAAAGCCGATGGAGAACTGTAGAAAAGCCGATCAGATTAGTAGAAGATTGGATCGGCTTGAAGATAGGGGATTGTCCAATCGGGATCAGGACCGAGAAGCTCGAGGGAAGGAAGGAAAAGGATCGGCTTGGCTACAGTGGAGAAGCCGATCAGGTTGAAGCGAAGGAAGACCCGATTACAAATTGGAAGATTATTTAGATGAAACCGGGTTTGCGGAAGAATCGTGGACTCCACGGCAGGGTGCTTATTTTTGTAAATTATAACCTTACTTAATTAGAGAGGTTTAGCTGGTTAGTTAACTTCTTTAGGAATATTTTCCTTTGTTCTTACTAGGAAATAATGTCCGATGGTCGTACACGCGTTGGACTCTATATATAAATCCAGGGTATAAATATAGACCCCCTAGAAACATGCAAGATATCCCTCGATCATATACAAATTCGGCGCATCGCCACCCTAGTTCATCTAGGTTTTACTGGCAGGTTCAGGCTATCGACGCGGGGCTGCATCGGTTAAGTCTGATCTCCGGCGAAGGGGTAAGTCCCGCCATCATCCCGATATGTCCTGCTCTGTCTGAGGCTACATCGGTTAGGTCCGACCTCTTAGGCCGATCGGATGTATCGCATCACGTCCGTGCTGGACCTATTGGCCCGTTAAGCTCCCTCTGCCGTCGTCAGTCTCGTGCTGCATCGGTTAGGTCCGACCTACAGGGCTGCCGACGGTAGATCGAGCTTCAGGCCTATAGGCTTCTGCACGGCGTATCATCGGAGTGCTAGCCGATGAGTTATCCATGCTCTGTGCTTCACACCCAGCGCATCGGCCCCTCGGCCGATACGCATCAGCCTTTAGAGGCATCCCATGACGCGTAACGCCAAACGTATCGAACCCCCAGCTGATACGCAACCGCCTTCAGAGAGGCATCCCCTCATTGGCTCAGTTAGCCGATGGGTTTGTTCCTATCCTTGCTATGGCATAGCCGATCTGGCGTCCTCCGTATCATCGCCGCTGGCCCCGACCTCGTACTGTCTCGGTTAGGTCCGATCTTTGAGGTTCGGTGTTGATGGCGCTGCCACGGCGGCCGACGGGTTTTATGCTGTCATATCCAGAGCGGCATCGGCTTTACAGCCCGTACCTTCTTGCACTAATCCTTGCCTAGGCCGTATGCTCACTCATCGGTTTTGCAGCCAATGAATCACTGTTTGGCTGTCTGGAGGGATCCCGTGCGTCTCACCATCCTCTGAGCACACCCTGGTTTCTCCATCGGCTCTGTGGTCGACCGCTCATCGACACCTGTACACATCGGCTCCCCAGCCGATCGAACAGTATCCTGATCCTATCAGCAGCCAGCCAATAGCGAGCGCCTGTATCCGACCGCTCGTCTCGCCTCCTTGTCAATTGCAGGGTCAAATTGACTGGCACGTCCGCGAACCTCGACGCTTAAGGACCTACACTGGAGACAAGCAGACCTCCCAGGCCTTCGTGTGACCGAGCCGCCGTCCCTCCCCGGTCGCGGGATCTTTTGGCGGTGAGTAGATACCTATATCATTAACTCTAGTGCAAGTGGGAGACTGTTAGTTATATTCTCTAGAGGTAACATGGAGATGTTGTATATATCACATACTGTGTTTATGATATATTGATGTGTTCCTTGAAAATAGACATTATCATTTTTGATCAAAGAGTATGTGACTTAGTCAAGAGACCCCTTAATGTCAGATGTTGCTATTTCTAAATGATCCTTGATCATATATCATATGGGGAACAAATATGATTGTAAGATCAACATATATATTGATTGATGATCATGTCTCATGGATCATAGTATAGAGATACCAAATCGATATTATGGACATATGTTAGTGAACATATATTTAATAGACCCGCCATGAGATACCAAATCTTATATGTTATTCTCACGTACTATTTACGTGCAGTCCTTAGACTTGAGATTATCATGGCTCCCAACAAACGTAGTACCTTATTTTGAGACTACCAAACACTACTCCATAATAGGTAGTCATATAAGTAGTCTTCAGGTTTGCTATAAAATATGAAGTGGGATGTGAGTGATGAAGATAGAATTTGCCCCTACTATGAGAGAGATATCTCTAGGCACCTCAATATAATGTATTATGGAAGTGCATGGCTATGCCAAGGTGATTGAGGACTCAATCATAAGTTTATAATCCATCACAGCATCGAGAGTGTGATTGAGCTATTAAGAGGATGACATAAGTCTCCCCTTAAGCTTGAGGATTTGTACATGAGAATATGTTAGCTTCAGCCGATGTGATCTTTACATTTACTTTGGGGTCAATATTCATTGCTAAGGACTCCTATTAATAGGGTGATCAAAATAGCATTTTTAGGTCACGATCAAATATACGTGAACCTACAGGGTCACACACTTAACGAGTTGGAATGCTTATTCAAATGTGATTTGGATAAGGACACAATTCAGATAGAGATCCATGTGGACTCCTATTGGGCCACAGTTCCCTAGGCCCAAGTGAGGAGGCCTATATATAGGGAGGCGGGGAGGTCAAGGATAGATACCTCTATTCATCTCAATCAAAACTATAGCCGCTACCTCCCGAGCCAACCCTAGCCACTTACGGGTGATACTAGGGAGGCGCTGCTCATTGCGGCGTTGATCGGCATCAGCATCACGGTGATCAACTACTGCTTGTAATACCTCGATGCATGCATGGTTGGATCGGCTTCTCCAACCCTACTTTCACTGCATTGTGCATCTCATGGTAATGGTCCATGATTCCTACTTTGCATGATGTACTGGTTTGCGTGGTAGAAATTTTTTTATTGCTATCATATCCTACACCTTCCCATTTATCAGATGAGCATGATTGTTTTGTCTTGCACCATGAACACTTCAATAGAAGAAGTTTATGTCCTTGACGATGTCGCTCTTTAGTTGATGAATTTGATGGAGTCCCAACATTTACATCTAACCTACCATGAGTGGATTGACTAGCTTGCTTCAAGCTGATTGAAATTTGGAAATATGATGGCATATAGACCCATAGTGTTGGCTTATGGTCTATATGCTGGCAATTAGAGCAGACTAAAGCGACATTAGGGCTATGGCAAACTATCTTCCTTTTGCATTGGAAAAATCAACAAGGAACTAGCTTTTGGGTCTTCCATAGGGATCTATTGGCTCTTAGGGCAAGATTCAGGTTCTATTGGCAAACTAAATTTTCAAGGGATGTTTGAGCACCCAATGCCATAGTATGAGTTATATCACGTTCAATAGAGGAAGAATGAGACTCTTTAGGAGTATATTGAATGCTTTTTAGAGACAAGAAATAAGATCCTAGATATCAACAATGATATTATCTTTGTTGTTTTATAGAAAGGGGTCAAAGACAGGGTAATTCATTGGTAAGTTCACTCGCAAGTAATCAACTATGGTCATGTGACTTTTCGAGATAGAAAATTTCTATGCATTGTCTGCTGATGCAATTACTCAACTTAGGAAGACAAGTCAACTATTTCTTGGTCTAAGCAAAATAAAGACAACAAAGACTACTCTAGATTCTATGAGCGCAACCACAAGACAGAGGAGCTGGTTGTAACAACAAAATGCCCTTGTCCATGATTCTCGCAGGCTGAAGGCTTTGAGCATGTAATGAATAGCCTCTACCCTTACCATCCCAATGGAAGGCACATGACCTAGGAATGATGCTCACATGCTTTGAGCATGCTGAAGAAGTTTGCTTAGGAGCACATGAAGAACATCAAGCCTGGTGGAGGCAAATGTGACTCTGGAAAAATAATGACAACGACAAAACAGATGGCTTAGCTCCCACTGGGTTACAGGAACCTCGGATCGAGTAAAGTCATATCTTCGGTGGCCCTTTAGTTGATGAATCATAGAGTAACTAAAAGCTAACAAATTGGGAGATCAACATAGTTTTGGATGATGTCTCTCAATTCCTATTTTTGACCACTTAGATCACCATGACCAAGTGGTCCACCTTGGGCGGTATCCCCTGGTACTGGATTATGAATCAAAAATATCAAGCTCATGCAGGTCCTAATCGATGGTGGCAGCACTCTCAATTTTCGTTTTGCAAAATCTTTGGATGAGATGAAGAATGAATGCTCTAAGTTGACCCAAGTATAGCTCTATTTCATGTCATAATCCAAATCTTTCTTCAACACCATTTGAGCAAATCATGCATTCCATCACCTTTCACTCGGGATATCTTCAAAATAGAGAATGTTTGTTTCGATGTTGCCGATTTTGAGACAGCGTATCATGCCATTGTAGGAGAAGGCGTAGGTTACAATAGCATAAAATAAAAAAAATTACCATACAAACTAGGACATCATGCGAAGGATCATAGACTGTTACTATGAGAGGCATAATGTAGCGAAAGTACGGTTAGAGAAGCCAATCCAACCACGCGCGAGTCGAGGTAGTAGATGAAGTAGTTGATCGCCATGATCCTAATGCCAATCAACACTGCAACAAGCAGTGCCTCCACTAGTATGCACACGTCCATGGCTAGAACGCCGATTACGGGTGTACTAGCACTCACAAGCGGGTTTTGCTCGGGAGGTGGTAGGTAGGGTTTTGCCCAATATGAACAGAGGTATCTTTCCTTGACCTCCCTGCCTCCCTATATAGGCTTTCTCACTTGGGCCTAGGGGATCCTGGCCCAATAAGACTATTTGGGTCTCTATCCAAATTGAGCCCTTATCTGAATCACATTCAAATAAGCAAATCAACCCGTTAAGGATGTGACCCTATAGGTTCATGTATATTTGGTTGCAACGCTAAAATGCCCTAGTGGTTTCTAGCAAGTCATATTAACCTCAAAGTGTATGTAAAAATTATATTGGCTGAAGTTGTAACGCTCTCATGTACGAATCCTATTGCCTTACGATATTGATTTGAGCTCAAGGTAAGATTTGTGTCATCCTCTTAATAGCTCAATCACTCTCTCGATTTTATGATGGATTATAAACTTATGATTGATTCCTCAATCATCTTGGCATGGCCATGCACTTTTATAATGCATAACATCGAAGGGCCTAGAGATATCTTGATCACTCACATCCTACTGCATATTTCGTAGAAAACTCAAAGACTACTTTTTATGATTATCTAGTTATGGAGTAGTATTTGGTAGTCTCAAAATAAGCTACAACGTCTGGCGCCGATAGAGGTCTGATGGATGGCAGATGAAGACGTCAAGCCCTAGGAGGTCTGTATTGCTCTAGTAGCGGACTATTGGCTTCGAGGTTCCTTCGCCAGGGTTGCTACAGTTGCTGGCGTGCTAGTCAATTTGATCATACAATTATAAGGACATAAACCGATAAGCCAATCGACCGATGGGCTTATATGAACTATTGTAATCGGCTAGTCGCCGATAGGGTTGAGATAGTTATCGGTTACGTCCGATGTACTCTTGCTATCGACTAGTTGCTAGCTAATAGGGGTTGAAACACTCGTCCATCAGCTAGAAAGCCAACGAGGGCGTACGCATATGGCAATGAAGGGAATGACAAACACATTGAAACTATGTAGACTCTTGCTATTGGATGGTTGCTGATAGATACTATAACGCTTGTTTATTGGCTAGAAAACCAATAAGGGCACAAACAGATAACAAGGAATAAGATAAACGATTCATCACCTACAAGCCATTGGCACTTTGGATAGAATATGCGATGAATAATAAAGGCTAGATTAGTTGCATAGATGGAAGAAACGGGCGAACCCATCGGCTAGCTGAGCCGATGAGAGGAATTCTCTAAAGATATATGTATATTGGTTCAAAAGCCAACACACTAGGCATGACGCTCTGTGTACGGATAACTTATTGGCTGGTCGCTTCAATGATATCTCACATAAAGACCTATCAGCTTTGGACTCAATGTACTACCAGCAAAAGAGCACAATAAATGATGTAGGACCTAACTGATGTAGGACAATACCGATAATAGCAAAAGAGCACAATAAATGAATACCTATGTGAGCGTGATGTCTTATATCTAATTGGACTAAAAGATCGGACCTAACCAATGCAGCCTTAGACAGAGCAGATACACTAGGATAGTGGTAGGACTTACTCCTTTGCCAGTGATCAAACTTAACCAATGCAGCCTTGCGTTGAGAGGTAGAACCCATCAGTAAAATATAGATGAACTAGGTTGGCGATGTGCCAAATTTGTATTGATCAAGAGATAATTTACAAGGTCCCAAGAGTCTATATATATATCTTGGACTTACAAGAGTCTAACATGGTTACAAACAACATCTGGACATTATTTCCCAAATATAAAAGAAAACTATCTCCAAGAAGTCAACAAAACAAATTAAAGTTGCCTATACTATAAGATATATTATATATAGATAAGATGCTGTGATTTCCATGGCTCCTTGTCAGACTCGGTCCTATCTATTTAATTTTTTGTGTTTTGACTGAACCGAATCCATTCTCAATCCATCTAATTTGGCTCTTTTGCTATATCAATCGAACTCTTTTCATAAGTTGATCAGCTCTTCAATCCTGTCTACGGGGCTAACCAAATTTTGGTGCAAACATATGCCCCTCATTTTTGAAGTATGAGGACTAATGCTTTGAAATTATCTTCCTCAGGATCACACAACTCTGAAATCTCCTCTCTTGCTTCTTGCATTTGGCTGTCATGAGCTGATACAGTCAGCATCAAATGTGTCATGCTGTCAAACTGAGAAAAACTTTCTTTTGATGTGGCTTGATAGTCCTTGGAAGACTAGCTCTGCTCACTATTCATCGCATAAGTCCAAACTATAGCATTGGCTTCGTACATTATGGAATCTTTGAATATATTATGAAACTGATTCCTCCTTTCTCTGCTTCACCAATGTCAAATCCATGAGCCACATCATGTGGATCCCCACAAAAAAGTGTTTGTGAAATTGTTCTTCTAGATTGGTCCATCCTCTGATTGAACTTGGTGGCAATGATGAAAACCAATTAAAAGCCAATTCAGATAGTGACAATGAAAATAGCCTAACTCTCAGAGTTTCTTCTACTAATTGTCCACATTGAGACAAGAATCGGCAAACATGTTCAATTGTTGACACGTTATCTTGCCCTGACAACTTGGAGAAGTCTAGCATCTTGTATTAGCGTGAATGGTACTCTATCAAACCACTTAGGTTATGGAGGCTGATATATGAAATTCTTCCCCTTCAGTTTCAAGCCAAACTGTTCCTTCATAACTTTGGATATTCAAACAGTTCACTCATCATAATCATCGTATTGCCCCTCAAGCTGAATATAGCCATCAGACTAATTGAACATCAACATCTATGAACAAATATCTGCTGATGTATGAACTGGTAGATCTTGAGTAATTAATCCATCCACTCTTTTCCTCATCAAGTCCATAAGCATATTTGTTAACACTTCAGATTGATTGCTCAGCACATGACGTATAGCTTCATCAACTAGTTCTTGGATGGATTTATGTGGACTTAAAGCTGCAGGTTGAGTTGTTTCACTGATCAAAGTTGGTCTTGGGAGTGCATTCTTCTCGATTGTTCCTTCTTTCATCAAGCTAAAAGATTGCAAGCATAACTTCTCAAAATCTTTCAAGGATTGCTCCACCTGCTACCTCTGTGTATCTGTCAAGTCTTCCAATGCATCCGGAATAATAATATCTTCATCGATTTCTACATTGGACGAGCACGCCTTGGCATCCACTTCTTCTTGAAACATATTTAAATTTGGGTCCTACTAGGCATGCCAAAAGAATGTTCATGATGAATCGGTCTACCATGTTCGCCAATGGAGGTCCGATGGATGGCACATGAACACGTCGAGGCCTAGGATATCTCCTTCAGTCTAATGCAGGTCCTTTGACTATAGGGTCCCTTTGTCAAGGTTGTTGGAGTTGCAGGCGTGCCTATCAATTTGACCATGTAATTGATAAGGAGATAAACCGATGAGTTAGTTGACCAATGGGCCAATACAAACTCCTGCTATCGACTGGTCATCGATAAGTCTAAGATAGTCATTGGATGTGTCCGATTAACTCCTTTTATTGGCTGGTTGTTGATAAGGGTTGAAGTACTCGTCCATCGGTTGGAAAGCCAACAAAGGCATAGGTAGATGGTGATGAAGGGAATGAAAAGCACATCGGCTATAGAGCTGATGACACTCCAAAATAAAGTAATTGATATGCACTATGTAGACTCCTGCCATCGGTTGATTTCCAATAGAGGTTGTAGCACTCATTCATCGGCTAGAAAACCAACGAAGGCATAAACAGATAGCAAGGAATGAGATAAAGGATCAATTTGCTACAAAGCCAATGGTGCTCCAAATAGAATATGCGATTAATAGTGAGGAGTGAGACCCGATCTTCTAAAGAAATGAGAGGATAGATCGAACGCGTAGACGGAAGGAACGTACGAACCCATCAGCTAGCTGAGCCAATGAGAAGAATTCTCTAAAGATATATGTATATCAGCTAAGAAGCCGATACACTAGGCATGAAGCTCTGTGTATGGATAACTCATTGACTGGCCTCTTTGATGAAACGTCGTGTAAAGACCATATCGGCTTATGACACAATCTACTGCCAGCAATCCAGTAGGTTGTACCTAACCGATGTAGCACAAGACCGATAATAGCAAAAGAGCGTGATAAGCCGATATAATCTACACGAGCAGTATGTGGTATATCCGATAGAACTAAGAGATTTGACCTAACTAATGTAGTCTTAGGTAAAGCGGATACACTAGTATAGTGGTAGGACTTACCCCTTACCAGAGATTGGACTTAACTGATGTAGCCCCATGTCAAGAGCTAGAACCTATCGATAAAAACCTAGATGAAGTATGGTGACAATGTGCCAAAGTTGTATTGATCGAGAGATAATATACAAGGTCTCAAGGGTCCATATTTATACCATAGAGTTACAGGAGTCCGATGCGGTTACAAAAAATCTCCATTATACCTATTTGATGATGGAGATGCTTGGACCACAAGGAGTGATATTCGTTCATAGTGACATCAAAGAAGCCTTCACCTTGCATAAGGAGAGTTGCGAGCTAGCTCAAGCCCTAGAGAAAGCAATTGGGCTTTGGGAGATCTGACTGGTAGTGGCTATTGATTAAGGTGGCGAGATTCTAGTAAAGAACTTTTTAATGGAGGGAGATGATTGCGCAAAGACAAAGAAGATTCCGCTCGACCTAATTGATTCGTGTAAAACATCGCTGGTTGGCACTATTCTTGATCCTAAATGGGAAGATGTGCTCACCACCTTCCAATTGGCTAGTAAGGATATTTTTCTTGGAAACGACCTGATTTGCCAAGTATACAGAGGGAGGTGATCGAGCACACTTTGAACATGAATCTGATGCTAAGTCTATCAAACAATGACTTTGTAGATTCACTCAAGATTGGCACGATGCCATATAGGAGGAATTAACTATGCTTTTGGCAGTCGGGTTCATCAAAGAAGTTTATCATCTAGATTGGCTGGCAAACCCAATCCATGTTTGGAAGGAGATTTGATAGTGGCGCATGTGCACAAACTACATGGATCTCAACATGTCATCCCTAAAGGACCTGTTTGGCCTTCCTCACATTGACCAGGTTGTTCACTCAATGGCCAGATGCGAGCTTCTCAATTTTCTTGACTGCTATTTAGGACACCATCAAATTAGTTTGAAGGAACAAGACTAATTGAAGACATTTTTCATCATGCCATTCGCAACATACTACTACATCACTGTCTTTTGTGTAGAAAAAAACCTAGGGATATGTACCAGCTCAAGATTCAAGGAAGCTTTCAAGGTCAAGTTAGGTGTAAAATAGATGCTTACATGGATGACTTGGTGATCAGGACATAGCTCATAGGGAATCTTATTGTGGATCTAGAGAAGACTTTTACGAACATGCGGGCCTTTAGGATGAAGTTGAACCCAAAATAATGCACCTTCGCACTACCACTAGGGTAGTTGTTGGTTTCATGGTGTTGCATCATGGCATTGAGGCCAACTCGAAGAAAGATCAAAGCCATATTAAATATGATGCCACTGAGTAATCAGAAGGATGTTTAGAAACTCACCGGGTGCATGGCAGAATTCAGCTGCTTCGTTTCTCAATGAGCGAGGCATGGTTTTTTTCATGTGGTTGAAAATGGTTGACAATTTTTAATGGATGGCAGAAGCACAACAAGCCTTGGAAGATTTCAAGAAATTCCTAACACCACCACCAGTACTGGTTTCCTTTATTGCTTTATGTTTCATCTACACCTCAAGTAGAAAGTATTCTGCTGGTTGTGGAACATGAAGAAGAGGGGCATGCACAAAAAGTTCAACTGCTAGTTTACTTTGTCAGTGAGGTTTTGGTCAATTCCACAAATATAGAAATTACTCTATGGGGTGTTGATTATAGTTTGAAAGCTTCTACACTATTTCTAGGGGCACTCAATGTCAATGGTCACTTCTTTTCCACTTAAGGATGTTCTACACAATTAGGAGGCGATTGGTGGATAATGAAGTGGGCTCTCGAATTGATGGCATTTGATATCTCATTCAGGGCTCGTACCACAATTAAATCTCAAGCATTAGCTGTCTTTGTGGACAAGTCAATAGAAGTTTAGACTACAAAATCAAAGAAGAATCATGAATATTGGACAATGTATTTTGACGGTTCCTTGTGAATTTCAAGAGTTCGAGAAGGAGTGTTGTTGATATCTACTGGGCATTTGTTTGTGGCTGTGAACAAATTTATCGAGTGGATTGATGCCAAAACAATCATTAAGATAAATGATAACAGAGCTAGGGATTTCATCCTTAGTATCATAAAAAGATTTGCGGTACCTAATAGAATTATAACTAACAATGGCACACAATTTACAAGAGGAGATTTCAAATAGTTATGCAAATAGTTCGGCAACAAAATCTATTTCATTTCTATAGCTCACACACATGAAGAAAAAGAAAAGTTGAATGAGCCAATGGCATTGTGCTCCAATGTAAAAAAAACTAGGGTATTTGAATATATTCACCCATACGCTAGATGTTGGGTTCAAGAATTGACATTACATGCTACACCTAGTTGGGCCATGGGCCAATCTCCCTTCTTCTTGGTTTATGGAGTAGAGGCTGTCCTTCCTATAGAGATGGAGTTTGAATAACTTTTGTTGCATAAGTATGAGGAAGACAAATCTAATAAGTACCAACTAAGAGAATTTGATCGGTTGAAAGAAGCATGTGATATTGTAACAATCCAGTTGGTAAATTACCTCCTAAGATTACGTTGTTATCAAAGTTGAAATATTTGCAGTCAAGCTATTTTGGTTGGTGATCTTATTTCTAGAAAAATCTAAAGTACCAAAGATAGACAAATTGTTGGCCATCTTGGAAGGGTCATACATTATCATTGAGGTGACATGCACATGGGATTATTGATTCAAGCACAAAGATGGCATCATGCTAGACAACTCATGGAATATATAACATCAGTCTTTTCTATATTTGAGCATTGTATCTTCTACTTAATTTTATTAATGTAATTTATTTTCACTCTAACTGCCTATGTCAAGTGGTTTCTCTCTTGAGTAGCCAATCGAGTGCTATATGCAATATGCTATAAAGTTTCTTCTTGAAGAACATTTTCACTCTTTGTTCTAATTGTTTGTGAGTAAATTCAAATAAGATTATGTACTAAGTAGTGAAGCTCTAATTCCTAATACTTTTGGTTTCGTTTATATGGACAACTGCTTTGTGCTGTCCTAAGCACTAGGAGCTAGTCGGGTAGAGTGTAACCTATCACTTAGATATGTCAAAAACATAAAGATGAATAACAAAATACTTAAAGTTATTTACATTTAAGTACAATAGATGCTATTCAAAAGTTTTGTCTTCTACAGTTCTACATCCTCAGCAATGGAGGCTGCTATTGCATGAACATCTTTAATTAGGGCATGCGCCTACTCTGGTGTACAGTTGGAGGCATAGCCTTCACTGACTGATCTATATCCACCTAGGGATACATGGACTTCACAATGGCGAGTTCTTTGCTTGTTCCAATATTTACTCTCTCCATCATCAACTTTTTTTATTCTTGTATAGCATTGCAAAGTTGGAGAAGTACTCAGTTAGTGCTGCTAGAGCTGGAGCCTATCCCTTCTGAATATATAACATCAACCATTAGCATGATGGCATTAGTGAGCTCATCCTAAGTGGCTTCAGCCTACTTGACATTGGAATCAAAACTTCAAATTGGGATCAGGTCTTGATATCATAGTCTATAGTACAAAGGAGTAAAGTAGGAAGATAAAAATATGGCAAAGTATGAAGATAAACTTATGGTAGTTAGACTAATGATTACATTTGAAGTTTCGGTTGAGTACTACCTCTTTAGCCTTGAGTGTGTCAAGTTCTTCTTATAGTCTACAGTTGGGATTAGTTAGGCTACTGATTTTCTAGTCCCAGACAGGGAAAAGAAAATGATAGTCAAATACCAAAGAAAAAATTCTTGAAAGGATAGGATTGATTCAAGAGAGTTTACCTCTAAGTGGTCCTCTGACATCAAAATTACTATTTAATCTCTACCTACAAGTTCAATTTTCTAGCCCTGGACTTGGCAAATTCTTCTTCATAGTCTTTCCTTGCCTTCTCCACCTGGGTGAGGTGAGGAACATGCTTCCCTAAAGTCTCTTACTTAGCTTGGAATTGGTTCTAAATCTCTACACAAAGAACTATGTTGGAAAACAAAAGACAGTATTCATGACGATGAAGACAAAGAAGTACTTACAATCATCAAGGTGGCCAACTGCTTTTGTCTGTGCTTTAGCATCTCTTTTTCCTCCTCTTCCTTCTCATTGAGGACAGTGCCTTCCTCCACACCATCACCACTGACCCAACTTTAGAGGAGGTGCAAAGTCTTCAGTCGAGGGTTTCAAACATATGCCTCAAGAAATTTCTTCTTCAGCTGATAGGTGAGAAGATGGGGGAAAGAGTGGAGACAGTCATAATAGCTTGCTTAGGAGGAGTTGGTTATAGCTATGTACTTGCATCGGTATTCCACTTAGTCTGGCATGTCATTACCTGCGCTAGGAGCATTCTTGTCGAGCTCTAGAGTAGTTTGCCATTCTTCAGTAGGCCTTTTTTTCATGGCTTGGATTCACTGCCAAATGACCATCTAACTGACTACAAGTCGGGGGCTCTTCATTAGTACTCTCTAGCTAGGTGCTAGCTGGATCACTGGTCAAGGGTTGCGATGGTGTATCCAAAGTATCAAATGTATCATCATTACATAACAAGGTGAGTATATGGCATAATCAACAAGGTGAGTATATAAAATAATCAGTAAGCAACACATCAAATATGAAGATTCATAGGATATGACAAACAATGGCATAATATGGCTGATTTGCAAAAACAATATTTAACAAATATTTAAGAGTAGTAAAATAGTAGAGTAATTAATCAATATTAAATTAACAATGAGCTACATAGGCCTAAGCTGACTTTGAACAACCACTCTAGTTGCACATATCTAATGTCTCTATACAATGAGATAACTAGTTATCATCAATTATCAAATTATTATCTTTATTAACTAGTGTGGGACTAATCATGAAAATATTGTTATGCTTGTCTACAACTGCGGCCACGGCTATTCAAATAGCTCTGGTGAGAGGTGTACAAATTTACCTAAAAGACACAATCTCAACATCATGCTAGTTATGCATCGTGATACCCAAAAGTACCAAAGTAGAGATTGTGACAGGACGCTTCGCATAACATGCCCAAGAAATTGGTCACCGGCCAAGTCCCAGTAGTGGTGGCCCAAACTCTATGCTACAAAAACTCTTGGCTATGTAATGTGAATTTAATACTGTCATGTAGGAATTATGCCTACCACTATGGATTTATTAGCACTACCACCTGTAAACTAAATACACTATGGTGCCTCCTGCTAAGACATGCTACACTACAAGCACAACCATTTCCGTTAGTACAGTAAATGCTTTGCAATAGTAGCTTGTGAACTAGTCTTTAATTGTCATGAGCATGACCATCACAATCGTATTCTCACAACCCTTCGTTAGACAAATTTATTTTGAAAATTATTAATTATTTACTGATCAAACACAAATAACCATCACGAGCTACCATTAATTAATCATAAATAAGTACAAGAGAAACATTAGTTTTCTTAATAGTGCTTCTAGAATTTCTATGCATGACTAAGCAATTACATTAATTATCTAGTAGAACTACTCTATAAAGTTAAAGCTAGTCAATTTATATCCCAAGGTGTCAAGGTATGAGATAATCAATGCAAATTGGCCATAACAACTGATATAGGTTCACACCACCAAATGACATTTAGAAAAATAAATGTACATTTGAAAGTAAGAATTTAAATATATGATCAACATGCTCAAAGGGATTTTGTATGTCATGCATTGCAATAAAAGGTCTTCAATTAGTCTTCTAAAACTCTTTGGACAAATTTGCGATCCTCCAAAACAATGGAAACTACACACAAACACAGAAAACAAGGAAAAATAATAATAAAAACCAAATAATAGCACAAATAAAGTTCATAAATAGGTAGATCTTGATTTTATATGAATTATGAGACTTGAATGACCTTATTCTAAGTTTGTAAGAACTAGTTATCAATTTTACAAGATTTAATCCAATCAAAGCCAATTTAAAATAATTAAACATATTTATTACACAATTTACAATTATTTTTACACTGATAAATATGAATTATGACATCAGCAAGGTGAGAGAGGATTCTGGGGTTATTGGCTAGTGGGAGCCACATGTCAAAGAGAGGAGAGTCCCGGTCTATGGTGGACTAAGTTCACAGAGGTGATCAAAAATAAATTGATGGACTAGATCGATCGATCTAGATCGGATGGCCATGATTCGATCTAGCCAAATTAATCCCATGGGCTTGACATGCAAACAACCACGTGGGCAAGGAAAAGAAGGTGGCAGTTGAGCTAGACTACCATGGTGAACGATAGCATGGCGACGAAGATGAAGGGCACCAAGATGACTGAGTGGAGAATGGCAAACTCACCCCAGGTCATGGTAGTGGTAGACAACAATCGGAAGTGGCCAGCCATGAGCTTCAAACGGCAGTGTGACATGGGTGGATGGTGATGACGACCATCTAGTGAGCTTCAACAAAGGTGAGGTGGTGGCTAGGGTTCTTCTTGATGCTGCAATCCTAAAGGTGAAAATGACATGGCTCAAGGAGACTAAAATGGCGGTGATGCTCAGTCAAAGGCAGAGATACATGGTGGAGAGATAGGGAGCATGTGGGTAGGTGGCTAGGGCACAAGGAGTGCTTAGGCTAGATGTGTCTATGAAAAGGAGCTCTAGGGCAAGCTGTTTAAGACTAAAGGAGAAAGAGTTTGGCTTGGGAATGGCATGTTGAGGCGGTGGAAAACTAGGGTTCACCGGTTTAGAATAGAGCTTGAGTCAAAAGTTGATATGGTGCCTAATGCACGTGGATCCTTTTCCTTTGGGGTAAAGGAAGAATAGGATAAGAGGATAACATCCCTCAACTAATTTGGAAAGAGAGGAAAAGGGGAAGCCAATTTGAGCATGGGATATGGTGGCATGTGCTAGCCCACCTCCAACACAAAGGCTGAAGATGAAGCGACAGGTGGGGCTCAGGTCCTGCTGTCAGCCAGAAGGAGGGAATGAGGAGGAATGAACCAAGTGAGAAGCGACCCAAGAGGAAAAAAAACACGAAGAGGGAGCGGGCCAGCTCTGGACGAGAGAACTAGACCAAAAGTAGCCTAGAGAGAGGACAAGAGTTTTTTATTTTTTTTCAATTTAAAAAAATTACTAAAATGATGATTGTATTATTGAAATTACATATTTAGCTCTAAAAAACCAAGAAAATTCTAGAGAGTATAATTAATCTTTGAGAATTTAAGAAAAGTACTCCAAGACGCAATTGATTGAGGACATTTTATTTCCCACACTTCACTTATTAAATTCTTTACACTTTAATATAAATTGTAGAAACATTTTGTTAAATAATTTATTGATTCCCTAAAAGGAAAATCAGTGTGTGACATTATCGCCAATAGAAAATATTGATAAGATTTATGACTGCATGATGGTCATCGTCAACAAGATACGTGGACTTGGTAGTGACGAGATGATGGACCACTTCATCGTGCAGAGGTTTCTCTGAGCTTTTGCACTAAGAAATCCAATCACAGTGACTCTCATCCAAGAGTGGAAGGATTACAAGAAGCTCACCCATGTAAAATCCCTAAAAGAAACATCACCCATGAGCTCTTGGAAAAAGAAGCCAAGAAAGTGAAGGAGATCACCAAGAAAAATGTTGTGACTTTAAAGGCAAAGAAGCAAACATCTAGTGATGAGGAGAAAGAAGATGAAGACCTTGCTTTTGTTTTCAAGAGGTCCAAGCACTTCATGAAGGAAACCTGCTTTGAGAAGAACAAGAGAAGTGATGACAAGTCATCAAAAAGGCAATTATCGGAGGCATTCTATGAGTGTGTGAAGTATAGGAACTTCATCGCTAATTGTCATTGAAACAACAAAGGGTAAGAGTACAAACCCTATTTCCATAACAAGAAAAACTCCAAGCAAGCTCATGTGGAAGACGAGTGGTACTATAATGATGAGGCTAACTTTGGCAATGAAAAAGAAGTAGCAATCATTGCCATGAAGTCATCTACTTCAAGCAAGGTCTTTGACAACTTGAGTGACAATGATGACTACTATACTCCTACTTGTCTTATGGCAAGAGGACGCAAGATAACTCTATCTCCCAAACTCATGGAAAGTGGTGATGATGATGATGCGTTAGATGATGAAAATGATATGCTCAAGAAGCTTAACAAGCCAGCGAGGGAAAAGACTCTTAGGCAATAATAAGAGGACCAAACCCTCGAGAGGTTTTCGGCTAAGAGGTTGATGAGATCACCAAAAAGCCTGATTCAGTCAATGAAACAATTGCTTGTCTAAAGAGTTCGAATGAGTCACTTTTTGAGAAATTCGTAAGTTTGGACAAAACATACAAAGAGCTAGAAGTCCAATTTGATGCTCTTTGGTCAAGCACCTCATCCTCAAATAATGCCAACATTTCTTCCAATGCCACCTCAAGCAATGGTTGTGCAAAGTGTTATAACCTTGATGTAAACTTGTATGCTACTCACATGTAAGCTCTTGAGGTTCTTCAGAAAAAAGAATTGGAGGCTTGGCTCCTTGGTCAAGCAAGTATGGGTGCATGAAGACATCTCAATCAAATAATGCACTATACATTGTGAATAGCAAGTTAAATTTTGGGCTTGGGTTTTAGGTTCATGAGAGCAAGAACCCCAAATGCAACATTGTGAATAGCAAGAAGTGCCTAAGGTTTGTCAAAAATAGCAATGAGGTTCTAAAGGCACCACAAGAGAAGAGAACTCAAGGGCAGATGTCTCATTCTGTATCCTATGCTTCATATGCACTTAAAACAAACCACCACGGTAATGTGGTATCTCACCTTGTCGGAACTCGCAATGAAAAATATGAGCAATGGTAACTAACATGGAAAGACCCAAACATTGACAAGTTTGGGTACCTAAATTCCAAGCATTATTTTGTGTTGTAGGCAAACTCCACTGGTAGAATAAGTTGGGTGGCTGATAGTGGGTGTACCAATAACATGAGCAGGGAGCAGAGTGATACATCACGAGGTCTCGATCTTCACAACGTAGGATCAATCACTAGATAACTAGCTATAGAACAGCCAGATAACTTACTGCAAGCAGCAATAAATAGGGTAACTTGGCAAATAAAACTCAAAACCAACCACCGTCTTTAACTGGCAACTTGAATCGAGGATTTGTCCAACCACACTCTCAAAGAACCAACCAACACAGCCTACAATCAATTAAGGAGAACCTTGAAGGGAGTAGAAGCACTAATTGGGAGCAGATGAAGCCGCCGCTTCTATAGTCCCACAAAGGAAATCACAAGAGCAAAGGGGTAGAGATCACTATCTCAATATTTGTTAGCACATAGCTAAACAAGGGGTTATGTATTTCAATCATCAAAAGTCTCTTCGATTGCTATGAGGCAATGGGGTATTTATACTAGGAACATCCTTCCTAGATAGGTGAAAACACAAAATGAAAAAGTAAGTTTAGTCTATGTGAAAGGGCCTCCCCAAAATGAGTTCAGAGTTGTTCCCACGTGGCTGTTGGTCTTCTACGCAGTCTGTAGTGTTTTGTCAATAACTCCACTTTGGAAAGTCCAAATGACGTGCTATTGGTTGCATTGGAAATTTAACTTGATAATCTTTCACACCATGTGTATCATGTACCATGAAGTATTGTAGAATGGTACAGTTTTGCAAGGGAACTTGAACATTAGGCTGACTGTTGACCCTTCGACCAGTATGCACTAAAACTGGTTGGCTATCACAATGGAACTCCAAACAAGTAGAATCTAGTGGAATTAAAGCTACACTTAACAAGCTTTCCAGCAAGTCCTCATGGGCCTTTATGATTTTGGAAATCAAAAGTCATGACTGATTCTTTCTAACGGTTCTGTCACGCTGGACGGGTTCGAGCATGGTCCTTCTCTGTAGTCCACTCTTGGTGTGTTCTTATTATCCTCGTTGGTGAGCAATAGCAATGTGCATGACTTTGTAAGTATATAATTTTCATTAATATTAAAATAATTTTCAAAAAAGTAGCACGTTCACCTCTTGTTGTAGCTTCTTAGCTCGACTACATGTAATCGATCCATCAAAGACTTGAGCTGGAGCAGCTTAAATTGGTTGTGACCTGTTGTTTGTTTGGTGTGGTCGGCTTACTTATTGGCATGGTCAGCGTGGTCATATCGTCCTCCCCCTCTTGAAAAGGAGTCATCCTCAACTCTAAAATGTCTTCACTTGTGAATGGTAAGAGACCAGCAACATTGAAGGTGTTGCTAACACCATAACTTTCTAGAACATCTATCTTGTATGCATTATCATTGATCATTGCATTATTATTATTCTTTTGACCGCCTGCTTGTGGGAAGTGCACGGTGAAGATTGGAACCGAGTGCGCAAGCACACGACAAATTGTATGTCTGGCCTCGCCGCTGTTAAGTACAGGAGTGAGCCAATCATGCTCCTGTACTCCTTCTGGTCCACCGGCTCGCCATCCTCATCGGCATCAAACGCTGCCATGGTGCACATGGGCATCGAAATAGACTTAGCCTCTCCCATGTCAAACTTCTTTAGGATGTCCTTTGTGTACTTGCCTTGATGCACAAACTCCCTGCCATTGTATCTGCAAACTTGGCAACCAAAGCATGAGATGAACCACCAAAAATGATATTATCCACGTATATCTGAATAATGAGAGTGTTAATGCCTTGCTTGGGGAGGAAAAGCGTATTATCAATCGATCCCATTTTAATACCCTTTGCAATCAAATATGTTTTCAACGCTCATACCAGGCTCTAGGGGCTTGTTTCAAACCATACAAAGCTTTTTGAAGTTTAAAGACATGGTTTGGGAACTTGGGATTTTCAAAACCAGGAGGTTGCTTGACATAAACCTCTTCCTCTATGTAGCCATTTAAGAAGGCACTTTTAACATCCATTTGAAAAAGCTTTAAACCCTTTGAGATAGCAAAGGCCAAAAGGATCTTAATAGCTTCTAAATGAGCAACAGGAGCAAAAGTTTCTTCATAATCAATACCCTCCTTCTAGCAAAAACCTTGGGCTACTAACCTAGCCATGTTCCTCAATACCATCCTGTCTTCACTCTGTTTGTTTTTGTAAACCCACTTGGTTCCTATGGGATGACAATTTAGTGGAGGTGGTACTAAGACCCAAACATTGTTTCGTTCAAAGTTTTCTAACTCCTCATGCATGGCATTAACACAATTGGTATCAGATAGAGCGTGTCCAACATCTCGGGGCTCAAACGATGCAAGAAATGCAGAATGGGCAAAGTGTGAGATTTGATAGGACTTGGACTATGTGACTCGCTGGTAGATGTTGCTAATCATGGTTTGAGGTGGATGGTGATGCTGAATGTGGCGTGGAACCTTCCTGGAGGATGGTGATGCTGAGAGAGTTGTTCAACCGGTCCCTAGGTAGTAGAGGAAGAAAGGTCAGAGCCGTGAGTTGAAATTGTCAAGGCAGGCCTGTGAGGAGCAGCCGGTGGAGTCGGCTCAGGATCACCCCAGTTGTTGTCTTCCTGCTCATCCTCAATGAAGATGCTTTCACCATTTTTCTGCTCACCTGCATGCTCAAAACCAGAAATCGAACATGGCATGGTTTCATCGAAGGTGACTTGGTAGGTCTCCACAACTTGGATAGTTTCTAGGTTAAGAACACTATATGCATGTGAATGAGGTGCATAACCTAGAAAGATACCGTCTGACGATCTAGACTCAAACTTGTCTAAAATACCTTGTTTCAGGATAAAAGTCTTGTATCCAAACTGCAACTCATAATAAGTTTTCTTAATGAAAGACTGAAGAAAAATGCGATTTGAAACATGGCACTCAGTGTTGATTGCTTCGGCCCAAAATTGCCTAGGAGTCCTCTGCTCGTCAAGCATCGTCCTTGCCATCTCAACAAGGGTCTGATTCTTGCGCTCAACAACACCGTTTTGCTAGGGAACATAAGGAGTAGAAAACTGATGCTCTAGGCCTAAAGAAGCACAAAAGGTTTTAAAATGAGTATTCTTGAAAATAATCACCACGATGGGAAACACGTGGTCTGCTAAAGTTGTGGGACTGAAAACTGCCGACACGAGATCCATGGTCATATTTACCACGATTTGAACCCCACCGGGCATGACCACCGCGTGATCTCACACCCTCAGGATTAGCACTTTGAGGCATTGTACGACTAGGTCTATCAGGGTTCTTTTGAACACATGTACACCACGAGGAGGACAGCACATGTTCTGGTTGTTTAGCTTGTACTCTCGTCGCTCATCTCTCTTCCTCCTAAAGCAGAACTCAGCAAGGTGACCACTCTTTTTGCAGTACCCACAAAGATACCTCATCTCTCTCTTGGATGATTGGTTCACTCTCTTGTAGGTATGATCTACTCTTATTGGTTGTTTGCCTCTAGGAAGGAAATCCTTAGAGATGTTTGGTAGAGTGTCAAGTGGATTCCTGAGATAGTTATGTTTTGGAATCGACAATTGCTTCTGGGCTGGAGCTTCTGGAGGTTCAACAAACACTCCATACTTAACAGCGAGCTGGGTCGGTTTAAGTGGGGTGATTTTGAGTAGCTTTGGAGTGGTGGAAGGTTTCTCACATGGATTCAGTTTACTGCACTCACCAACCTTGCTATAGAGATATTCATCTTTCCCAACTAGAACAAAGCCTACACCTGGTCCATGAATTCCCCTTTTCAATTGGTTGACCATGATACCCAACTGTGGCTTTCTGCAAGTCAGCTCAAGATGGTCCAAAGGTATGTGTTTTCTTCCTCAGATCTCTCATCTTGTCATGCCTGCAGTACTCAAGCTCTAGTTCTAACCTCTCACAAAGCTTACACTTAACAATATCTCTGCTACCTGAGCTGGACTTCTCAAGAACAAAAATCTTGGCATTCTTGTTTGCCAGCTCAAATTGCAAGCCCAAGCAGGACTTGCATGCACCCAACAAATGAGACCTAGCCTTCAGGTCTTCATTCTCATCAAGCAAGGCACATACTTGGATTGCAAAGAGGCAAGACTAGACATGTGAATGGCACAAAAGTTGCATTCACCCTCATAAGACACTACAATAGCATTCCTCTTAGCAACTTCAAGCTCCTTAAGTGCTACTTCTAGCTTGTCCTTAAACTCTTTCCCCTTACGTACAGCAAGCCTAAGAAGCTTATCCTGGTAGATCAAAGCATCACTCAAAGTTTCTACTTTGGTGGTAAGAGTGTCAATAGAAGATGATATTTCAAGAGTGTCGTCATCTCCAGAAGCCCCATCTTTGCCAGTCTCCACCTTGTCACTAATCGCCATAGTGCAGAAACCTCCATGAGTAGAGTTGGCGAAGAAGCAGAGACCATTTAGCTTGTCGTCAATCTTCCTCTCGGACTCATCCTTGCTTGAAGAGGAAGAAGTGTGATAGTCATCGGAGTTGTTGTCGAGGTCGCTGAGTGAAGCGAAGAAGGCACGTTGCTGGGCCTTTGCCTTCTTGATGAACTTCTTGATCACCTTCTTGTCATACCCTCCCTTGGAGTTGTGTTTGCTGTAGGTGTACTCACACTTGTCCTTATGCTTGCCAGAGTTGTACTTATCAGAGGAGTGCTTGCTCTCCTTGGGGCAATTGGCGACAAAGTGGTCGTGATCTCCACAGCCCAAGCAACCCTCCTTTGGACCACCACGCCAGTGTCTCATGCGGTTGTTGTGGAACCATGAGAACCGACTGATGACCAATGCCAACTTGTTGTCTCCAAGCACCTCCATCTGCTCTTCTATGATAGACACCAAAGATGACAAGCCAAAAGACATCTGTGAAGGGTTAGTCAGGAGACTTGAACTTCCAATACATGAGACCGTGCAGAGGGATCCTTGCTCTTGGCTTGAGTCTGGTAGTCCATCTCAATGGACTTGAGCTTACTGAAAAGCTCATCCACTTGATGGACTCATAGTTGGTTGACTCAATGATAGCGGAAAACTTCATATCCCAAACCCTCTGATCTAGATCGTGTAATAACTTGAGCGCCCTCTCATGATCATCTAAAAATGAGAAAATAAAAAATCAATAGATTGCCCAGCCAGCTGAGAAAAGTTCTCATACTGTCGACAGTACGTCTCAAAGAGTCTAGTCTTGACCTGTGCAGTCCCCTTTTTATAGCTTTGAATCCTCACCCATATCTCTCGAGCCGTAGCACAATCAGAAACTCGCTCAAACTCTAAAAGTGAAAGAGCAGCAAAAAGAGGATTCCTTGCTCGGCTATTTGCATTGTCCTAATCCTTCTGCTCCTAAGTGACACGAGCACGAGGTTCAAGCACAACGCATGTAGCGTCCTCACAAACCTCCCACTCTCGCAAGCCCAAGCTCTGAAGATTCGCAGACATACGGATCATGCAGAAAGAGTAGTTGGTTCCATCAAAAAATGGTGGCTTGCTAGAGCTACGCTCCATGTCGCCTTTGCGGATCACAGACTGAGTAAGGTAAAATGATCATTAACCTGCTCTTCTACCATTTGAAGGACCGAAAATAGCGACCAAAGGGGGTGAATAGGAGCGTTATCTTTCAATTAAGTTATTTCAAGGTTGTCACAAAATCAACCCTAGAAAACAGTCACAACCAGATCTATAGGTTTTCTAACTAATAGATGAGCTATCTCAGAGAGATCATCATCCAAAACTTAATCCAGTCAAAAGGAGAACACAGAAGAGAGAAAAAACCCTAGTACTTCTTCCCGTTAGTCTGATTTCCTAGATCTATGAACTCATGAGAAGATAGATGATTTCCTTTGGTGGAAAGACTCACTCACATCGTAGTTCATCTCAAATAACCAGATCTAAGTAAAAAACCCCTAACACTCGAGTTCAACCCAATATGTTGGAAGTATAAAACCAAGAAAGCGAAAATCACTATTGGGATTTGAATAAACAGTTCAAATAAACAGATCTGTGAACTCATGAGGACTAAGATGGTTTCCTTCAGTGGTAAGATTCAACTCAAGTCCTAGTTCATCCCAAATGAACAGATCGAAGCCAAAAGAAACAAAAGCTTAGGGTTCAACCTAAAATGTCGGAAGGGTAACCAAGAACGCGAAGAACACTAAAGAGATATGAGTAAACACCTCAACTAGAGCGATCTATGAATTCGTGAGGAATAAGACAATTTCCTTTGGTGAAAAGCCTCAACTCACGTCCTAGTTCATCGCAAATGAATAGATCTGAACCAAAAACCCCAAAGCTCAAGGTTCAACCCTAGACATTGGAAGAGTTAACCAAGAACGTGAAGAGCATCGTCAAGATTTGAGTAAATGGCTCAAATAAACCGATCTAAACCAAAACCCCCAAAACTTAAGATCAAAATCAAAACGTTGGATGAGGAAAATCATAAATGCAAAGAACACCGACTTGACCTAAACAAATATCTCACAGATCAATTCCTATAGGACACCTAGAGTTTAGGGCCTCCATTACCGCATACAATCTTTAGTTCATGTACACATATGTGATGGATTACAGTGCAAAGAATAGATCAAGCAGAGAAAACACTAACTAGGGAACTCGACGGACTCGAGAAGAACGTGAAAGAGAAAAAAATGAAAAGTGTGAAAATAAACACCCTCGCATGCGCTCGCGACATCTTTGAACCCACTGACGCGGCACTATCTTCCTTTATATACCAGCGCTTCATCCAAATCCTGATTATGCCCTGAGGGCATAATGGTCCAACTCTTTCTCATGCGATCAGATGGCCACGCTTCCTGCACAAATTTGATTCGTCTTGGAGCAACCTTTGTGATTTCGCCATGTGCCACCCTGTTCCTCCTTGGAACTTGGATTTTGAGACCAAATCCATGAAACCAATGTGTGTTCGACCTCTACCGAGCTCGACGCTATCCTCATCACGCATTACACTTGCGATTGTCAATGTCCCTAGGTGTTAGCCATCGCAGCTGATGCTCCGGCGCTCCAGTTCCTTAGTCCAAGCCTCATGTCCATCCTTCACCACTTCCGGTCCATTGACACGGCCCGTATCTACTTGACCTTCACCTCGCCATCGACCACTGCCTCCGAGCTCCACACCTGCACACCACAAGCCACAAAACATGTTTCCGAAATACACTCAACCCGAAGTGTCAGCACATTGACAATCACTCATCACTACAACAAAGCACAAGAGCACATATCAACGTTGTGTTTAAAAAGGGTGACCTATATCTAGTAGACTTTACTCTAGTTAGGGTAAACCTAGAAACTTATTTTATCGCTAAGTCTAGCATTGGTTGTCTATGGCATCACTGACTAACTCAAGTGAGGATGGGGAATTTATCAAAGGTTCCAATGGGTGAACACATCCTCAAGTTATCTAATATTGTTTTCGAGATAGATCGTATGTGTAGTACCTGTCATGTGAGAAATGTCCTAACTACAACAAGTCCCTTAGAGCTATTTTAGTAAAGTTGAAGAATTTCTCACTGAAGAGGGCATCAAGCACAAGTTATCCACTCCAATTGATCCTCCCAAAAATGGTGTCATCGAGATAAAGAATCATAAACTCATTGATGTAGCAAGGACAATGCTCGACGAATACAAGACATTGAACATCTTTGGGCTGAAGCCATGAACCACCTCTACCTCCACAAAATATTGAAGAAGACTTCGAATGAGTTTTTGGTAGCAAGTTTTATGTTCTTAGCAAGAGTCCTTGGTCTTCTAAATTTTCTCCAAAATTTGATGAGGGTTTCCTAGCTGGTTGTGAGATGAAGGCTCATGCCTATCATATTTTCAACAGAATCTTTAGGATTACTAAAACAACAAGAGGAGTGACATTTGATAAGACTAACGGCTTTCATGTAGAGCAAGTTAAGCTTGATGTGGTAGGAAATGATGATCCAAGCAAAAAAGTTGAGAAGATGATAATTGGGAACATGAAGTCACAAGAGGTTCAAGTTGTTCAAGGCCTAAATGAAGAACAAGAATCATCTTCAAGTCAAGTTGCACCTTCAAGCTCAAATGTAGAACAAGATCAAGACCAAGTTCAAGGTCAAGGATATCAGTCAAACATCTTGATTGATGATAACGAAGTTGAAGCCATACATTCTCAACATCAAGATCAAGTGCCTCATCCAAGGGTTCAGCAAAGCATTCGATGTGATCATCCTATTGATAAGCGCATTGGTCTCCAACCGATACACACCCACCTTCAGAGAGGCGTCCCCTCATCGGCTCATCTAGCTGAGTTCGTTCCTATCTTTCCTTTAGCACAGCTGATCCAGCGTCCTCCGTATCATCGCTGTTGGCCTCGGCCTTGCACTGTTTTGGTTAGGTCCGATCTTCAAGGTTTGGTGTTACTGGCGTTGTCACAACAGGCGGCAGGTCTCATGCTATCATATTCAGAGCGGCATCGGCTTTGCAGCCCATGTATTTTAATACGATTCCTTACCAGTCCATATGTGCCTTCATCGGTTTTTCCAGCCGATGAATGATTGCTACTACTTCCATCGACTATCTGGCGGGATCCTGTGCGCTTTGTTATCCTCTAAGTACGCCCTGGTTCCTCCATCGGCTGTGCGGCCGATCCCTCATCGACACCTGTCCATGCCTTCATTGGCTCCCCAGCCGATTGAAGAGCTTCCTGATTCCTATCAGCAAATAGCCGATAGCGAAAGGACTTCTAGGCATGGCCGATGGCCATCCTGATCCTATCGGCAGCCAGCCGATAGCGAGTGCCTATATCAACCCACCGTCCGATAGACCTGTTCATCTCACTTCCTTGTCAATTGCAGGGTCAAATTGACTGGCACGCTCGTACCCGTACCATCGTGCCGGAGCCGATCGAAGCCCACAGCCCTCGGCGCTCGTACCTCGAGCCACGGAGAGAAGCCGACCAGCCTACACTGGAGCTAAGCAGACCTCCTAGGCATCGTGTTCACGCTGGGGCACGCGAGAGATCTCGGTGCGAACATATTTTTTGGCACGCTTGGTGGGACCGAATGTTTCATTCATCGGCCGATAAGAACCATACTATAATCATCGGCTGATAGGGTAGAAATCTTCATTTATTAGCCGATTGGACGGGATTTCATTCATCGACTAGAGAAACCTGAAGATTGTCCATCGGCTGAAGATCTTTTATCAGCTGGTGGTATAATTTCATTCATCAACCGGCGGGACTCTACAAGTGCCTGATTAGAAGTCAGATTTTTACTCATCAACCCAGGGGACATCTTGTTGTCAATATGTCTAAAGAAAAGGTTGATTCTAAGACATATTTGTCTGAAGATGAAGCCGATGAGGAGATTATAGTTTCAGTTACCATAGAGGATCTGAATGAAGACCAGAGGTGGCATATAGAGTAGAACATGGACAACTTTCACAAGCTCTATTTGGAATCCTTCAGTATGATTAAACAAGGGTCGATTCAAAAAGCACAGTTACCAAAATGTGTTTTGATGAACGAATCAGGCCATTCAGCACCTGTGAATTCTTCCAAGCCATTGCAAAAGATGTTCAATGAAGCATTTTATCAAGCATTCAGTAATCCATCGGGACTATGGTTGGATACATTACAAGATCTGATCAAGAAGACGATACAAGAATCATCAGCTCAAGAGCCTGATCAGGATCATGTGCCTTTGCCGATAGAGATGGAGGAAACTTGGCAAAACGAGGACCTATCAGCAAATATGTATCCACTAATACAAGATCGATTTGGGGGGCAACGGCAGGATGTACCTCCCAAATTCTTTCAGAGGAATCATTATGGAGAATATCATAGGCAGAATCGAGTACCATATCCACCTCCACATGATCAGGAAGATACTCTAAGGGAGAAGGATTGATTAACCAGAATTGTGGACATGGTGGAAGAACAATTTGGTATCAAGCCTAAAGATCAAACAGTTATGTATCAGCGCCTATATCTAGAATGGTTTGACAGAGTGCCATTACCTCGCCGATACACAATACTAGATTTTTCAAAATTTTCAGGGCAAGACAATATATCAACAATAGAGCACATCAGCCGATTCTTAGCACAGTGTGGGGAAGCATCGGCTGAGAAAGCACTCAGAGTCTGTTTATTTTCATTATCCCTCTCTAGATCGACCTTTGCATGGTTTTCTTCGTTACCACCGAACTCGATTGAAGGATGGGCCAATTTAGAGCAACAGTTTCATAGATATTTCTGTACTGGGATTCAATAAATGAGACTGTCAGATTTGACATCGGTTAAACAGAGGCCTAATGAGTCAGTTCTAGAATACATCCAATGTTTTCAGGACATCAGAAGCCAATGTTATAGTCTTGTTCTGAGCAATGAACAATTACCTGATTTGGCCTTCCTGGGGTTATCGAGTCACATTAGGTGGAAAAATTTTCTTCCCAAGAGTTCAATAGTTTAGCACATCTGATGCATGTGGTATCGGTTTACGTGAGCCGATTATCAGGAAAAGAGGAGATGCCGATGCATTGGAAGTCTAATCAAAACTCGTGGAAATTGACTTTACCGATTGGATCTTGGGATGATAAATCTAGAGAATGGTCACCTAATTAGGAAGATGCCTAAATTGGCTGAGCATAGCCGATTTCTTCTTTTCAAGATGGATGAGCTCTCAGAAGTGGTATCGGCTAATGATACTATTTGCGTAAATCGGCTGAGGAATAGCCGATTTCTAATATACAGAAGCCGATAAGATTATATCGGTTACGGATGGCCGATTTTGTTTAAATATTGCCGTTAGGGGATATGTATATACAACTTTTGTTGATCAAGCTGGTTGAATTCTATTGCAAATAGTTAATGTTCAGGACAACATCTAGGGTTTTTTCTGAGGCTAAAATTTTACAAGAATTTCTTAATGGCCTCGATCGTGCGCAGACGGATTTGATCTATTTCATTGATGACGCGGATGCCATCCTCATCTGATCCAGAGATGGTCTTCAAATTTCTATGCTGATGAACTGCAAGGCGTACTTGGTCTGCTACCTTGACCTCTTGATCTTGGATTGATTTTGGTAGGCCGATGATATGGGACTCGGTGGAGTTGATGTCATCACGAACTTTATCGAGTTCCGCCATCAAATCGACTTATCGTTTCTTCAAGAGGCCAAGCTTGGTGCTGGAGCATTGAAGGTCAGCTGACATTTCATCAAGCTTTTTCTTTTCGCTTTGGGCAGTTAGCCGATTGTTGTGAGCTAGATTGCTTTGCTCAACACGATCGGCTATGCGTCGTCTTGATACGATCAGCTGGGTCCCTTGGAATTCCAAGTAGGCAGCAGGCGTGAGTGCGTCGGTTAGTTCCTCAGGCAGAAGATGTTCGATTTCAGCAAGTCTTCCCCGGATCGGCCCGCAATCTTCCACCAGCGAGTCAATCAGAACTTCCAGCTGATGCATAATATCTGACAACTGCTCGCATGCATCGATTGGTAAAGATGGTTCAATCACTGCACTGGTGGCTGAATCTTCCTCTGCTTCCAAGTATTTGCCGATGTCGAAGGAAAACAGATCGGCTAATGATTGCACGATTAACATTAGTAAATATGGGGATCGTGAGTCAAGAAAAATAACATGTAAGATGGATGTACCTGCGATACAGCGGGAGCAGGTTGAGTAATTATACGGGTGTCAGCTTGATGTGAGGTAGTTTGGGGTGCAGATGCTATGACTTCTGAGGATACAATTGGCTCGGTCTTGGTAATAGTGTCCAGCGGTTGGACTACAGGAGCCGATGGTTTAGGCTGCAAAGTAAAGGTGTCAAGATGAAGGCTAAAGCAACGGAGAAGAATTGATGCTAACACATACCAATGGATATGCAGAAGTCAAGATCGTCATAGGAGAAGGGCTTCGCGAAGCTGATGTAATGATGGCGATATCGGCGCCGGGTTTTTGCTTCTTAGAAACCGTCCGAGTAGCCGGTTTCTTGCGCTTTAGCTCTGGTGTTCATGACACTCGGAGGAGAGCCGATGGAGGTGGAGCACCTTGTCCAAGGATGGATCTAGCCGATTGAGGTTGATAAATAATCGGCTGACCACTTGCGCTGGTCGTAGGTACATCTTTGTCGCCAGCCTGTGGAATCATGGGAATCAAGACACAGTTAAGAGTCAATATGATGAAGAAAAGATAGTGTAAGGAGAAAGATTATCTCTTCATCAAATTCCACATAGTCGGGATTGAGATACAGGTAATAATTTTTAGCCGATAGACTTAATAGGTGCATTCCCCATTCTAACCACCATCAAGAAAAGAGTTTGGTGTTGGATATGTTGGGCTCGAAGGTGGAGATGGTCCCTAAGGACAAGGATGATACCATCATCCTAAGCCAATCATACTCCAAGCCACTTTTTACTTCTCCTCGGGCTTGGAGCTTGCTGATAAAGAACAAGCTGATGGGGAGTTCACCGAAGCCCAACTGACGAGCACCAAGCGAAGGATGGTAGAACTCGTATGATGGGTGTTGGGATTGGCCCAGTGAAAATCCAGTCGGTAGAAGATTAGGAGTTATGGATGATAAGAAGATTGTCTTCGATTCTTCATCGGCTAAGGCGTTCATCGGGTGAAACCTAGAAGGCATTTCGAAAGACGAGTCATCCTCGTACACAAACCAGATGGTGACCTCTTTTGTAAAGCCATAGTAAAAACATTTGAACTACTAGCTGAGTCCGAGGGGATCATTTTGCTTACAGGAAGAGCCGATGCGGCTTCACCCAGAGATGTACGTCGGCGTCGGCTAGCCTCATCTTCTTCTGGGTAGTCAGTCAGATATGTCATGAAAGGGAAAGGGGACCTGGTGATAACTCTGGAGGTGTAGACATTCAACCAGAGTTGTATAAACCACCAGGGACCACCAATATGATTAAACTGGTTGGCCTGCCAACAGCTTGTTCACCACCTGATTGAGTAGTTGATAGGTAGCTCCAAAAAGATATTGCCCCAATGGAATATGGCGTTGATCAGCCAGGAACTCTGCCAGGCATTGCATGTTGGTTGTTGAACCAAGAGTTGAACCACCAAATACGAACTGTTCCAAGCAGAGATTCAGGAATGCTACGTGTTCACGCTCATCGACTTGGCTAAAAGACTTTTTGTGCAGAGAAATATATTTAGTCCAACCTCCGACGTTCTTGGTGTTCAGCCCATGAGTGGGTTTGAATTTGAGGATGAATGGGTTGATGTAGTAGGTGGTGTTGAGGCAAGTCAACATGGTAACATCCATCAGAGTGGGGGTCATTGGTCCATGCCCAAACATGAAGGCATTCAGGATATCCGACCAGAAGTAAGAAGCCGATGCAAGTAAAGGTTCACTCTTTTCCATATCGGCTAAAAAGAGGTTGATATAGTGGTCTGTCTCCAAGTCTTCCTAGAAAGATTTTTTGGAAGCGAAAATCCTGAGATACCAGTTTCTCCATCACGGGAGTTTACTAGGCCAAGATCTAAAGCTATTAATCAATGATGGCCATAGACGAGTGTTTGAATGGGATCCTTTTTGTTTCAGAGTTTATGAAATCAGTCGGATCTTCGCTACTCATAGGGCCAAGATAAAAGTGACCAAGGCGGTCAGAAACCTGGATGGCAACCTAACTCTTGAGATCCTACAGAAAACAAGAACCCGACTACCGATGAGAAGACGAGATGGGGAAGATTTGTGTGAAATATAGGATGAAAGAGCAGATGATAGTTACCTCAGGGATTGCGTGTGTCGAAGCCGTCACGTGGAGTAAGAAGGAGTAGCTACGATGAAGTGATTTGCGGAAGTTCGCCTTCAGTCGTCGGAGCTCATCGAGGTTTGGGGGTTTTGATGGGAAAGAAGTGTGTGGAAGAAGGATGAGGCGATGGGATATTTTATAGAAGTGGAGTGACCTTGGCAGAAATCTGAGCCGATTAATCTGTGGGTTTTAACAGGTCATCCTGGTTTGCGGGGACTTCCAACGGCTTGAAATTTTGTAGTCTGTTGGCAAACTCCGAAATTGGGGGGCATGTGTTAATACCAGAATTTGATTCAGCCTGTAAATAGAATCGGCCGATGAAAATACTGATCGGCTCGTGGGACAAAGCCGATCGGTACTGTAGAGAAGCCGATCAAATTAGTAGAAGATTGGATTGGTTTGAATTATCTGCTAGGGTCAGGTCTGAGAAAACCAAGGAGAGGTTGGAAAAGGATCGGTTTGAGTGAAAAAAGGTCCAATTGCTACAGGAAGGAAGCCGATCGGGTGGAACAAGGAAAGATTCGGTCTAAAAATAAAAAATTATCCAAATAAGACCGAGTTTATGGAGGAGCTGTGGGATTCATGGTAGGGTACTTTCTTTAGTTAAATTGTATCCTATATGGTTAGGAAGTCTTAGTTAGTTTAGTTAACTGCTTTAGAGATATTTTCTGTTATTTTTGTTAAGAGATAACGTCCGATGGTGGTTGTAAATGCGTTGGACTCTATAAACCCAGGGTATAAATATAGACCCCCTAGAAACATGTAACATATCTCTTGATCAACATACAACTTCGGCGCATCGCCACCCTAGTTCATCCAGGTGTTTACCGGTGGTTCTGGCTCTCGACGCTAGGCTGCATCGGTTAGGTTCGATCTCCGGCGAAGGGGTAAGTCCCTCCACTATCTCATATGTTCTGCTCCATCTAAGGCTGCATCGATTAGGTTTGAACTCTTAGACCGGTTAGATGTATCGCATCACGTCCATGCAGGGCCTATCGGCCTATTAAGCTCCCTCTGTCATCGTCAATTTTATGCTGCATCAGTTAGGTTCGACCTACGGGGCTGTCGACGGTAGATTGAGCTTCAGGCTTATAGTTTTCTGCACGGCGTATCATCGGAGTGCTAGCCAATGAGTTATCCATACTCTAAGCTTCACGCCCAACGCATCGGCCTATCGACCGATCTGTATTAGCCTTTAGAGGTGTCCCTTGACGCGTAATGCTAAGCGCATCAGTCTCCTCCCCGATACGCACCCATCTTCAGAGAGGCGCCCCCCTTATCGGCTAATCTAGCCGATGGGTTCGTTCTTGTCTTTTCTTCAGCACAGCCGATTTGGCGTCCTCTGTATCATCGCTGTTGGCCTCGGCCTTGCACTGTCTCGGTTAGGTCCAATCTTCGAGGTTCAGTGTTAATGGTGTTGTCACGGCGGGCGATGGATCTCATGCTATCATATCCGGAGGGATCCTGTGTGCTTTGTTATGCTCTGAGTACACCTCGATTCCTCCATCGGCTTTGCGGCCGATCCCTCATCGACACCTGTCCACGCCTTCATCGGCTCCCCAGCCGATTGAAGAGCTTCTTGATTCCTATCAGCAAATAGCCGATAGCAAAGGGGCTGCTGGGCGCAGCCGATGGCCATCCCGATCCTATCGGCAGCCAGCCGATAGCGAGCGCCTATATCGACCCATCATTTGACGGACCTGTTCGTCTCACTTTCTTATCAATTGCAGGGTCAAATTGACTGGCATGCCCGCACCCGTACCGTCACGTCGAAGCTGATCGAAGCCCACGGCCCCCGGCGCGCGTACCTTGAACCATGGAGAGAAACCAACCGACCTACACTGGAGCTAAGCAGGCCTCCTAGACGTCGACGTGTTCGCGCCGGGGCGCGCGAGAGATCTTAGCGTGAATAGCCGATTCTACTCTATTTATTAAATGCATTTATAAGGACATCTATGTTTGCCAAATTTATGTTTATGACATAATTTTTTTTCAACTAATGATATTTTTTGCAAGGATTTTAGTAGAATCGTAACAAAAAGAGTTGAGATGTATGATGGACAAGCTCAAGATTTTTCTTAGATTTGAAATCAAGCGACTCACAAAAGGGAATTTCATGTGCCAAACCAAGTACACATAGGACATGTTGAAGAAGTTCAACATGGAGCAAGCTAAGCCCATCAAGTGATCTCAATAAGAAAGGTAAATCAATTGATCAAAATTTTTATCATTCAATTTTCTCATCATTGCATTGTCTTTATGCATCTAGGCAGGATATTATGCTAAGAATTTGCATTTGTGCTTGTTTTCAAGTGGCTCCTGAGGAATGCCACCTTGTAACCATCAAGAGAATTTGAAGATTTCTAGTTCATACTCCAAACCTAGGGTAATGGTAGGCTCAACTTTTGACTGCATTGCCTCTTCTGACTCAAGTCATGCCAGTTGCAAAGTGGATAGGAAAAACACCACCAGAACTTGCTAATTTCTTGGCCGATCCTTTTTTTCTAGGTCCTCTAAGATGCAAAATTCCATAGAGCTATTCACCGTGGAAGCCAAGTATACTGCAACGGGAAGTTGTTGTATCCATCTACTTTGGACGAAGCAAATCTTGAGAGATTTTGGCTACAATCTTACCAAAATTTTACTACTATGTGACAATGAGAGTGCCATCAAAATAGCCAACAATTCCATCAAACACTCAAGAAACCAACACATTGACATTCTCCACCATTTCTTCAAAGATCATGAAGCCAAAGGTGATATATCCCTATCCAATGTGACCATTGACAAACAATTAGTGGACATATTCACCAAGCTTTTGGATGAACATCACTTTTGCGAGTTAAGCAATAAGCTAAATATGTTAGATTCTCGAGACATTACTTGATGAAATGCTTTGTTAATGAATAATCAACCACAAATCAAGATAATATATATAAATTTGAATTCTAGTGTATAGAGATCACATTCTAAATGAATCTTGGGTTTAGCACAATTTTGAATTCATGCTTTCCCTCTAGGTCTAAAAACAATCTTCTTTGAAAAATGGTGTGAAAAGTTTGTTTTTAAAGAAGTTGGCCCTTCTTAGTTGTTCTTTTGATTTCTAAAATCTCAACGATCCCAAAAAGGAAGAGAAAGCTTAGTTCAATAGGGATAAAAGCTTTGTTTTATTGAACCTTGGTTTATTGGTTTTAGATTTCTTCAATGATCCTTTTTGCTCAACAATCCCCTATTATGCTCTTTTTTTGTACTCTAATGCCAAAGGAGTTGAGAAATATCAAAGGAAGGGGTAGAAAGATTAAATAAGTATATAGAGAGAGGAGAAAAAAATTTGAAGTATTGCTCTCAAATTTTCAACTAGTGTCTTCGAATTTTTCAAATTGATTTCATTGTAATGGTTTCAATTGGTATCTTAACACACAATACACACCACAAATGCAAAGTGTTGACACACGAGTGCATCAGATCGAGTGGAGAGGCAAGGCGAGAGGATGAGCAAGCATTAGCCGATGAAGGTCCGATGCGATGCGCCAAGACATACGAAGGCCTAGGAGATCTGCTTAACTCTAGCATAGGACCTTAACTTTGAGGTTCAAAGGCGTTCTAGTCAATTTGACCTAGCAATTGACAAGGAGATAGAGAGGATGACATTGACGAGCCAATTGACTGATTGGTCAATTCTAACTCACGCTATCGGCTGGTTACCGATAGGATACTAGCACTTATACATTGGTTGGACAGCTAATGAAGGCATATGCAAAAGGTGAGGAATAAAATAAAAGACTCATTGGCTATTTAGCTGATGACTCTTTGAGTAGATATGTGATAGGCAATACAGAGTGGGGCTCGATCTCCTGAGGAGATGAGACACAGTGACCACTGTGATGGTATTGTTAGATCCAGCCTTTATTGATCGGAGCAAACCAAGATAGTATAAGGCTGAGACTAACGGCACCGAGACGACAAAGGCTATATTGGACGTGCCGACGAAAAGAATGGGTGAACCGATTGGTTGCTATCGGTTGTGAGTCGGATGAAGGCATGCAAATAAACTCATCGGCTATCTGAACTTTCGAGGGGAGCGAAACCTACTAGACCCCAATGATAGCCTTATCAAACATAGTCTTAATTGGTTGGACCTAACCAAGACAGTCTAAGGCCAGATCTAACATAACTAGATTGATCGCTAGTGGATTAATCGCTAGGCAGAATATATGTGTATCAGCTTAACAGCCAAAAAATTAGGCGTGAAGTACAACATTCACTCATCAGTTAGCCGCTCTAATAAAACATAGCATAAAGACCTATCGTCCAATGACTCAATCTACTATCATAAGTCTAGAATTTCAGAGCTAACTGATGCAGCTCTAGACCAATCACGGTAGAAGAATCTCAATAAGCTGGTAGATCCAATGCGAATGTGTTGTGATATACTCGATCAGACTAAGAGGTTGAATCTAACTAATACAGTCTTAGGCAAAGCAGATATACTAGGATAGCGGCGAGACTTATCTCTTCGCTAAAGATCAGACCTAACCGATATAGCCCTGCGTCGAGAGCTAGAACCCACAGAAAAACGAGGGTAGCGATCTACCAAGATCTGAAGTGGTCTGCAGCTGGTCGAAAGTCATCTCCTTGTGTGTTCATGTCTTCCTCCTTAGCGAACCTAACCATTAATAATGTACACCACTTAGGTAGTATATAATTCTTATTAATATTAAAATGAATCTCACAAAGTAGTATCTTTGCTCCACTACGTGTAATCGGTCCATCAATTACTTAGACTGGTGTTGATGTAGGTGAGACCTGGGTTGGTGTAGCTTGAGTTGAGGGTTGTGACATCTTGCTTGATGGCGTGGTCATATCATCCTCCCTCCCTTGAAAAGGAGTCGTCTTCGACACTGAAGTATGTTCACTTGTGAATGGAGATAGGTCAGCAACATTGAAGGTTGCTCACACCATAACTTGGTGGAAGATCTATCTTGTATGCATTGTCATTGATCTTTGTAAGAACACGAAATGGACCATCCCCTCGTGGCATAAATTTGGATTTGCGCTGATCTAGAAAGCGATCCTTGCGCAAGTGAATCCACACCAAGTCCCCTGGTTTGAACAACACTTTCTTCCGATGCTTGTTTATACTTGCAGCCTTGCATACCGCCTTGAGCTCAATTGCTTCCTTAGTCTTCTCATGTATCTATGCAGCACGTATAGAGGCTTCTATGTTGGTTCTTTCCCTGTTATAAGCAAACTCCACATGAGGCAAGCAATCCTCCCAATCCTTCAAGTTCTTTTTCACCATGGTTCACAGCAACATTGATAAGGTTCGATTCACCACTTCAGTTTGACCGTCGATTTGGGGATGACAAGTGGTGGAGAACAAGAGCTTGGTCCCAAGCTTTGCCCACAGCGTTTTCCAAAAGTAGCTCACAAACTTGACATCACGATCCGACACTATGGTCCTGGGCATTCCATGTAGCCTCATAATTTCTCTGAAAAATAAATTAGCAAGGTGTGAAGCATCGTCGGTCTTATTGCAAGGGATAAAATGAGCCATCTTTGAAAATCTATCAACCACAACAAAAATTGAATCTTTTCCCCTCTGAGTTCTAGGCAATCCCAAAATAAAATCCATGCTTATATCTTCCCAAGGAGTATTTGGAGTAGGTAATGGAGTGTATAAACCATGAGGATTCAGTTTGGACTTTGTGGCATGTGACGCATCGCTCCACAAATCTGATGACGTCTCTTCTCATCTTGGGCCAATAGAAATGATCACCGAGTAGATCATATGTCTTCTTTTATCCAAAAAGTCCTGTTAATCCTCCTCCATGTGATTCCTGTAACAACAACAATCTAATCGAAGAATTTGGAACACAAAGTTTGTTAGCTCTTAACAAGAATCCATCATTGATGTGATATTTTTCCCAACCTTTTCTGTCTTTACAAAGGGCATATGGTTCTGAAAATTCAGGATTATTTTTGTACATATCTTTCAAATTTTCAAGACCCAAAAGCTTTACCTCGAGTTGGTTCAGCAACACACTCTTCCGATCAACGCATCACAACAATATTGTCCTTACCTTTCTTATACTTCACAATATATGGAAATGTTTCGATGAACTCAACCAATTTGGCATGGCGTCAGTTCAGCTTAGCTTGACCTTTCTTTTGCTCTTCTCCTCCATTACTTGCTGGACTAATTTCAGATTTCTTTTGTAAGTGCTCAGCCATGATTTGTTGAGAGGTCATGGGCTTTAACACAAACTTCTTTCCCTTCAGATCTAGTGTATACTGATTTGTTCTCCCACAATGCTGAGTGTAACGGTCATATTGCCATGGCCTTCCAAGCAGCAAGTGACACACAGACATGGGTGCTACATCACACTCTACTGTGTCAACATATTCACCAACCATGTATGCCATGCACCACGTAATATTATAGAATGGTACAGTTTAATACATGAACTTTAGCATCAGGCTGGCTGTTGACCTTCCGAGCAGTATACATTAAACAGTGGTCTGTGCCCAAATGGTAGCTCCAAACTAGTCGGGGCTAGACTCATTGGAAACTAGACTTGAAGAGATTTCCAAAACGTGCTCAGAGATCACCATAGCTTCTGGGAATCAAAATATATGACTGTTTCTTCTAGACAATTCTGCAGAGCTGAACTGGTTCGAGTGTAGTTTGTGGTCGGCAACTGGTCTGAAGTGGTCTGCAGCTGGTCGAAAGTCATCTCCTTGTGTGTTCATGTCTTCCTCCTTAGGGAACCTAACCATTAATAATGTACACCACTTAGGTAGTATATAATTCTCATTAATATTAAAATAAATCTCACAAAGTAGCGTATGCACCTCTTGTTGTAGCTTCTTTGCTCGACTACGTGTAATCGGTCCATCAATTACTTAGACTAGTGTTGATGTAGGTGAGACCTGAGTTGGTGTAGCTTGAGTTGAGGGTTGTGACATCTTGCTTGATGGCGTGGTCATATCACATCGCTTCCAAGGTTCCTTTCTTCATTCCATTTAATCCAGATAGTCTTCCACGTAACGACTGAACCAAATCTATCTTTTGCCCGATCAACTCTTTTTATCCATCAGTCGATCTCTTTCCATAAGCCGATCGACTCCATCCGTAACCGAATTTGTTTGCATACTTACCAAATTATGACGTTAACATACATGCCCCTCAATTTCAGTGTTTGTTATTAGTCTTCGAAATTCTGAGCCGTTAGAATTCTCCTTAAATTGAGGCGGCCTAGTACAGCCTACAAACAGTATCAATCAACCTAGATTCCTCTCAGGTCATCATTCCCCTATAAATCATTTCTCTTTCCTAGCCCTTTCTTTATGCCTTCACATCACTAGAGCCTCCAAAACCTCGACGAGCTCCAGTGAACTATGGTGAACCACTGTGAGCTTCTCCATTGATCGCTGATCTTCGTTTACCTTCTTCTCATGTAATGGCATCGACAATCGCAGTCCCTGAGATGACCCTTTTATTTATTCCCCTTCTCCACAATCTTTATGGACTCAATCCGTCTCATTATTGACCTGTTCTTCATCAGGTTCATGTTTACTATAGAGCCTTAGGAGTCAAATTCGAATCCTAGCTACCAACCATCCAAATTTGTTTTACCTTGGTCCCATGGGTATAGAGGGACCAACATATGTTATCAATGCTAAAATAGAGTGAATCCCATTTAAGACCTTGTCCATGCTAATCAATGACTATACCAATAGTCTTAGATCTTGGCCTAGCAAACTCCCTAGATGGAGGAACTAATACGTTAGAGTATCGACCGCTAGGAGAACAGTTTGGGAGGTGACGGAAATTGGTCACTACATCAATCTCTCCTTAGCTAATATTGAGAAAAATGAGACTTTACTTGCATCAGCTTCTTATTTTTGGTCAGACACCCTCAATGCCTTTTTGTTTGGTTATGGACGGATGACCCCAACTCTGATAGACATAGTTATACACACCTATCTCAACACCACAAACTACATCAACCCATCCAACCTCCGATTCAAACTCACACATCAACTAAACTAAGTACATTCCTCTTCACAGCAAGATTTTCAAACCAGCCAATGATCAGGAACATGTTGTGTTTCTAAATTTGTGGCTGGAACAGTTCATCTTCGGTAGTGCAACCCTCGGCCCAATGACCAACATACAATGCTTGGCAGAGTGTTTAGCCAATCATCGTCAAATGCCTTTGGGGCAATAACCACTTAGAGCCACTTATCAACTGCTTCATCAAGTGGCAAAAAAGCTATCAACTAGCCAACTAGTCGGACACATCAGTGGCCCTTGTTGGTTTGTACAGCTGTGGCTTAACATTTATACTTTCAAAGCTATCACCGAGACCTCCTTTATCAATTTGACTTTCCTAGCTAATTACTCAGAGTAGAATGAAGTTAGTTGATGCCAATGCATCTCAATGGGTGAAGTTGCATCGGCCCTTCCTAACAACAAGATGACTCTCATTAGACTAGGCTAGTGGTTTAAGAGCTTTTACTATGGTTTCACCAAGGAAGCTATCCTATGGTTTGCATATGAGGATGTAGCATCATTTAAAATACCCTCCAGATTCAACCGTCTCAATGCTCTTGCTGACGAAGAGTCTAAGATTATACTTAAATCGGCCATCACTCCTAATCTTTTGCCGACTAGGTTTTCATTGGGTTGATCACAACAACCATCGTATGAATTTTGTCACCCATCGGTCATCTCTCGTCAGTTGGGATTAGACCAGCTTCCTATCAGCTTATTCTTCATCAACAATCTCCAAGTTCGAGGCAACATGAATAATGCCTTAGAATACGATCGGCTGAAGATGCTAATAGAGTCCCTATCCTTGGGCAAAATCACCACCTTCGAGTCGTGCACTACCAATACCAGACTTTTTGCTCAATGGTGGTTGGAATAGAGAAAACAACTGTTAAATTCATTGGCTAAATAACACTGCTCACACCTCAACCCTGATTATATCGAGTCCGATGAGGAGATAATACTTCTCTATGCAATGTTATCTTTGATCATATTAGTCAAACTTCCACCATCTTGCAAGCCAGTGACAAAGAAGCGCAAACAACCAGTGTTAGTGGCTGGTTGATTATGTATAAACCATCATCGACCAAACCACATCTAGGTTATGTTGCTGTTTCTCCATTGTCTCTCCTCTAGGTGCCACATCCAATAAGACCAAAATGCAAGAAGCTGGTAACTCACCCTATCTCATAGAAACAAAAATCCAGCGCCGATGTTACGATCGTTGAGCCAATCTCCCAAGCACCTCCCATCAAAGCAATATTGGCTCCTTCACCTCTACTAGCATATGCCAATTCTTATCTCCATCTACTTTTCATATCTTTTCTAACAACCTCCCCATTTTTAGAATGAACCATCGTCTCCCAAAGTTTAACTATCATCTAAAATACTTGCGAACATCGACCCGATGATCCCGCCAGAAATTCAGATATCTTCAGCAGCTGATCCCTAAGATAGAGACACCGAGTTGATCCACATTTCTTTCGCATTGGACATTGGCCACCTCCCAGATGATACTACTCACCGAGCTGATGTCGATATCACTCATCACGCCACCACCGATGTCTCGTCCCAGATAACTTCATCTCATATCTTATATTTTTGCCTTGACCCATTTTTCACCCATTTACTAATGTTAATTTGTAGTATTTAGCCAATTTATTCTCCTTTGACATTAACAAATATCTGGAGATGGATGAACACACAACCACTAGTGTAGTTATCTAGCTTTTTTCACCAGCCGATGTATGCGAACAACTATCAGACATCATCCATCAGCTAGAAATCCCAATCAACTCACTGGTGGAAGACTGTGGACCAATCTAGGCAAGACTTCATAAAATTGAACATCTTCTACCTGAGGAACTTATTGACGCACTAACCCACGCTGCCTATTTGGAATCACATAGGCTCTAGCTGATCATGACTAGGCAGCACATAGCCAATCGTGGTGAACAGAAAGATTTGGCTCAAACGATCGGCTATCTACCCAATCTGGGAAGAAAAAGCTCAATGACATGAAAACCCATCCCAAACTTGACCAACTAAGGAAATGAGAAGTTGATCTGATGGCAGAGCTCGAGAAGTGTGCAAAAATATTGAAGTTATAGAATTCCATCTTATCACCCTAGTACAGGCAATACAAGATCAGGAGACTAGAGTGGCAGCAATAGTGTGTCAAGTGGTTCATTGGCACAAGACTTTAAAGACTATCCCCAATTCCGATGAAGAAGACATCCGCGCCATCACTGAAATTGAAAAAATTTGCCTACTCGCAATTGAAGTGATCAGAAAATTCTTGTAATACTTTAATGCTGAAAACTATGATGTCACTTCTTCAAAACAATTGGTGTGTGCAATATAACTTAATTGGCCTTCTTTGATCCTTGTTTATTTTATTCTAAAGGTGATATCAAATGAGATTAGCTATCTTTAGCAGATATAACAATATTGGCTCTTGACTTGAAGAGTATTAGAAATTGGCACCACTTAGCCAACTTAGGCAAGCGATATCGACTGATCCTGCAACATCAATTGTTATCTTGAAAAGAATAAGAAATTGGCCATACTTAGCCAATTTAGTCATCGACCAAAATGCTAGGATAATACATCTTTAGATATTTCCCACTGAGTGCTTTGGTAAATTCTTCACCTTTTGCATAAGCACTACTAAGCACACAATGACTGATCCGATAGGGCCCTTCCCAATTAGGCAACCATTTTCCAAATTTATTATCCCTAGACCTGATTAGGAGAATCAATTTCCAAATGAGATCTCCATCGAAAAAATATTTAGTCATCACATTTTTGTTATTTTCTTTATTTCTCTCAAGCGCTCTTAGCTAATTCTGAGTCAAATCACGAAGTTCATCTACCATTAAGTTATGATAATCATCGGCTATCAGCTGATCCTGCAGAGATATTCTCGTAGAGTTCATCTACCATTAAGTTATCATAATCATCGGTGTCAACTGATGCTGCATAAATATTCTCCTAGAGCTGATGTTACTTTTCCATGGAAAAACCACTTCATACCCATACCAACTGATATGGCAATACTCTAGTAGATCCATTGCATGTCATCCGATCGACCCATAATGAATCAGCTAACATAGTATGCCATCTCCGTGGCCATTCATCAATGTTGCGCTTGATTAATCTTTTGTTGGAACCTTTGGCTTATGCATTGCCTTGAGCATAATATGGTGACAAATTTAGCAATTTAATCTCCATACTAGCAACAAACTATTTAAACTCATTAGACACGAAAATAGATCCCTGATTGGTAGTTATTGTTTGAAGAATTCCAAATCGATAGATAATACGTTATTTGACAAATTCAATCATGTAGATGTAACTTTCTTCAAAAGAATAGTTTCTACCCTCTTTGTAAATAATCCATTGTCACCAATATAATTTTATGCCCTTTAATTGAGGAAGGATAAATCTGGCCTTTAATTTCCCATCATTTGAATGGCCATGGCTTGATAATTTGATTCATAGCAGATGCTCATGCTTGCTGTACATTTCTAAATTTTTGACAATCTTGACAAGCCTTATAGTACCTGAAGAAATCTTTTAGCATTACCAGCCAAAAATATCTAGCTCTTCTTAATAGCCATTTTGTCTTGTGAGCCAATTGATGAGCCCCACAAATGCCTTCATGTAGCTCACACATAATCATTGTGGCTTCTTCTAAACCCAGGCATCTTAATAGAACTCCATCAATAGTCCTATAATATAATTCATCATCAAGCAATACATACTTGGTAGATCTATACCGAAGTTTCCTAGAGGCCAATTGAAACAGATTTTGCAAATATTAGATAATCTCTTGATTCCAATCATTGGCTTCAATACAATTATTGATATCGGCTATTTCAACTTCCATCTTTCTATTCGGCCAATATCCTAAAGCAATATAAACAAGATCATTAGCTTCTAAATTATGCTCCCTAGGAATATAATCCAACAACACTATCCTGAAATCTTTCAATAAATGTTGACATTCTTCATAATATAACCTCAAGACAATATCTTTGCACTCATATTCCTAGATAGCTGCTTGATCACCAATATTGAATCCCCAATGATCTCTATAGTATTGACTCCGATTACTTTCAAAAGTTTAAGTCCTTTAAGCAACGCCTCATACTCCGCTTGATTGTTAGTATGATAGGGCTTAATTATAAAAAGGAACTCAAAGCTTATCCTCCGAGGCTATACAATCACTAAGCCGAGACCAAATCAATGCTTGCAAACCAACCCATCAAATAATAAAGTCCATAGAATCGACTCCACATAATTTACATGGCTTCCTCTATGTTGCATGATGAAATTGGCCATAGCTAGTACTTTAACTGTTTTAGATGATTCATATCTTAGATCGAACTCCATTAATGCAAAGATCCATTTACTGATTCACCCTCTCAAGACTGGAGCAGATAACATATATTTTACTACATCGGCTTTATAGACCATTGTGCGTTCAGCTGATAGGAGATAGTGCCTTAACTTTGTTCATGATATAAGCGAAGGCATAATTTTTCCACCATAGGATATCTTGTTTTAGTATCCAAAAGCTATCTGCTTAGATAGAACACCACTCGCTCCTTTTCTTCAAACTCTTATATTAACACCGATCCAATGGATTTCTCATCGGCAAATAGATATAATTTGAGTGGCATACCCACCTATGGTGGAATTAATACTAGTGGAGAATTCAGATAATTTTTAACATCGTTGAAAGCCTTTTGCTATTCTGCACCCCTCACGAACTCTTGATCAACTCTCTACTTTAGTAAGGGAGTAAAGGACTCTATTTTCCCCGATAGACTTGAAATAAATTTTCTTACAAAATTAAGCTTGCCAATCAAGGATTCTAGCTCTTTCTTGTTGACTGGGGGTTCGGTGTTTTGGATGAATTTGATGCTTAGTTAGCTGACTTCGATTCCCCTCTCATGCAACATAAAGCCTAAAAACTGCCCAACTGAACACCAAAAGCTCTGGGACACTGGATTTGTTCATCCTTTACAGAACATTTTGCAAATCGGCTATATGGCATTAAACACTCTTGGATTTAACCACCATGTCTTCTATAAATATCTTCACTAGTAGACCGATGAGATCATGAAATATATAATTCATCACTCTCTGATAAGTCACACTAGCACTTTTCAATCAAAATGTTATGACTACCCACTCATATAAACCGATAGCTCTAGGATACCAGTTATATCTTTATCTGGCATAAAAATCTGATTATATCCTGCATTGCCATCCATGAAGTTAATAATCTTGTGGTCTGATGCTGTATCAATTAGTAGATCTACCATCGGCATCAGATACTCATCTTTAGGGGTAGCTTTGTTCAAATCCTAGAAGGCTTCTCAATTTTCCATTTCTCTTTTCCACCAGGACGATGTTAGATATCCACTCAGTATATCTGCATGGTCTAATAAAATTTGCATCGTACAATCTCATGATCAATGCCTTGATTTCATCATGTAACTCTACTTTAAATCTCCTTAGAGGTTGCTTGAATGGCTGATACCATGGTTTTATAAGAAGCCAATGTTCAACAATCGATTGGCTTAGATCTAATATTTCATGATAATCCCAAGAAAAACATTCCTGATACTCCTTCAATAATTTTATTAAATCTTCTCAGAATTTAGTACATAATTTTTAGTTATATACATCAGCCTTGGCCTATCTCTAGGACCTATATTGACTTCTTCTAAATCATCGGCCGACGTAAATCAATGCCCAATTTTGTCTCAAAGTCTTCGATAGTGTCCATCAGAGCAACAACTTTGAGCCAATTTGCTGGATTAGCTATATTCCTTGTCTAGTGACCTTGAGGAAATCACCTTCCCATACTTTTCCAGACAAGTAATCAACTCCATCGGCTCCCTAGATCAGCATATTCGTCACTGTAACATTGGTCGATTGATCAGTTGGAATTATCTCAATCTGATCTCTTTGCCACTGTAGGAAACTTTGATGCACTGTGGATGGGACACAACAATTGGAATGAATCCAGTCCCTGCCAAGTAGTAAACTATTTGATGCTTTACCATCGATAATGAAGAACATGGTAGGCAATGTCTTCCTTTCCATAGGTAACTCCATGTTTAACATGCCCTTCGTCTCTGATGGATTTTCCCTAAAGTCTTTTAACACCATATTTGTCTCTATCAGATCTTCAGTAGTTTTCTCCAATTTGCGATAAGTTGCATATGTGATACGACCATGCCATCAAGCAAGATGTCACAACCCTCAACTCAAGCTACACCAACTCAGGTCTCACCTACATCAACACCAGTCCAAGTAATTGATGGACCAATTACACGTAGTCGAGCAAAGAAGCTACAACAAGAGGTGCACGCGCTACTTTGTAAGATTCATTTTAATATTAATGAGAATTATATACTACCTAAGTCATGTACATTATTAATAGTTAGGTTCACAAAGGAGGAAGACATGAACACACAAGGAGATGACTTCCGACCAACTGCAGACCACATCAGACCAGTTGCCGACCACGAACTACACTCGAACCAGTTCAGCTCTCCAGAACCGTCTACAAGAAACAGTCATATGTTTTGATTCCCAGAAGCTATGGTGGTCTATGAGCATGTTTTGGAAAGCTCTTCAAGTCTAGTTTCCAATGAGTCTAGCCCCGACCAGTTTGGAGCTACCATTTGGGCACAGACCACCATTTAGTGTATACTGCTCGGAAGGTCAACAGCCAGCCTGATGCTAAAGTTCATATATTAAATTGTACCATTCTGTAATATTATGTGGTGCATGGCAGACATGGCTGGAAAGGGTGTCAAGTCAAGAATCCAACGCAATAAACTGTGCATCATTTGAACTTTTCCAGGTGGAGTTATTGCCAAAACAATGAAGATTACGCATAAGACTAACAGCCACATGGAAACTCTCGAGGAGCTCATTCTGAAGAGGTCTTTTCACATAGTCGAACTAGTTATTTTGTTTTCGAGTTTCCACCAACCTAGCATGGCTGTTGCTAGTATAAATACCCCCTAGAGTTATTGCCAAAACAATGAAGATTATGCAGAAGACTAACAACCACGCGAAAACTCTTCAGGAGCTCATTCTGAAGAGGTCATTTCACATAGTCGAACTAGGTATTTTCTTTTTGAGTTTCCACTTACCTAGCAGGGCTGTTGCTAGTATAAATACCCCCTAGACTTATTGTAATCACAGATTATAATATTGAGAATATATACCACTTTGTTCAGCTGTGCGCTAGCAAACCACTAAGAGTTGATCCTATCCCTTTGCTCTTGTGACCTCCTTCGCAGGAATTATAGAAGCGGTGGCTTCATCCGCTCCCAATTGGTGCTCCTACTCACTTCGAGGTCTCCTCGATTGATTGTAGCCTGTGTCGGTTGGTTTCTTCGAGAGTGTGGTTGGGCGAATCCTCGATTCAGGTTGCCGTATTGAGATGGTGGTTGGCTTCGAGTTTTATTCGTTAGGTTGCACTAGTTATCACTGCTTGCAGCAAGTTATCTCGGCTTCTTCGAAGCTAGTTATCTAGTGATTGATCCTATGTCGTGAAGATCGGGACATCGAGGCGTATCATCTGGCATCAGAGCTTGGTCTGAAATGGTGATCATAGATGGAGGGAGCTGCCACAATCTTGCAAATCGTGAAATGGTTGACAAGCTTGGTCTGAAACTACAGCGGCATCCGCATCCATATCATGTCCAATGGTTGAATGATTCAGGAGATATTAAGATTGGGCATCGTTTGAAAATTCCATTCAAGATTGGTGAATATGTTGACACAGTAGAGTGTGATGTAGCACCCATGTCTGTGTGTCACTTGCTGCTTGGAAGGCCATGGCAATATGACCGTTACACTCAGCATTGTGGGAGAACAAATCAGTATACACTAGATCTGAAGGGAAAGAAGTTTGTGTTAAAGCCCATGACCCCTCAACAAATCATGGCTGAGCACTTACAAAAGAAATCTGAAATTGGTCCAGCAAGTAATGGAGGAGAAGAGCAAAAGAAATTGAGTGCCATCCACAATTCGGTGAGTGAGAGCCACAAGCCAAATGTGAGAGAAAAAAAGAAAGGAGAGGGAGAAAATCTAGTTATGTTAGCCACAAAATCTGAAATGAGAGAAGTAAGGAACAACCCAAATCATGTGCTCTTTGTACTTGTGTGCAAAGACATTTTAATTTCAGCTAACGACATCACCTCTCTTCCTAGTGTTATATCTCATCTGTTACAGGACTATGGAGATGTTTTCCCAAAGAAAACACCGGCTGGACTACCACCAATTCGTGGGATTGAGCATCAAATTGATCTCATTCCAGGGGCTGCACTACCTAATCGACCACCATACCGAACCAACCCTGAAGAAACGAAGGAGATACAAAGGCAAGTAGAAGAACTTCTTGACAAAGGTTTTGTTCATGAAAGTTTAAGTCCTTGCGCTGTTCCTGTGATCTTAGTACCTAAAAAAGATGGATCTTGGAGGATGTGTGTTAATTGTAGGGCTATAAATAACATCACTGTCCGCTACCGTCATCCTATTCCACGCTTAGATGACATGCTTGATGAATTGAGTGGCTCCACAATATTTACTAAAATTGATTTGAGAAGTGGTTACCATCAAATAAGAATGAAAACTGGAGATGAATGGAAAACTGCGTTTAAAACAAAATTTGGGCTGTATGAATGGTTAGTTATGCCTTTTGGATTGACTAATGCTCCTAGTACTTTTATGAGATAAATGAACCATGTCTTGAGAGCTTTTATTGGGAAATTTGTGGTTGTCCGCTTCGATGATATCTTAATTTCCAGCAAGTCTTTTGAAGAGCATGTGAGTCACATTCGACAAGTCCTAGATGAGTTTAGAAAGGAGAAATTATTTGCTAATCTTGAGAAGTGCAGTTTTTGCACAGACCATTTTCTGTTTCTTGGCTTTGTTGTTTCAGGAAAAGGAATAGAAGTGGATGAAAGCAAGGTGAAAGCCATCAAGGATTGGTCCACTCCAACAAATGTAAGTCAAGTGAGAAGTTTTTATGACCTTACTGGCTTTTATAGAAGGTTTGTGCAAGATTTCAGTACCATCGCAGCTCCCTTAAATGAATTAACCAAGAAAGGAGTTGAATTTAAATGGAGAAACACACAAGAAAATGCTTTTTAAAAATTAAAGAAACGTTTAACTGAAGCACCACTACTTATTCTTCCTAATTTCACTAAAGCTTTTAAAGTGGAATGTGATGCTAGTGGGATTGGGATAGGAGTTTTAATGCAACAAGGAAAACCTGTAGCATATTTTAGTGAAAAATTGGGAGGTGCTCAACTGAATTATTTTATATATGACAAAGAATATTATGCTTTGGTACGTGTGCTTGAAACATGGCAGCACTACTTATGGCCAAAGGATTTTGTTATTCATTCCGATCATGAAGCTTTGAACGGTCAAGCTAAGCTGAACCGACGCCATGCCAAATGGGTTGAGTTCATCGAAACATTTCCATACATTGTGAAGTATAAGAAAGGTAAGGACAATATTGTTGCTGATGCGTTGTCTTAGAAGAGTGTGCTGTTGAACCAACTCGAGGTAAAGGTTTTGGGTCTTAAAAATTTGAAAGATATGTACAAAAATGATCCTGAATTTTCAGAACCATATGCCCATTGTAAAGACAAAAAAGGTTGGGAAAAATATCACATCAATGATGGATTCTTGTTAAGAGCTAACGAACTTTGTGTTCCAAATTCTTTGGTTAGATTGTTGTTGTTACAAGAATCACATGGAGGAGGATTAACAGGGCATTCTAGACAAAAGAAGACATATGAGCTACTCGATGATCATTTCTATTGGCCCAAGATGAGAAGAAACGTCATCAGATTTATAGAGCGATGCGTCACATGCCACAAAGCTAAGTCCAAAATGAATCCTCATAGTTTATACACTCCATTACATACTCCAAATACTCCTTGGGAAGATATAAGCATGGATTTTATTTTGGGATTGCCTAGAACTCAGAGGGGAAAAAATTCAATTTTTGTTGTGGTTGATAGATTTTCAAAGATGGCTCATTTTATCCCTTGCAATAAGACCGACGATGCTTCACACCTTGCTAATTTGTTTTTCAGAGAAATTGTGAGGCTACATGGAATGCCCATGACTATAGTGTCGGATCGTGATGTCAAGTTTGTGAGCTACCTTTGGAAAACGCTGTGGGCAAAGCTTGGGACCAAGCTCTTGTTCTCCACCACTTGTCATCTCCAAACCGACGGACAAACTGAAGTGTTGAATTGAACCTTATCAATGTTGCTGCGAACCATGGTGAAAAATAACTTGAAGGATTGGGAGGATTGCTTGCCTCATGTGGAGTTTGCTTATAACAGGGAAAGAACCAACATGGAAGCCTCCAAGCGTGCTGCATACATAAAGAAGATACATGAGAAGACTAAGGAAGCAATTGAGCTCAAGGCGGTACGCAAGGCTGCAAGTATAAACAAGCATCGGAAGAAAGTGTTGTTTGAACAAGGGGACTTGGTGTGGATTCATTTGCGCAAGGATCGCTTTCGAGATCAGCGCAAATCCAAATTGATGCCACGAGGGGATGGTCCATTTCGTGTTCTTACAAAGATCAATGACAATGCATACAAGATAGATCTTCTACCAAGTTATGGCGTGAGCAACACCTTCAATGTTGCTGACCTACCTTCATTCACAAGTAAACATACTTCAGAGTCGAGGACGACTCCTTCTCAAGGGAGGGAGGACGATATGACCACGCCATCAAGCAAGATGTTACAACCCTCAACTCAAGCTACACCAACTCAGGTCTCACCTATATCAACACCAGTCCAAGTAATTGATGGACCGATTATACGTAGTCGAGCAAAGAAGCTACAACAAGAGGTGCACGCGCTACTTTGTGAGATTTATTTTAATATTATTGAGAATTATATACTACCTAAGTCATATATATTATTAATGGTTAGGTTCACTAAGGAGGAAGACATGAACACACAACGAGATGACTTCCGACTAGCTGCAGACCACTTCAGACCAGTTGCCGACCACGAACTACACTCGAACCAATTCAGCTCTGCAGAACCGTCTAGAAGAAATAGTCATACATTTTGATTCCCAGAAGCTATGGTGGTCTATGAGCACGTTTTGGAAAGCTCTTCAAGTCTAGTTTCCAATGAGTCTAGCCCCGAGCAGTTTGGAGCTACCATTTGGGCACAGACCACCATTTAGTATATACTGCTCGGAAGGTCAACAGCCGGCCTGATGCTAAAGTTCATATATTAAACTGTATCATTCTATAATATTACGTGGTGCATGGCATACATGGTTGGAAAGGGTGCCAAGTCAGGAATCCAACGCAACAAACCGTGCATCATTTAGACTTTCCTAGGTGGAGTTATTGCCAAAACAATGAAGATTGCGCAGAAGATTAACAGCCACGCGGAAACTCTCCAGGAGCTCATTCTAAAAAGGTCTTTTCACATAGTCGAACTAGTTATTTTCTTTTCGAGTTTCCACAGACCTAGCAGGGCTGTTGCTAGTATAAATGCCCCCTAGACTCATTGTAATTACAGATTATGATATTGAGAATATAGACCACTTTGTTCAGCTGTGCGCTAGCAAACCACTGAGAGTTGATCTGTATCCCTTTGCTCTTGTGACTTTCTTCGCAGGAATTACAGAAGCGGCGGCTTCATCCGCTCCCAATTGGTGCTCCTACTCCCTTCGAGGTCTCCTCGATTGATTATAGCCTGTGTCGGTTGGTTTCTTCGAGAGTGTGGTTGGGCGAATCCTCGATTCAGGTTGCCGTATTGAGACGGTGGTTGGCTTTGAGTTTTATTCGTCAGGTTGCACTAGTTATCGCTGCTTACAGCAAGTTATCTCGGCTTCTTCGAAGCTAATTATCTAGTGATTGATCCTACGTCGTGAAGATCGGGACATCGAGGTGTATCAATATGGCATTAGATTAACAGTTGCATCCCCAACAACTATCATTTTTGTCATTGACTTCCCATCTACATACCCCCTGATACATAAGGACTTAAGATATCGATGCTTAGACTTTGTAGCATCAATATTTGTTGAACAAATACAGCTTGATCGATTTGTAGCATCAATTGAACAAAAACTTTTTCCTCATTGGATGAAAATGCTCTATACTCGTGAGGAAAGAAGAATACCATATTTGTTGGAGCTGATGCGTCAACTCCATCTTCTTTTCACTTGACGTGTCATACTCATTTAGTACTTTGACCACGATCAGCTTCCTCATGGTGTCGTTGTTGCTTCTTTTGTTGTTTCCTATGCCATAACTGTTGTACCTTTCTTTTTTGTTTTGTCATGAAAATTCTAGTTGGACACCACTCCTTATTTGGATTGCACTGTTCTCCATGCAATTCCTTATTGTCAAACACTTCTTTATTACAATCTTCATTGATCGGCCTCAATCGGCTATGTACTGATGCTCGTTATGCAAGCGGCCTATCTTGTGAAAACGTTTCCTACTCAACATGTTGCGACCTTGGATTGTTTCATTCAAGCCATTCTTCAATTGATGGTAATCTCATATCCTGATTCCAGCAAAACTAAAAGAATGGACAACACCACTACGGATTATATTTCTCTTTATGTGACAAGGCCCACCGTTCTTCATCTTTATGCTTGGAATACTTCTCTATCAAGTCCGATGAAGTAACTTTTGATTTACCCTGATGCCTCCCATCATTGGCCCGATCTCTCGAAGATCCCCCATAAACCATGTTCACAGGAAACAGATGCCCATCAATCTTCATTGGTTTTTTCTCCTCGAACTTAATTCTTCTCCATTCAATAGCCAATTGTATCTATTACCAAAAAATATTACACTCATTGGTATGATGTGATATTGAATTATGCCATTTATAATACTTCTTTTTCTTCTTAAGTTCTTTGGTTGATGGAATCACGTGATTTGGCAGGAGCTGAATCTACTTCTCTTGAAATAACAGATCGAAGATCTCATTGGCCTTATTAATGTCAAAATCATATCGCTCCTCCTTGCCGATATTATTCACCCACAGGCATGATACTGATTTCTTGTTTCTAGTCCACTACGCCAAACCAACTTCTACATTAGATTCCTTATTGTCTCAGTCCAATGAAGAAGCTTGCACTTGAGGAACCCTCTGATGGAATTTTTCCCTTTTGATTTCATGTAATTGGCTTTCGTGAGACGATACCTTCTATAGCAGATGTGCCAAACTCTCAAACTCTTGCTATGAAAATGTTCTCTAAATGGAGCCAATAAACCTTAGAAGGCTAACTCAGCCAATTGTCCATCACTTAAGATCATACTATAACATCGGCTTCTGATGTCCCAAAACTGCTAGATGTATTCTAGGATTGATTCATCACACTTTTATCTAACCGATGTTACATCTATTAATATCATCTCTTGAATCTCAATAAAGAACTACTTGTGGAATTGTTTTTTTAGATCGGCCCATTCCCAAATTGAATTCGTTAGTGATGAAGAAAACCATGTAAAAGCCAATCCAGATATGAACAACGGAAAAAATCTAACTCTCAGGGCTTTCTCAGCCGATGCTTCTCCACAATGGGCTAAGAATCAGTTGATATGCTCCACCGTATATATGTTGTCTTGCCCAAAGAATTTAGAGAAATATAATATTGTGTGCCAGTACAGTATCGAACCACTCTAGATACAGGTGTTGATACATAAATGTCTCTCTTTTGGTTTTATACCAAATTGCTCACTTACCACTTCTGCAACTCTTGTTGGCCAAGTCTCCTCCCTTGGGATTTCGTTTTGATATTGCAGAGGAGTTCATACCCAATTCTACCTAGGAAGTTCTCCCATGATACCTTGGAAGTACATTGTCCCACTACCTCCTAATTCGATTCTGTGTTGTTGGAAACATATTCACCGATACATCCCTTTTGATACCATAAGTTTCCTAAGGTGGCTTTGTTTTTATTGGCAAACATATAGGACCTTGATTAGGCTCTTGAGGAATGGATCCATCCACCATCTTCTTGATCAGATTATGTAATGCAATGTGCCTCAGCCTTATGAGCACGTGGTGCACTACTTTAGAGGACACACAGGTGGTGACTAGCTCAATTCTCCCATCAAAATAGGTTTTGGAAACTATGATTTTTGAATCGGCCCTTGTCTAGTCACACCAAAGGATTCCAAATAGAGCTTTCGAAAATTTTATATGTTTGGCTCTATTTTTTGTATCTACTCTTAATTCAGATCATTCATTGTCACTGGAATTACATTGTCTGTGTTGATCTCTTTCCTAGTCATCTTGTTGAAATCTCGGGTCCCACTAGGCATGCCAAAGAGTGTGTTGATGCGTGGGTGGATCGGACTAGGTGAAGTGGTGCGCTGAGAGGGCGAGCAAGTGTTAGCTAATGAAGGTCTCATGCAATGTGCCTGCACATGCGAAGGCCTAGGAGAATTACTTAGCTCCAGTGTAGTTCTTAACTTTAAGGTTTGCAAGTGTGCCAGTCAATTTGACCATGCAATTGATAAGGAGATAAAGAGGATAAGATCAGCAAGCCAATCGGCCAATAAGCAAATCTTGACTCCTGCTATCATCTGGTTGCTGATAGGATAGTAGTACTTATACATCAGCTGGATAGCCGATGAAGGCATAGGAAAAAGCGAGGAATAAAATAAAGGACTTGTCGGCTATTCAGCTGATGACGCTTTGAATAGAATATGCAATAGGCAATACAGAGAAGGCCCAATCTTCCAAAGAGACAAGGCCTAGCGACCACCATGATGGTACCGTTAGATCTAGCCTTCATAGATCAAACCAAATAGAGACAATATAAGGCTGAGGCTAATGGCACTATGATGATAGAGGCTAGATCGAATATGCCGATGGAAGGAATGGGTGACCCATCAACTGCTATCGGCGATGAGTCCAATGCAGGCATATAAATAAACTCATCAACTATCTGAGCCAATGGGGGAAACAAAACCAGCTAGATCCTGATGCCATTCCTATTAGACACAGCCTTGATTGATTGGACCTAACCGAGACAACAGAAGGCTAGATCTGATAGAACTACATCGATCGCTAGCAGATTAATCATTGGGCAGAATATATCGACTGGCCATTCTGATGAGACATCATCTAAGGACCTGCTAACTTATGGCTCGATCTACTATCACAAGTCTATAAAGTCAGACTTAACCGATGTAGCTTGAGACCGATGATGGTAAAAGGAGCACGAACATGATGTGATATACCTGATCAAACAAAGAGGTTGGACCTATCCAATGCAGTCTTTGGCAGAGCGGATACAACGGGGTAGTAGCGGGACTTACCCGTTTGCTGAAGATCGGACCCGAACCCATCGGGAAAAAACAAAATGAACTAGGTTGATGTTGTGCCAAGATTGTATTGATATTTGTGGATAATTTACAAGCCTCTAGGAGGTCAATATTTATACCCTAGGGTTACACAAGTCCGATGTGGTTACAAAGTAACCTTGGACCTGACTTCCTAAATAGAAAAAGAATCTCCTTCTAAGAAGTTAACATAGCTAGCTTTTCCTGATGAGGACATCGCTCCATTAGATACAATCCCAATCACTAAATTGACACCAAATTCTTTAGAAGGACCAATGACAAGGGCTCGTACACATCAGTTGAATTATGAGGTGCGTTTGTTCCTTATGTTACAAACTAATATTGAAGAGGATGGGATGCTACTAAAGTCTTGTGATGTCTTATTGCTTAGGAACATGGGATCAGCACAGTTTCCATCCAACGAACTATGATTTACACAAAGCACAAGACCTACCTCAAATCTTGATACACCATTTACATCGAGCAGTGTATTGGCTCCCCGGTACCACGATAAGTGTATCGGCTCCTCAGCGCATTAAGGTTAGGTGTAGGCCTACGTAGGACGTTCATCCGCTAGGTAGCCGATGGCATATCCTCTTTCCTCCTTCGTCATCATGTTCAGTCTAAGCTTTCGTTGTCTCTGTGTCGTTAGCCCCCGGCCTCATACTGCCTCGGTTCTGTCCAATCTATCGAGGCTGGTCCTAACGGCACCGTCACCAAGGTCGTTGGTCCACGTGGCCTTGCAGGGGATCGGCTCTTGCTCCACGCATCGGATGCCGAGCAGCGTCATTGGCTCTTTGGCCGATGGGTCCTCTAGTGTGCTACACGTGTTTATCTCTCATGCTTCCATCGGCTTCTCAACCAATGCCTGAGCACTGCCTTATCTATAGGCACCCAGCTGATACGGAAAGCTGGATAGGACCATCGGCCGGTCGGCTCATGGGTTTTATCCTCTCTCCTTGTCAATTGCTGGGTCAAATTGACTAGCATGCCCTCCACACCAAGCTTAAAGACCTACAATAGAGCTAAGCAGACCTCCTAGGCCTTCGTGTGATCAAGCCGCCGCCTCTCCCCGGCCGTGAGATTTGGCGGCGAGCACTACCTGCTTGTGGGAACTACGCGGTGAAGATTGGAACCGAGTGCACAAACACATGGTGAACTGTATGTCTAGCCTCGTCGCTATCAAGTATAGGAGTGAGTCAATCATGCTCCTATACTCCTTCTGGTCCACCAGCTCACCGTCCTCATCGCCATCCAATGCTGTTGTGGTGCACATGGGCATCGAAAGAGGCTTAGCCTTGCCCATGTCGAACTTCTTCAGGATGTCTTTCGTGTACATACCTTGATGTACAAAAGACCCCTCTTGAGTCTACTTGATTTGCAACCCAAGGAAGAAATTGAGCTCACCCATGATGCTCATCTCGATCTCCCTGCTCATTGTATTTGCAAACTTGGCAACCAAGGCATGAGATGAACCACCAAAAATGATATCATCCACGTATATCTGGACAATGAGAGTGTTAATGCCTTGCTTCAAGAGGAAAAGGGTTTTATCAACTGATCCCATTTTAAAACCCTTTGCATCCAAAAATGTTTTCAAACGCTCATACCAGGCTCTAGGAACTTGTTCCAAACCATACAACGCTTTTTGACATTTAAAGACATGGTTTGAAAACATGGGATTTTCAAAACCAGGAGGTTGCTTGACATATACCTCTTCCTCTATGTACCTGTTTAAGAAAGAACTTTTAACATCCATTTAAAAAGCTTTAAGCCCTTTGAAGCAACAAAGGCTAAAAGAATCCTAATAGCTTCTAAATGGGCAATAGGAGCAAAGGTTTATTCATAATCAATACCCTCCTTCTGGCAAAAAACCTTATGCTACTAACCTAGCCTTGTTCCTCACTACCATCCCATCTTCACTCTGTTTGTTTTTGAAAACCCACTTAGTTCCTATGGGATGGCAATCTAGTGGAGGTTAACTATGACCCAAATGTGGTTTTGCTCCAAGTTTTCTAACTCCTCATGCATGGCATTAACCCAATCAGGATCAGATAAAGCATGTCCAACATCTCGGGGCTCTAAAGATGCAACAAATGCAGAATGGGCAAAGTGTGAGATTTGATAGGACCTAGACCACATGACTCGCTGATCGATGTAGCCAATCATGGTCTAAGGTGGATACTGACGTTGAATGTGGCGTGGAGCCTCCCTGGAGGATGTCGCCTCCTCCTTAACAGTGGCTGGTACATTTTTGTGTGCAGCTGACACAGGTTGAGAGAGTTGCTTGAATAGTCCCCAAGTAGTGGAAGAAGAGGGGTTAGGACTGTGAGCTGAAGTAGTCGACGCAGGCTCATGACAAGTAGCCAGTGGATTTGGCTTAGGATCACCCTAATCATCGTCTTCCTGCTCATCCTCAACGAAGATGCTTTTACCAAGTTCTTCCTCACCTGCATGCTCAAAAATAGAAATCAAACATGGCATGGTTTCATCGATTGTGACCTCGCTGGTCTCCACAACTCAGTTAGTCTCTAGGTTAAGAACATGATATGCATGTGAATGGAGTGCATAACATAGAAAGATGCCATCTGAAGATCTAGACTCAAACTTGTCCAAAATACCTTGTTTCAGGATAAAGCACTTGCATCCAAATACCCTAAAATGACTCACCTTTGGTGGACGTCCAAACCGCAACTCATAAGAAGTTTTATTCATGAAAGCTCGAAGGAAAATGTGATTTGAAACATGGCACACGGTGTTGATCACTTTGGCCCAATATCTCCTAGGAATCCTATGCTCATCGAGAATCATCTTAGCCATCTCAACAAGGGTCCGATTCTTGCACTCAACAACACCATTTTTCTAGGAAACATAAGGAGAGGAGAACTAATGCTCGAGGCCCAAAGAAACACAAAAGGTTTTAAAATGAGTATTCTTGAATCTGTACCATTGTCACTGCAAATTGCTTTCATAGCATTCTTAGGGAACTCATTTTGCAACCGAAGGATTAATTCCTAAACATGAAAAAAGACTTCATCCTTACTTTCCAAGAAAAACACCCAAGTATATCGAAATCATTAATGATCACAAGAGCGTACCATTTTCCACCCACTAACCGAACCTGAGCTATACCAACTGTGTCCATGTGAAGTAGCTCCCTGGGTTCCCTGGTCATAACTTGGTTCATTGTGGGATGAGAAGCAGCAACCATCTTCCCGTGACGACATGGGTGACAAACCAAATCCTTCTCAAATTTCAACTTGGGACATCCTCGGATTACATCAAGTCAGCTCAACCTAGCTAGTAAATCAAAACTCAAATGACCCAGTCTCCTATGTCACTTCCACAATTCAGAGGGGGATCTGGCCACCAAGCAACGAGATGACCCAAAAGAGAGAAAAATCATCTCGAAAGACACGGCCGAACAGGACAATCTGACAGACAAGATTACCCTAAGAATCAAGCACTCAAGACAAGCCGGTCTTAAAATCACTTCAAATCCATCCCCAAGGAGTTGTGAAACAGAAAGCAAATTGAAATGTAAATTCGAAACCAAGGCAACATCCTTGAGAACAAAATTCTCATTGAGCCTGATGGATCCATGAAATACCACTTTACCTTTGCTATTGTCCCCAAATGTGATGTACTCCTTGCATTGCACTGGGTTGAGGCTGGAGAACCATTTTGAATTTTTGGTCATGTGGCACGAATAGCCAGAATCAATGAGCCACATGTTCTCCAGGCCTCCATCCTACTCAATAGAAAGGAAGGGAATGAGCAAATGGCACAACACTGAGGTTAATAAACTATGAAGGATACTAGTGTTGAGTCATTTGCCTTGGAAAAGGGTTAGAAAAAGTACCAAGCATACCCAATACCATTTGAGGAAAGCAATCACCACAAGGGGGAACATGTGGTTTGCTAGAGTTGTGCACTGAAAACCACAGTCACGGGATCCATGGTCATATTGTCCATGACCTAAACCCCGCCAGACACGATCACCACGTGATATCACAACCGGAGGCTTAGCGCCTTCAGGCATTCTACCTCAAGGTCTAGCAATGTTCCTCTGAACAAGCAGTACATGTACACCACGAGGAGGATGATACATGTTCCAGTTGTTCAGCTTGTATTCAGCAAGGTGACCACCCCTTTGGCAGAACCCACAGTGATACCTCACCCTCTTGGGTGGTTGGTTCACTCTCTTGCAAGTATGGTTCACTCTTATTGGCTGTTGGGTTCTAGGGTTCTAAGATAGTTAGGTTTTGGAATCCACACTTGTTTCTGGGGTGGAGCTTTTGGTAGTTCAATGAACTCTCCATCCTTAACGGTGGGCAGGGTGGGTTTAGGTGGAGTGATTTTGATTAGCTTTAGAGTGGTGGAAGGTTTCTCACTTGGTTTCAAACCACTGCACTCACCAACTATGCCATAGAGATTTTTATCCTTCCCAACTAGAATAAAACCTACACTTGGTCCTCCAATTCTCCTTTTTAATTGGTTGATCATAACGCCCAACTGCGGCTCTCTGCAAGACACCCAGCTCAAGATGGTCCGAAGATATGTGTTTTCTTCCTTGGATCTCATCATGTCATGCCTGCAAGACTCAAGCTCTAACTCCAAGCTCTCACAAAGCTCACACTTAACAATAGCTATGCTATCTAAATTGGGCTTCTCAAGAACAAATATCTTGGCATTATTCTCTGCCAGCTCAGATTGCAAGCCCGAGCAAGACTTGCATGCACCCAACAAAAGAGACCTAGCCTTTAGTTCTTCATTCTCATCAAGCAAGGCAGCATACTTCAATTGCAAAGAGGCAAGACTAGACATGTGAATAGCACAAGAATCGCATTCACCCTCATCAGACACAACAATAGCATTCTTCTTGGCAACCTCAAGCTCCTTAAGTGCCAATTCTAGCTTGTCCTTAAACTCTTTTCGCTCATGAGCAGCAAGCCTAAGAAGCTTATCCTGGTTGATCAAAGCATCACTCAAAGTTTCTACTTCAGCGGTAAGAGCATCAACAGAAGATGATACCTCAAGAGTGTCATCATCGCCAAGAGCCTCATCCTTGCCAGTCTCCACCTTGTCACTAATCACCATGGTGAAGAAGCCTCCGTGAGTGGAGTTGGCGAAGCAGTAGAGGCCATTCAACTTGTCATCAAGCTTCCTCTCGGACTCGTCCCCGCTCGAAGAGGAAGAAGTGTGATAATCGTCGGAGTCATTATCGAGGTCACTAAGCGAGGCGAGGAAGGCACACTACTGAGCCTTCACCTTCTTGACGAAATTATTGACCACCTTCTTGTTGAACCCTCTCTTTGACTTGTGCTTGCCGGATGTGTGCTCACGCTTGTCCTTGCGCTTGCTAGAGTTGTACTTGTTGGAGGAGTGCGTGTTCTTCTTGGGGCAGTTGGCAACAAAGTGGTTGGGGTCTCCATAGCTGAAGCATCCCTCCTTTGGACCACCGCGCCGGTGGCTCATGCGGTTGTTGTGGAACTGCGAGAACCGGTTAATGATTAACCCTAGCTCATTGTGTCCAAGCACCTCCATCTGCTCTTCTGTGACAGACACCAAAGAAGACAAGGCAAAAGACAGCTGTGAAGGGTTAGTCAAGAAACATGAACTTCTAGTACCAAAAACCAAAGCCATGGTCGGTGCAGAGGAATCCTTGATCTTAGCTTGAGTTTGGTTGTCAATCTCGGTGGACTTGAGTTGGTTGAAAAGCTCATCCACTATCAGGGTCTTGTAGTTGGTTGACTCAATGATAGCAGAAACCTTCACATCACAAACCCTTCGATCTAGGGACTGTAGACTTGAGAGCCCTCTCATGATCATCATGGGGTAGCTATGGCTTATTTATCCGCATCTTGTTCACAATTACCTGGAAGCGAGAAAACACAAAATCGACATATTCACTAGCAAACTGAGAAAAGTTCTCATACTCACGACAATATGTCTCAAAGAGTCTAGACTTGACCTATGTGATCCCCTCGTGATAGCTTTGAAGTCTCACCCAACTCTCTTGAGCTGTAATACAATTAGAAACTCGCCCTAATTCTGAAAGCGAAAGAGCAGCAAAAAGGGCATTCCTTGCTCGGCTATTTGCATTGTGCTGATCCTTCTATTCTTGAGTGACGCAAGCATGAGGTTCAAGCACAACGCAAGTAGCATCCTCGCAAATCTCCTACTTCCACGAGCCCAAGCTCTGAAGATACGCAAACATGTGGATCTTCTAGTACAGGTAGTAGGTTCCATTGAAAGATGGTGGCTTGCCAGAGCTGCGCTCCATGTCACCTTCGCGGATCATAGACCAAGTAAGGTGAAATGATCCTTAACCCACTCCGATACCAATTGAAGGACCGAGCAAGAAGAAAACAAGAAGCAATTTATTCATTCAACTTTGTGTCATTTGGTGCTTGTCCTTTCTTTTATCTTGTTAAGGACCAGCAACTGTGACTTGTGCTTTGGATATCTATTTGAAGAGCTAAAAATGGAGACCAGAGGGGGATGAATGGGAGCCTTAACTTTCACACGATATATTTGGACGCTGTCCCAAAATCAACCAAAAAAACAGTCACAAGCAGATATATATGTTTTCTAACTAATAGGTGAGCAATCTCAAAGAGATCGTCGCCCAAAACTAAATCGAGTCAAAAAGAAAACATAGATGAGTGAAAAACCACCAGTATTTCTTACCAAAAGTCTGATTCACCCCAATCTATGAACTCATGAGAGGTCAGATGATTTCCTTTGGTGCAAGGATTGAACTCATGTCCTAGTTCATCTCAAATGAATAGATCTGAACCAAAACATCCAAAACTCAAGATTCAACCCAAAAAGTCAGAAGGGAAAAACCAAGAATGTGAAGAACACTAACGGGATTTGAACAAACACCTCAAATAAATTGATCTATGAACTCGTGAGAAGTTAGGCATTTTTCTTTGGTGCAAGGATTCAACTCACATCCTCGTTCATCTCAAATAAATAGATCTGAACCAAAAACTCCCAAAACTCAAGATTCAACCGAAAATGTCAGAAGGAGAAAACCAAGAACACGAAGAACACCAATGGGATTTGAGCAAACAACTCACAAACCAAATCCCAGAGGACACCAGGAGGTTACGGCCTCCATTCTAGCACACAATCTTTAGTTCCAATGAAAAAACCCTAAATAGAAGAGCGACGAACTTGAGACGAGTTAGAGAGAAAAAGAAAAACAAAAATAAAAAATGGAAAACACTCACACTCGTTCGAACGTTCTAGAATGCGATAATGCGGCACCCTCACTCCATATATATCAGAGCTTCATGTGAAATTCTGATTTTGCCCCTTCAGTATAACAGGCTGAAACAGTGACCGGAGGGCATAATGGTCCAACTCTTTTTTAGGTGATCGGACGGCCACGCTTCCTGCGCAGATTTGCTTCATCTTAGAGCAACCTTTGTGATTTCACCATGTGCCGCCTCGTTCCTCCTCAGAACCTAGGTTGTGTGGCTAAACCCGAGAACCGTCACCCGGTGGTTTTGAGGCTCAATCTACCAAACCCCTCCAATGTCGACGCATGTTCGACCTCCGCCAAGCTCGACGTCTTTGCCTTCCTTCTTAACTTGATTGAGGTTGTCTTCATTACCCATGTACCCTTGCACTTGTCAATGTCCCTTCCCTAGATGTTAGCCATCACGGCTGGTCCTCCGACACTCCGGTTCCTCAATCCAAGCGTCACGTCCGTCCTTCACCGCTCCCGGTCCATCGGCATGGCCCGTCTCTACTTGACCATCACCTCGCCATTGATGACAGCCTCCGAGCTCTACACCATCACACCACAAGGCATGAGACATGTTGCAAAAATACACTCAACCCGAAATGTCAACAGGTTGACAATCACTCATCACTACAACGAAGCACAAGGGCACATATCAACCATGTGTTAGCACTATTCAACTTTGCAATTATGTTTACTATATTTGCTAACCCTTGCTACATATTGAGCCTTCCAAGCTCTACCTTTCTCTGTCCAAATACATTTTTCCTTGCAATCTGCCCATGCTCGACTATTTATCATGAACCAGCCACTGGTTGATCACCCTGCTGTATTGGTAAGAACACTTGCAAGCATGTCGTAGGTGCTTGAGTGTGTGATTCCACTACCACTGCCCCCATAGTTGATAGGGTTACCCCCATGTTAGTGTTCTTTGTTCACTAATCATGTCAGGTGCTGCTGCTCCTACTGATTTTAGCAATTGTGTGTCGAAGGATGAACTCACCAATATTCTGCAAGAATAGCACACAACCCAATTGTAGCTCCTTCGGAACATTCAAACAAGCATTGTAAACCTTACCACTCGTGTCAACAATCTTGAGTAGCCGCACGAAGAGCCCATCTATGGAGATGATGAGGACGATGATGCTAGTAATGCTGGGCAAGATGGCGATAGAGACAATGGTGGATGCAACCAACATTGACACAACCACCACCACCAAGGTATGGGAGGTAACAATGGTCAAGATGATCCTTATTCTAAGGTTAAGTTTTCCATCCCTTGTTTTGATGGATCATATGATACAGATGCTTATCTTGATTGGTAGACGATTGTTGGTTAGAAATTTAACACCCATATGGTTTCTGAAATTCATAGAGTTCGTCTTTCTACTTGTGAGTTCAACGGATATGCTATTTTGTGGGGGAATGAGCTTGTTAATTCTGGTTTGGAACCTAACACCTGGGACAAATTAAAGCGAGCTATGTGTGGTAGATTCCTTCCCACAATATATAAATGTGATTTGAAAAGAAAAATTGCAGTGACTAAATCAAGGAAATAACTCTGTCCACGACTACTATCAAGAGATGCAAATCACCATGCTTCGTTGTGATCTACACGAATGTGATGAGGATAGAATGGTTCATTTACGTTCAGGTTTATGCCAAGAAATTTAGGACATTGTTGATTAGAACAATTATAATACAACTAATTGATTGCACCATCTTACTTTGTTGGCCAACAAGCTACAATGAACACTTTTGAGACTTCTTTGACACCACGATCCACTTTGGAGTTGTTAACATCAAAATTTGGTAAGCTCATAGATAGATTGGAAAGACGATTGGTCTAGTAAAGAAGAGTCCAATTGCTACAGGGAAGAAGCTGATCGAACGAAGCGAGGAAGGATTTGGTTCAATTATAGAAAACTATCCAAATGAGGCCGAGTTTAAGGAGGAGCCGTGGAACTCACGGCAGGGTAATTTATGTATGCAAATCGTAACTTATATTGATACGAAGGTTTAGTTAGTTCAGTTAACTACCTTAAAGATATATTTTTTAGGAAATAACGTCCGATGGTTGTTGTAACCTCATCGAACTCTGTAATGCCAGGGTATAAATATAACCCCCTGGAAGCCTATAAGATATCCATCGATCAATACAACTTCAGCGCATCACCACCCTAGCTCATCTAGGTTTTTACCCGGTGAGTTCTGGCTCTCGACGCGGGGCTGCATCGGTTAAGTTTGATCTTCGGCGAAGGGGTAAGTCCCACCACTATCCTGGTATATTTTGCTCTGTCTAAGACTACATCGGTTAGGTTCGACCTCTTAGTCAGATCAAGTGTACCATATCACGTCCGTGTGAGATCTATAGGTTTACCAAGCTCTCTCTGCCATCGTTGATCTCGTGCTACATTGGTTAGGTTCGACCTATGAGACTGCTGATAGTAGATTGAGCCATAGGCCTGTAGGTCTTTTTGCCCGGCGTTCCATCAGAGTGGTTAGCTGATGAGTTATCTATACCTTGAGCAACACACCTAGTGTATCGGCTCCTTAGCCGATATGCACCCATCTTCAGTGACTTCCATTGAACACACCTAGTGTATCGGCCTTCCGGTCGATGCACACATATCTTTAGAGATGTCCTCTCATCGGTTTTGGTAGCCGATGGGTTCGCTCCACCATTGCATTAGCATGACCGATCTGGCGTCCGCCGTACTATTGTCACTGGCCTTGGCCTCTTACTATCTCTGTTAGGTACAATCTTCAAGATTGGTGCTAGCGACGTCGTCACGGTGGGTGACACGTCTCGTGTTGTGGGAGGAGTGGGCCCTACTCCTTGTTCATCACCCACTATATCTAGAGCAGCATTAGCTTTGCAGCTGGTGTGTCTTTTATATGATTTCTTGCCAGTTCACATATGCCTTCATCGGTTTTGCAGCTGATGGACGAGCACCACAGCTTTCATCGGCAACCAGGAGAGATCTCGCGTGCTTTGCTATTCTCTGAATACCCTTTGGAGCCTCGATCGGCTCTATGGCCGATGGATTGAGATCTTGCTTTCTCTACACCCAAAGCCATCACATCCTTCGTCGACACCTATCTATGCCTTGATCGGCTCCCCAGCCGATGGAAGAATATCCCAATCCCTATTGGTGATCAGCCGATAGCTAGAGCCATTCGGACATTTCAATGACAAACTCGATCCTATCGATGGCTAGAAGATAGCGAGAGCTCATATCGACCCATCGTCCGACTGACCCGTTTGACTCACCTCCTTATCAATTGTATGATTAAATTGACTGGCACGCCCGCACCTACACCGTCGTGACTAAGGGACCAGAGAGCAAGCCGAGGGACCCGCACAGGAGCTAAGCAGACCTCCTAGTCCTCGGCATATTTACCTCGAGCCACGAAGAGAAGCCGACAAATCTGCACTAGAGCTAAATAGACCTCCCAGGTGTCAGCGTGGTCATGCCGCATGCTCTAGATCCGGCATGAACATATTTTTTGGCACGCCCGGTAGGACCGAAGATTTTATTCATCAACCGATAGGACTCGTACTTCATTCATCGGTCAGTGAGATAGAAGTCTTCATTCATCGACCAATAGGACGGGATTTCATTCATCGGCTGGTGAAATTTGAAGATCATTCATTAGCTGGTGAAACTTGAAGATCATTCATTGGCTGGTGTGACATAATTCCATTCATCGACCAATAGGATTGTACAATCACCTGATTAGAAGTCATAGTTTTTACTCATCAACCCGGTGGTTATCTTTTTTGCCAATATGTCTAGAGAAGAGGTTGATGCCAAGGCACATTCGTCCGAAGGAGCCGATGAGGATATTATAATTCCAGTAACCATTAGTGATTTGAATGAAAACCAAAGGCAGTAAATAGAGCATAATGTGAACAACTTTTAGAAGTTCTCTATTTAGAGTCATTTAGTATGACTAGACAAGGGCCAATTTAAAAGTCATAGTAGCTAAAATTTGTTTTGATGAGAGAATCAGGACATTCATCACTTGTGAATCCTCCGAAGCCGTTGCAAGAGACGATCAACGAAGCATTTCATCAAGCATTCATTGATCTGTTGGGAGTATGGATGGATACATTGCAAAATCTAATCAAGAAGACAATAAAAGAATTATCAGCTCAAGGACCTGATCAAGATCATGTATTTTTGCAGATAGAGATAGAGCTACCTCAGGAAACTTGGAAAACCAAGAGGAACCTATTGGCAAATGTGTATCCATCAACACAAAACCGATTTGAATGGCAACGGCATGATGTACTTCCAGACTACTATTAGGATAATTATTGTGGATGATATCGACGTGACTATCCAGGTGGCAATCCTGACTTATACACTTATCATGGAGTGTATCTCAGACATAATCGGGTACCATACCCACCTCCACAGTCTCAAAGAGACATCCTACGGGAAAAGGATTGGTCAGGCAAAATTGTGGATGTGGTGAAAGAGTAATTTGGTATCAAACCCAAAGATCAAATATTTATGTATCAGCACCCGTATCCAGAATGGTTTGACAAAGTTCCGTTGCCACACTGATACAAGATACTAGATTTCTAAAAGTTCTTGGGGTAGGACAACATATCTACAATTGAGCACATCAGCCAATTCTTGGCCCAGTATGGGGAAACATAGGCTGAGGAAGCCCTAAGAGTTCATTTTTTTTCCATTGTCCCTCTCTGGATTGGCCTTCACCTGTTTCTCTTCGTTGCCTCCCAACTCAATTAGAGGATGGGTCGATCTAGAAAAGCAATTCCATAAATATTTTTTTGCTGTGATTCATGAGATGAGACTATCAGATTTGACATCGGTTAGACAGATGCCTGATGAGTCAGTTCCGGAGTACATTCAACATTTTCGAGATATCAGAAGCCAGTGTTATAGTCTTATTCTGAGCGATGGACAATTAGCAGAGTTGGCCGTCCAAGGGTTGCCGAGTCGCATCAGGCGGAAGTCTTTCTCCCAAGAGTTCAATAGTTTAGCACATCTGATGCATGTGATTTTGGTTTACAAAAGCCGATTTCCAAAAAGGGAGGAGATTTTGGAGCCATAGAAGCATGGGGAAGAGAATTTTGAAGTATGAGTCTTCAAACATTGACATTGGGGGGCATGTGTTAAAGCTAAAATTTAGTAAGCCCATGGATAGATTGGAAAGACGATCGGTCTCGTAAAGAAGAGTCCGATTGCTACATGGAAGAAGCCGATCGAACGAAGTGAGGAAGAATTCGGTCCAATTATAGAAGACTATCCAAATGAGGCCAAGTCTTAGGAGGAGCCATGAAACTCACAGCAGGGTAATTTACTATGTAAATCGTATCTTATATTAATAGGAAGGTTTTGTTAGTTTAGTTAACTTTCTTAGAGATATTTTACTTTTATATTTTTTAGGAAATAACGTCCGATGGTTGTTGTAACTACATCGGACTCTGTAATGCTAGGGTATAAATATAAACCCCCTAGAAGCCTGTAAGATATCATTCGATCAATACAACTTTGGGATATCACCACCCTAGCTTGTCTAGGTTTTTACCAGCGGGTTCTGGTTCTCGACGTAGAGCTACATAGGTTAAGTTCGATCTTCGGCAAAGGGGTAAGTCCTGCCACTATCCCGATATATCTTGCTCTAAGGCTGTATCAGTTAGTTTAGAATCTGCAAATCAGCGTGTTACTCACACGGTTTAACCACCAAGGATAGACAAGGCCACACATAGTTCTAGCTCCATAGGAATAAAGCTGAAGGGTGGTATTATGCCTGCCACAAAATCAGACCTTAATATGCAAAGAAGTTTTATTTTCACTTGATGATATGACTCCACCTCTTTGCCCCCTATTGTTACTGACCTTTTGCAGGAATATAAAGATGTGTTTTCAGTTGAGGTACCCCTAGAGCTGCCTCCCTTGCAAGGAATCAAGCACCAAATTGATTTGATCCCAAGAGCAACTTTGCCAAACCGTGCTACATATCAGACCAATCCTGATGAGACTAAGGAAATTCAGCAACAAATCCAAAATCTTTTGGATCACGAGTATGTTCAATAAAGCCTTAGTCCTTGTGTTGTTCCTGTTCTTTTGGTCCCAAAGAAAGATGGTCCTTGGCGCATGTGTGTTGATTGTCGAGCTATTAACAATATCACCATACGGTATCGTCATCCTATTCCTAGATTGGATGATATGCTTAATGAATTAAGTGTTTCTATTGTTTTCACCAAAATTGATTTGCGCTTAGGTGACCACCAAATTAGAATGAAGTTGGGAGATGAATGGAAAATAGCTTTTAAAACCAAGTTTGGCTTATATGAGTGGTTGGTGATGCCTTTTGGTTTAATGAATGCACCTAGCACTTCATTGACAATTTTGTGGCTATATACTTTGATGATATCTTGATATATAGTACATATTTTGAGGATCACATGGAACACTTACGTGCTGTTTTTTGCGGTCTTACGCGATGCACGTTTATTTGGTAACCTTGCCAAGTGCACTTTTTGCACAAATCATGTCTCTTTTTTTAGCTATGTTGTGACTCCACAAGGCATTGAAGTGGATGACGCAAAAATTGAAGCCATCAAGGGCTGGCCAATCCCTCAAACTATCACACAAGTGAGGAGCTTTATTGGTCTTGTAGGGTTTTATCGCCGTTTTGTAAAGTATTTCAGCACCATCGCTACCCCACTTAATGAGTTGACAAAAAAAGGTGTTGCATTTCAATGGAGTCCAGCACAAGACCATGCTTTCAACACGCTCAAAGAGAAGCTTACATGTGCCCCTCTACTCCAACTTCCAAACTTTGGTAAGACTTTTGAGTTAGAATGTGATGCTAGTTGCATTGACATTATCTTTGGCACAAAGAGTTTATTATCCACTCTAATCATGAATCTTTGAAGCACATTCGAAGCCAAGCTAAATTGACTAAACATCATGCTAAATGGGTGGAGTTCATAAAGACATTTCCATATGTGATTAAGCACTAGAAGGGTAAAGATAATGTCATTACAGATGCTTTATTTAGACGGTATACCATGTTGTCCCAACTGGATCACAAAATCTTTGGCTTGGAAACAATTAAAAGTTTATATACTACTGATTTGTACTTCACAGAGGCTTTTAAACATTGCAAATACAGCCTCACGTGGAACAAATATTCCCTCATTGATGGACCCCTCTTTCATGCTAACAACAAGCTATGTGTTTTGGCTAGTTCCGTTCGTCTTCTATTTTTGCAGGAGGCGCATGGTGGTGGTCTGATGGGTCACTTTGGCGTGAACAAAACTGAAGATGTTCTTGCTAGCCACTTCTTTTGGCCAAAGATGAGACATGATGTTGAGCGCTATGTGTCATGTTGCACTATTTGCAACAAAGCTAACTCTTGTCTGAATCCCCATGGTCTTGATATGCCTCTTCCAGTTCTTAGTGTGCCTTGGGAAGATATTTCTATGGACTTTGTCTTGGAATAGCCTCGAACCAAGAGGGGGAGGGATAATATAATTGTGGTCGTAGATCGATTTTCTAAAATGGCACATTTCATTCCTTATCATAAGAGCGATGATGCCACCAAGGTTGTTGATTTGTTTTTTAGGGAGATTGTTCATCTGCATGGAGTGCCAAACACAATTGTTTTAGATTGTGATGCCAAGTTCTTGAGCCATTTCTAGAGATGTTTATGGGGTAAACTTGGGACCAAGTTGTTGTTTTCCATTACATGGCACCCCCAAACAGAAGGACAAACAAAAGTTGTTAACCGCACATTGTCCACCATGTTACAGGCTATATTGAAGAAAAATTTGAAGGTTTGAGAAGATTGTTTGCCTCACAAAGAGTTCTCTTATAACCGTGCTATACACTTCACTACAAAGGTGAGTCAATTCTAGGTAGTGTATGGTTTCAACCCCCGTGCCCCAATTGATTTGTTGCCATTGCCACAATCTGTCCAATTATATCATGAGCTGAATGGATTCTCAAAATGCATGACTTCACTAAGACAAACATTGAGAAAATGAATGCAAAGTACATATCTTATGGAAATAAGGGTAGGAAACATTTAACTTTTGAACCTGGTGATCTTGTTTGGTTAAACTTGTGTAATGATCATTTTCCTGAGTTGAGAAAATCTAAATTAATGCCTCGTGCTGATGGTCCTTTTAAAATTCTTGAGAAGATCAATGACAATGCATACAAACTTTAGTTGCCTGCAGACTTTGGGGTTAGTCCCACATTTAACATTGTAGATTTGAAGCCCTACATGGGAGAAGAAAATGCGCTAGAGTCGAGGACTACTCTAGTTCTAGAGGAGGAGGATGATCATGACATCACTCCATCAGAAACAACCTCTATCACTAATTTAACACCGAATTCTTTAGAAGGATCAATCACAAGAGCTCGTACACATCATTTGAATTATGAGGTGCATTCGTTTCTTATGTTACATACTAATATTGATGAGGATGGGATGATACTAAAGTCTTGTGATGTCTTATTGCTTAGGAACATGGAATCAGCATAGTTTCCATCCAACGAACTATGGATTACTCAAAGCACAAGAGCTACCTCAAATCTTGATACACCATTTATGTTGAGCCAACCGCCGCTTACACCAACTTCAAGCTTTACGCCAAGTTTACGCTCAAGCAACAAATGTTTACATGCACAAGACTGAGCTCACATGGCAAGTACTCCAACTTCACATAAAAAACTATACCAACCTGTGTAGTTTCGTGGTCCATGATATGTATGTTTGGAAAGCCTATCAAGTCTACTTTCTAACCCAATGGACGGAACATCTTTTGGACTTCCCAATAAAGAGTTATGGTTGATTTACTAAAGGCAGTGCAAAAGCTCAGAAGACGTGTGTGAGAACTTCAAGAGGCTTCATGGAAGCTGAACCAATTGATTTTCCAATTCCACAAGTGGTGACCTGTGCCCATAGCCTTCTTGAAGAGTTGTTTTCTACTATAACTATCACCTATGTACTACTACAAAACTGGAGTTTTGCTTAGATTGTATCTGTACACTTTGGTTGTGAGATTTGGCCTCTATACTGGACCGACTGGGCTGCTACTTTGGTTTGTAATACCCCAAATTGCAATTTCAGATTGCCTTTACCAGTTCTTACTTGTGTTCTCGAATTGCTTACTGAGATTAGCCTTCTTGACGAGGTCATCCAGATTACATGCTCGGTTGATAACCATCAGAGCAGTGGTGTTGTGATTGTAAGGGAGTCGATCTACTCAGTCGAAGTCCTTGGATCATTTATGTTGTGATCTCCACAATTTGACTTATCAGCTACCTACCGAAAGATCAAGCCTTAGTACCCATTAATTTCTGCCTAACTACAAGAGGTAACTTATGGATGCAAAAGCACCTTGTTATGGCTTCCAAGATTCCTTCCTTTATTCGATTTAATTTGGACAGTCTTCCATGTACCGATTGAACTGAATCTATCTTCTACTCAATCGGCTCTTTCCATCCATCAGTCGGTCTCTTTCCATAAGCCGATCGACTCTCCATCTATAACCGAATTTGTTTGTGGGCTTATCAAATTTTGGCATTAACACAAAGAAATAGGGGGAGCTCTCACACTTATAAAAATATATGCATATGAGTTTCACTTCACATATTTATATGCACAAATATAGGGGAAGCTCAAACTAAACAGTTTTCAAAACCAAATATTTTCAATATTTTGTAAGTTTTCAACGGGTTGTCATGAATCACCCAAAAGTAGGATCAAAAGTACATTTAAGCCTTCTAGTAGGACTAAGGCAATTATTGAGTAAATGAGCAAAAATTTTGTCCTAAAATGAATAAGGAAAACTCTAAAGGCAAAAGGGTTGAATTGGAAGAAATTTGGCCAAAATTTAAAAGGTAGAAGATCAAGTTGTCCTAATGGTGCAAGACAATGTGGTGCCAATAGAGCCCCAATATTTTAGAAAGCTACCAGACAGTCTGTGAGAAGACGAATGAGAAGCATAGTGGGCACAAGGTTCTAGAATTGTAGGACATGAGGGTGCTAGACAATCTAGCCCATACCAAATTGTCTGATACATTATGAAGGAGTTAGACGATTACTCAACAAACATTGAAGAAGTGATGGACCGGACAATCCAACATGCCATAGGACTGTTTGGTGGTGGCACTATTGGACAGTCTGAGAGCCACCAGATCGTCCACACCTTTATGGTGCAATGACTAGTGATTTAGTGAACATTGGAAAAGTACAAAGGTTGGATAGTCCGGCCTAGTACTAGAGTGTCTGACCCTACATAAAGTTTGGTAGATTCCATGCAATGGTAAGAAACGACTAGTGGAGGAATTGGGGCTATAAGTGGATTGTACTATGGACTTATTTGAATACTTTTGAACCCCTCTTCATTGTGACCAATCCAAGCAAGTGTCCAAGAGGTTGGAAAGATAATTGAAGATTATTTAAGCAAGAGTTTAGCCTTGAGTGTTCTTGTGTTCTTCTTTAGAAGGCAAAACTCCATCCCATCTTTCTTTGTGTTTTAAAGCTTTTGAGTTATTAGTTGGTTATGTTGAGAGTGTGTGGAAGGGAAACATTATAATCTCAAAGCAATGAAGAGGTGTGGTGCACCTAGGAACCCTTGTGAAGGTTTTAGCTCACCTCTATAAGAGAAGAGGTCAAATAAGTGGAAGCCAAGCTTCATATTGATTGGTGCTTGGTACAGTAAGCTTCGTCAAACGTTGTAGCTCATCATCGAAGCTTAGGACTTTTATGGTCGCATCAAGATGGAACTTGGTCTTGGTGGTTGCTTACAAACTGAAGCCATACCAGAAGATATTTGGAGAGGAAAAGGGTTAATTAAGACAAGGCTCTTCGGAGCTCTTCAACGGAAATATAGGATTTCTTGAATTTGAACATTGGTAAATAAATTGGTGTCTCCTCTCCTCTCTTTTACCTCCCTTTTACTGCTTTCTAACTTGCGCTTATAGTAATAATTGCCTGCTTGTTATCTCTATTTATCACTAACTTGCTCTTATAGAAAATATGCTTAATTAGTCCTTTTAGTTTGCACCTTTTTGCCTTACATAGTTTAATTTCATTGTGGTGACCAGACTATCCTAGAGCAAATGGACAATTTAGGTCCATTATATCTTTCTCTATCGTTGGATTGATTAAATTGTCCTATGCCTACTAAATTATCCGACTTCGACTCTCTCCATAGTTCGACTATCTAAGGCAGTATAGGAATGTCCAATTAGTTCTAATACCACCGTAAGATTTTAAAATTTTACAAAACACCTATTTCACATGGGACCCAAGTACCAAGTAATGGGCCTAGCTGGCTAGGTTGATTAGGAGGCCAAGTAGTGGGTTAAGTTTGCGTAAATCATTAGGATTAGCTTATAATCTAAGATGATGGGAGAAAGAGATAAGGATATAAATCTCTTAAAACCCAGCTTCCTATGTCTATATAAGGGATCAAGACACCTCATGTAGAGGTTAGAGACACACGTGTACTCATGCCATGTTGTAAATCTTAGATACAACGAATTCAATCTAAAAAACAGGAGGTAGGTCTCAATCTGTATAAGAATTCTACTTATGTCTCCATTACATCTACTCGTCGGTTTCCAAAATCAACAAGTATTTTTCATGTATTATATAGAAAGGACAAAGATTGTTTAGCTCGCTTTTCTCCGTTAAACACGGCCTTGTTTGCATTCACAACACAAATCTCAAAATAGAGCTCTCAAGTCAACGTAGCTGATCCAGAGTTTTACTTGAATCTGTCGTTGTTGGTGCCTTTGTCATTTTGCAATAATTCAGTCATCTCGTTAAAAATCAACATGCCGTACTTCCATCAGGTTTCTTTTGATTTGAGTTGAAATATTTGGCGGTAACCTCTTTATCTACAAGGCATTCTTTGACTAGAGCTCCCTCAGTCTACTACTTGCAAAATGAGCAAGCATCAAGTGGACTAACAATTCTGATACGGCCATACGGGTACGTCACCTTCCTGAAAATCCTGACCAGCGAAGAGACATTTCTAAATCAGTTGCTGCAACTAGATTTGTTGAGTTGCAGATTAGTCAAAATTCAAGAGCCATACAACTGCGGATGCCTGCTAATTTCAAGAAAATAGAAAAATGCTTCTTAATATACAGTAACCGAAGAACTTCATCAGTTCATTCATGTACAAAGTGTAAAATAGAGAATAGTAAAACATAAAAAAAATTGTCTGAGCCGACCGTTTGGACCATATGATCTCGTCAATGTTCTTGTCGTTGAAGCTTCATACATCCCGCAGAGACGGTTTAATTTGATACCTTGTGCTGGGGGAAAGCATTGTAATTAATCAAGCCTATCCTGTTCGAGATGAACCCAACAAAACTCGCAAGCTTTTGAAAGGTCTAAAAGAACAACACAAGGTATAATAAAATAGAGAATAGTAAAACATAAAAAAATAGGAATAATCATTTAATTGATTGGACTGTATAACAAGAGATAGATTTAAAGAAAACTTTCTATGAAGTTGAACTAGATGTTAAAAATCCTACTAAACTTATATGGATTTAGACATTGTTTAGAATTTGATAGGATTTAATAGTGTCTAATATATTTTCGAAGGACCATATAAAAATCGTATAGAATTATAATTCTCTAAAATTCCTATGTTTTTCTTTTAAATCAAATCAAAGAGTCCTATGTCGAAATGGGCATGTGAACGAGGCTGCAAATCCAACTGCCCGTGAGGAGAATCATACGACACCACTGCTCCGGCGTTCAAAACATAGAGGAGATTCCAAACAAATTAATTAGGGATCGTTCTACGTAGGGCTTCTTCAGTATGACGCGAAGGACAAGGACTCTGAAAAGGACAATAAAAGGCAGAGAATTAAATGCCGCTGCATGCAATACGTTGTCTGCTGAAGTTATTGGCACGCGCATGTATGCTAAGATAGTAACCTCTATCGATCAGTCTTTCTTGTGAGATTTCCATGTCTTGCCGACGACGTACACAAACTAACAGAACGAAGCGTATGTTCTTCGCTAGCTGGAATCTAACTTGTTGCATACAATTTAGCACCACCGATGAAACGAACTGGTTTCGGTCGAACGGATTAGCAAATTCAACCTATTGCATCACGTGTGTATTAAATAAAACGATATATTCGTGTTGAATTACATTTGATTTACGATAATATAAGAATAAATTAAGTTCTACCAATAAAAAAACTTATCGATTTGATCATATATCAAAATTAATATAGGGAGCTAATAAAAAAATTGTGTTTAAAAAATATCTAAAGTATATCTATATTTATTTATACTATGTTTAACTCAGTCTCACAGGATTTATTATTATTATTGTATCATTGGCGCTCGAGACTGACTAGCTCGTGGCCAGCTCCCGCGTCACTCTTCCTCCGTTTAGCCGGACAACCCGGCCGGCCCATCACGCCACCGAGAGTCGCCCGCAAATCCATGCATGCACGACGCAATTATGCAATGATGCATCTCCGCCCCCATCTTGTGCGGGCGGGAAACAGAACTTTCTAGCATACACAACACTTGCCGGGCTGGCGACCGGCTGTCCCATAACACAACTGACACGTTTACACGCACGCACGATATTACGAGAGGGGGTTCACCGATAAGATCCACAGTGATTGATTTATCTTCCTTTGTTTTTTTTTTGCGAGGAGTGATTGATTTATCTATGGGTTCTTCTATCCAACCAATACAATTGGATCTTGCAAACCAAATCCAAATCTTGAATGCTAGATGTGTACATGTATGCCGAGAAGCGTGGTGTGCACTTCCCAATCATCGATCCGATCGAGCTCCGTGCGTCCTCTTGTTCAGTCAATCTCGCCTTCGTCGATTTCTTTTCCTTGGCTCAATGCACGTTTCAGCGTCCGCCCGCCCACATGTCGCGCAATGGCCGGGCACGGGACAACCTATAAATAATTGGATTTTAAATATATATTTAATATTAAAAATTTTAAAAAATATTATTTACTTTATTATGATATTTTTTATTATTAAAGATGGTTTAAGTATAACTTATATGTTTTTTAATAAAACGAATGGTTAAACGTTTATCTAAAAGTTAATAACATTATATATTAAAAACCCATAAAGTATTATGTACAGATGAAAAAAAATGTTCGAGGGGGCAGCCCCACGTTCGAGGGAGCAGCCCCACCTCGTCTCCGCCTCTCCTCGGTCCGTCCGTCCGTCCAATGCGCGCGCATACGACAAAAGGCCCAAAACAAACGAGATGGGCAGGGCAGCGCGCGCGCGGACGCACTGAACTGCACGGGCAAGGGCTTGCCCGCGGAACGCTCTCGCGGGGGCCAGTCACGTAGCCGGGGCGGAATCCGCCGGGTGTCCGCGTGGCCAGGTTCGAAGGCTGGGGACCGCACGCTACTTGAACCCCACCACGCTCCGAGATCCGAGCTGCACCCCGCCTGCCACGGCGCCCCCCGTCGCGCGCGATTCCCAACGGGCGCGCACATGCCGCTTCCCCCGCGCAACACCCTCTCTCCCCTACCCTCCCCCGCCTTTGCCCCCTAATCTCCGCGCCGTGCCATTCCGCTGCGCCCGCGCGTTCCCTTGTCCGTTTCCGCGCGAGACCGCTCCGGGCAACTGGACAGCGGTGCAAGCCAGAGGAGGCCGGCGCGGGCGTTAAAAAAAGAAGCGAAGCAAGCAAGCCAGCCGCTTGGCGTGCAGTACCGGGCAACCCATCTATCCCGTGGAGCGCGAGGCTCCGGCTCTGGCTCGCTGACTAGCTCCGGACTCCGGCCAGCACGTGATTCGGTGGTCCCCGGGCACGGTTCCGCTGTGACTTGACTTGGTACGTACTACGTGGTGGTGGAGCGATGGATGGACTGGCGCGCGCCCGCCATGGCTGGCTAGATCCTCTGGGGGAGTTGGTGGCGGATGCGCGGGTTCTTGTTGTCACATGGGCGGCGCGCCCTGCCTCTACACCGTCAGCTAGCGTTGGATTTCGAGAGCATCTGTGCGTGCGTGCGTGCGTTAATGGTAGAACAGCATCTACTAAGCCTTTCTCAGTGTTTTGTTTGTTCGATCTGCATGCATGCACGGTCGACGTGATCTCCGCAAAACGCTGAAACTAGCTCAAGTAAAACCGGATCTCATCTCTCTAGCATCTCTCCGATGGCCGATGCGTTAAATACCATGCACGAGCTAATCCTACTACATGGCTAGTCCCTTAATTGCGACAAAAGGGGAACGCGATACATTACATGTCTTGACATATAAAAATGTTAAAGATACTACGATCGACCAAGTACAATAATTTTTACGCGGCTAAGCTGGAAAACACTCGCTAAACCAGGCTAGATAATGACAAACTTGCACGCAAAGCTAAATAATTTTCTCTGAAAATGAGAAGAATACACTCGTACAAGACAATTCGGAACCGGATGCATGTCAACTAATTTTGTGGTGCATGAGTGAGTGACCGAGCTCGTCCAGTACCAATTAAACCAAGTCATTGATCAAAACACATCCAGAGCATAAAACAGTTTGGCAAAGCACACAACCGATTGAACTACTCACGGTTAAAAGAAAAAAAACCATTTTTCAGGCAATCTGCTTTTATTTTTATTTTTGCAGCGGGCCCAAAAGAAAACTGTACAAAAATGTTAGAGGACAGGTGTAGATCTCTCATAAAATCTTATTTTATAGTCCAATACTTAAGAAAATCGTATGTAAAAATATAGCTATCTATAAGAAAACCACTCATAAAATTTTGTCTATTTTTTCCAGTAGTTTTCTAGCAAAAATCGATTTTGTAAGCAGTTCTCTGTAAAAAGATGGCACTTATAAATGGGCACCACTAAAGAAACATAACTCCTTCACATGAAATTGGATAACTACAAACATCATAGGAAAACTAGCATAGTGGTCCGTGCAATCCGCTACGTTATAATTTTTTCTTAAATAATAGTTGATATATTTTCATATTTTATTTGTAAAAAATATTAAAACAGCAACATAATTTTAAATTCTATCACCAAAATCCGTATTTAATAAAGTTTTTACTATCTCCATAAAATAAAACATGATGGACTCTTTAGTATTCTATTAATAATACAATAAATTAAGAATATATAAAATTTATGGTATATTTGTTTCTCCTCTTCCCTCCATGTCATCGTCTTATTATCTCTAATGATATTTTTCCATCTACTATAGATGTAATATTGTATCATATATTTATGATAGTTTAAAACCTATTTAAAATAAAAAATATGCATCAACATCAATACTTCTTTACTATTGGTTTTCTTATATTTTTATTTCGTCGTTGTTATTAGCAGTCTGGCCTACAGTAACTCTATTGTCAAGTGAATCTTATGTCTTTATTTTTTAATATAGATTGTATTATCAAGTTATTTTTTTATTAAGGTGCATTTCTAAGAATTTTATTTTAACATTTGAGAATTTCTAGCTATTTTCACCTCGTAGAATTCCGAGCTCCAATTAATATAAGCAAAGATATCGATATTTTTCTCAATATAATTTATTTTTAATCAAGATTCAAAATATTTCAAAATTTAACCTTACATTTCAAAATTTCACAAAAATATTTATTTTAACCCGGATATAAGATATTTCCATAGTGTATATATCTAAGTGTACCCTTTCTTTTTATCTTATTTATTTTTAATCTAAATTTAAAATATTTCTAAATTTTACTCTTGCGCGAAATTTTTTCTCAATAATATTATATACATCTAAATTGTATATTTTTACGTGAACTCTCTTAATATAATTTATTTTTAATCCAAATGATTAGATGTTTCTAAATCTTATTTCTAGATGGACTCTTCTTAAAATTAATTCTTTTAAATTTATTTAGAATTACTGATTTTTCATAAATTATATTTCTGCTCACCGCCAAAAATCCCGCGACCGGAGAGGGACGGTGGCTCGGTCACGCGAAGGTCTGCGAGTTCTGCTTATCCAGTGCAGGTTCTTAAGCCTCAAGATTCACGAGCGTGACAGTCAATTTGACTCTGTAATTGATAAGGAAATGAGATGAGCGAGTCCGATACAGGCGCTCGCTATCGGCTAGCTGCCGATAGGTTCGGGATACTCTTCGATCGGCTGCTGAGCCGATGTGGACAGGTGTCGAAAGGGATCGACCGCAGAGCTGATAGAGGAACCAGGGTGTGCTCAGAGAATATCGAGCCGCATGGGATCCCTCCGGACAGCCGAACAGTGATTCATTGATTGGAAAAACCGATGAAGACGCATGCGGACTAGACAAGGAATAGTATAAGAAGGCACGGGCTGCAAAGCCGATGCCGCTCCGGATATGATAGCAAGAGACCCGTCGCTCACCGTGACAGCGCCATTAACACCAAACCTCGAAGATCAGACCTAACCGAGACAGTACGAGGCTGGGGCCAGGGGCGATGATACGGAGGACGCCGGATCGGCTATGCCGTAACAAGGATAGGAACGAGCCTATCGGCTAGCTGAGCCGATGCGGGGATGCCTCTCTAAAGGCGGGTGCGTATCGGCTAGGGGACCAATACGTTCGACGTTACGCGTCGAGGGACGCCTCTAAAGGCTAATGCACATCGCCCGTGGGGCCGATGCACTAGGCGTGAAGCTCAAAGCATGGATAACTCATCGGCTAGCACTCCGATGATACGCCATGCAGAAGTCTATAGGCCTGAAGCTCGATCTACTGTCGGTTGCCCCGTAGGTCGGACCTAACCGATGCAGCATAAGATTGACGATGGCAGAGGGAGTTTAATAGGCCGATAGGTCCTGCACGGTCGTGATGCGGCACACCTGATTTGACTAAGAGTTTGAAACTAAACAATGCAACCTTAGACAGTACAATGCATACCAGGATAGTGGCAGGACTTAACCCTTCGCCGGAGATCGGACTCAACCGATGTAGCCCCGCGTCGAGAGCTAGAACCCACCGGTAAAAATCTAGATGAACTAGGGTGGCGATGCGCCGAATTTGTATATGATCGAGAGGTATCTTATATGTTTCCAGGGGGTCTATATTTATACCCTGGATTTACAGACAGAGTCCGACACGTCTACGACCATTGGGTAATATTTCCTAGTAAGAACAGAGGAAATATTCCTAAAGAAGTTAACTAACCTACTAAACCTTCCTAATTAAGTAAGGTTACAATTTACAAAAACAAACATCCTGCCATAGAGTCCATGGCTCTTTCGCAAACCCAGTTTTATCTGAATAATCTTCTAATTTGTAACCGAGTCTTCCTTTGCTGCAATTTGATCGGCTTCTCCACTGTAACTATCGGACCTTCTTTTACTCAAGCTGATCATTTTCCTTCCTTTTCTCAGGCTTCTCGGACCTGATCTCGATTGGACAATCCCCTGTCTTCAAGCCGATCCAATCTTCTACTAATCTGATCAGCTTTTCTACAGTTTCTATTGGCTTTGTCTCAGTATCTCCAATAGCCGATGACTGCATTAAACTCTTCATTGGACCTCTCAGCTGATCGGCTTTAGCACCATCGGATCTCTCAGCCGATCGGCTTTAGCACAATTGGATTGTCCAGATTTTGGCGTTAACACATGCCTCCCAATTTTGGAGTTTGCCAACAGACTACGAAATTTTGAGCCGTTAGAAAACTCCGCAAACCAGGATGACCCGTTAAAACCTGCATTAATCGGCTCAGATCTCTGCCTAGGTCGCTCCGCCTCTATAAAATATATCTCCACCTCAGCCTTCTTCACACACTTCTTCTCATCGAAAACCCCCAAACCTCGACGAACTGCTAGTTCTTGTGCCGGGGATAGTTTTCAAGTTCTTGTGCCGGCGAACTACTAGCCGCACTTTGTCTACTACCTTGGCCTCTTTGTTTTGGATCGACTTTGGTAGGCCGATGAGATGGGACTCGGTGGAATTGATGTCTTCACGAACCTTTTCATTTTTTGCCATCAAATCGGCTTCTCGTTTCTTCAAGAGGCCAAGCTTGGTGTTGGCGTGTTGAAGGTCAACTGACATTTTATCAAGTTTCTTCTTTTCATCAAGGGCAGTCAACCGATCGTTATGAGCCAGGTGGTTTTGCTCAGCGCAATCGGCTATGCGTTGTCTTGATACAGTCAGCTGGGTCCTTTGGAATTCCAAGTAAGCAGCAGGCGTGAGTGCATTCGATAGTTCCGCAAGCAGGAGGTGTTGAATTTCTGCAAGTCTTCCCCGGATCGACCCGCAGTCTTCCACCAGCGAGTCAATCAGAACCTCCAGCCGACGCATAATATCTGACAACTGCTCACGTGCATCGGCTGGCAAAAATATTTCGATCACTGTGCTAGTGGCTGAGTCTTCCTCTGCTTCCAAGTATTTGCCGATGTCGAAGGAGAACAAATCGGCTAATGACTGCATAACAACATTAGTAAACTTGGAGATCATAAAAAATAACATGTATGATGGACGTACCTGAGAGACAGTGGGAGCAGTTCTTGTGCGGATATTAGCTTGATGTGGGGTAGTGTGAGTATATGTAACAGGGTCCCAGTAACAGGGTCCGATGTTTGGACCTCGGGAGCCGATGGTTCAGGCTGCAAAGCGAAGGTGTCAGGATAAAACAAAGGCAACAGAGAATTGACGTTGACACCTACCAGCGGAGATGCGGGAGGAGTTAGAATTGCCACAGGAGAAGGGCTTCGCGAAGCCGATGCAACGATGACAACATCGGCATTGGGTTTCCGTCTCTTAGAAACCGATCGAGCAGCCGGTTTCTTGCGCTTTGACCCTGACACCTACGACACTCAGAGGAGAGCAGATGGAGGTGGACCGCTTTGCCCAAGGAGGGATCTGGCCGATGGAGGTTGATAGATAATCGATCGACCACTTGCGCTGGTCGAAGGTGCGTCTTTGTCGCCAGCCTGTGGAATCACAGGAATTAAGATACAGTTGAAATTCAATACGATGAAGACATGATAGTGAAAGAAGGATTACCTCTTTATCAGATTCCACGTAGTCGGGATTGAGGCGAAGGCAATAATGTTCAGCCGATAGACTATACAAGTGTCTTCCCCATTCTGACCACCATCGAGCGAAGATTTTGGTATTAGATATGCATGGCTCGAAGGTGGAGATAGTCCCTAAGGACAAGTTCGATGTCATCGAACTAAGTCGGTCATACTCCAAGCCGTTTTTCACTTCTCCGCACGCTCGGAGCTTGCCGATGAAGAACGAGCCGATGGGGAGTTGGCCGAAGCCCAACTGACGAGCTCTAACCGAAGGATGGTAGAACTCGTATGATGGATGTTGAGATCGGCCCATTGAAAATCCGATCGGCAGAAGACAAGGAGTTATGGAGGATAAAAAGATGGTCTTCGATTCTTCATCGGCTAAGGCATTAATCGGATGAAACCTAGAAGGCATTTCAAAGGACGAATCATCCTCGTACACGAACCAGATAGTGACCTCTTTAGTAAAGCCGTAGTAGAAGCACTTAAACCATCGCCTGAGTCCGAGGGGGGTCATTTTGCTTCTAGGAAGAGCCGATGAAGCTTCACCCAGCGAAATGCATCGGCGTCGGCTGGCCTCGTTTTCTTTTGGGTAATCAGTCGGGAATGTCATGGAAGAGAAAGGGGGCTTGGCAATGACTTTAGAGGTGTAGACGTTGAATCAAAGTTGTATAAACCACCAGGGTCCGCCGATATGTCCGACTGGATGGCCTGTTGACAGTTTGGTCGCAACTTGATGGAGCAGATGATAAGTTGCTCCGAGAAGATAATGCCCTAGGGGAATTTGGCGGTGATCAGCCAGGAGCTCTGCCAAACATTGCATGTTCGTTGTTGGACCAAGAGTCGAACCACCAAAGAAGAATCGTTCCAGCCAAAGATTCAAGAACACTACATGTTCACGTCCATCGACTGCGCCGGAGGATTTGTTATGCAAGGAAATGTACGTAGTCCAACCTCCGACATTCTTGGTGTTTAGTCGATGCTTAAGTTTGAATCTGAGGCTGAAAATGTTCATGTAGTGGGTGGTGTTGAGGCAGGTCAACATAGTAACATCCATCAAGGTGGGGGTCATCGGCCCATGCCCGAACATGAAGGCATTCAAGATGTCCGACCAGAAGTAAGAAGCCGATGCAAGCAGAGGTTCGTTTCTTTCCATATCGGCTAAAGAAAGGTTAATGCAATGGTCTATTTTCAGATCCTCCCATAAAGTCTTTTTAGAGGTAGAAACCCTAAGGTATCAGTTCCTCCATTCAGGGAGTTTGCTATGCCAGGATCTGAAGCTGTGAGCCCAATCGGTGATGGCCATGGATGAGTTCTTGAACGGGATCCTTTCTGTTTCGGAGTTGATGAAATCAGTCGGATCCTCGTTACCCATAGGGCCAAGAAAGAAGTGACCGGGGCGGTCAGAGATTGGAATAGTGATCTGGCTCTTAAGATCCTATAGAAACCAGAACCCGACTACTAATGAGAAATCGGGATGGGGAAGAATCGTGCAAAACATAGGATGAAAGAGCAGATAATGGTTACCTCAGGAATTACATGTGTGGAAGCCATTGCGCAAATGAAGGAGTAGCGGCCGATGAAGAAATCTGCGAGAGCTCGCCTTCAGTCTTCTGAGCCCGTCGAGATTCATAGAAATTTGTGGATGCCTGTGGAGCTCATCGAGGTTTGGGGTTTTTGATGAGAAGAAGTGTGTGGAAGAAGGCTGAGGAGGGGATATATTTTATAGAGGCGGAACGACCTAGGTAGAGATCTGAGCCGATTAATGGGGTTTTAACGGGTCATCCTGGTTTGTGGAGGTTTCTAACAGCTCGGAATTTCGTAGTCTGTTGGTAAACTCCGAAATTGGGGGGCATGTATTAACACTAAAATCTGGACGATCCGATGGTGCTAAAGCCGATCGGCTGGAAGATCCGATGGTGCTAAAGCCGATCGGCTGAGAGGTCCGATGGAGGGTTTAATGCAGTCATCAGCCGATGGAGATACTGAGACAAAGCCAATCAGATTAGTAGAAGATTGGATCGGCTTGAACAAAGGGGATTGTCCAATCGGGATCAGGTCCAAGAAGCCCGAGGGAAGGAAGGAGAAGGATCGGCTTGACTAAAAAAGGTCCGATAGCTACAGTGGAGAAGATGATCATGTTGCAGCAAAGGAAGACTCGGTTACAAATTGAAAGATTATTTAGATGAAACCGGGTTTGCGGAGGAGCCATGGACTCCACGGCAGGGTGCTTATTTTTGTAAATTATAACCTTACTCAATTAGAGAGGTCTAGCTGGTTAGTTAACTCCTTTAGGAATATTTTCCTTTGTTCTTACTAGAAAATAATGTCCGGTGGTCGTAGACGCGTCGGACTCTGCCTGTAAATCCAGGGTATAAATATAGACCCCCTGGAAACATGTAAAATATCTCTCGATCATATTCAAAGTCGGCGCATCGCCATCCTAGTCAATCTAGGTTCTACCGGCGGGTTCTGGCTCTCGACGCGGGGCTGCATCGGTTAAGTCCGATCTCCGGTGAAGGGGTAAGTCCCGCCACCATCCCGTTATGTCCTGCTCTGTCCGAGACTACATCGGTTAGGTCCGACCTCTTAGACTGATCGGATGTATCGCATCACGTCCGTGCTAGATCTATCAGCCCGTTAAGCTCCCTCTGCCGTCATTGGTCTCGTGCTGCATCGGTTAGGTCCGACCTACGGGACTGCCGACGGTAGATCGAGCTTCAGGCCTATAGGCTCCTGCACGGCATATCATCGGAGTGCTAACCGATGAGTTATCCATGCTCTGTGCTTCACGCCAAGCGCATCGGGCCCTCGGCCGATATGCATCAGCCTTTAGAGGCGTCCCACGACGCATAACGCCAAACGTATCGGACCTCCAGCCGATACGCACCCATCTTTAGAGAGGCGTCCCCTCATCGGCTCAGCTAGCTGATGGGTTCGTTCCTATCCTTGCCACGGCATAGCCGATTTGGCGTCCTCCGTATCATCGCCGCTGGCCCCGGCGTCGTACTGTCTCGGCTAGGTCCGATCTTTGAGGTTCGGTGTTGATGGCGCTGCCACGGCGGGCGACGGGTCTCTTGCTATCATATCCGGAGCGGCATCAGCTTTGCAGCCCGTGCCTTCTTGCGCTAATCATCGCCTAGGTCGCATCCGCTTTCATCGGTTTCTCCAGCCGATGAATCATTGTTCGGCTATCCGGAGGGATCCCGTGCGCCACGATATCCTCTGAGCACCCTCAGGTTCCTCCATCGGCTCTATGATTGACCGCTGGTCGATACCTGTCCACATCGGCTCCCCAGCCGTTCAAACAGCATCCCGAACCTATCGGCAGCCAGCTGATAGCGAGCGTCTGTATCTGACCCGATCGTCTCATCTCCTTGTCAATTACAGGGTCAAATTGATTGGCATGCCCACAAACCTCGAGACCTAAGGACCTGCACTGGAGACAAGCAGACCTCCTAGGCCTTCGCGTGACCGAGCCGTAGTCCCTCCCCGGTCACAGGATTTTTTGGCGGCGAGCACTATATGGCTTGATCATGAAGGCAAACTCAAAACTTACCCCCCGAGGCGAAATGATCACCAAGCCGATACCAGATCCATGCTTACAAACCGATCCATCAAAGAATAACGTCCATGGGATCGGCTCCACAAAATTCTCTTGGACTCCTCTATGCTGTACAATAAAATCAGCTACCGCTTGTTCCTTGATTGCCTTAGCCAACTCATACCTCAGATCGGACTCCATCAGAGCAAATATCCATTTACCAATCCGCCCCCTCAAGACTAGAGCTGATAGCATGTATTTGATCACATCGGCTTTGCAAAGCACTATACACTCAGCCGATAGAAGATAATGCCTTAACTTTGTATATGAGAAATACAAACATAGGCATAACTTTTCCACAGCAGGATAACTGGTCTCAGCATCCAGAAGTCGTCGGCTCAAGTAGAATACTACTCGTTCTTTTGATTCAAACTCTTGTACAAGCACCGATCCAATTGACTTCTCATCAGCTGACAAATATAATTTGAACGGTATTCCTTTTTGCTGCGAAATCAGCACTGGTGGAGAATTCAAGTATTCCTTGATATGATCAAAGGCTTTTTGCTGGTCATCACCCCACACAAACTCTTGATCGGCTCGTAACCTTAATAAAGGAGTGAACGACTCAATTCTTCACGATAAGTTTGAGATAAATCTCCTTATAAAATTGAGTTTGCCGACCAAGGACTGCAGCTGTAGTTTGTTGCTGGGTGGCTCAGTGGTCTGGATGGCCCTGATGCTTCGTTGACTAACTTCAATTCCTCTCTCATGCACCATAAAACCCAAAAATTGTCTAGCCAATACGCCAAAAGCACACTTATGAGGATTCATTTTGAGTCCGTATTTCTTCGTCCTCTCAAGCACTTTTCATAGATCGGCTATATGTTCTTCAATACCTTTAGATTTCACCACCACGTCATTAATATATATCTCCACCAGCTATCCGATAAGATCATGGAACATGTAGTTCGTGGCTCTCTGATAGGTAGCACTGGCATTCTTCAATCCGAAAGTCATGACTACCCACTCGTATAAACCAATAGCTCCAGTACACCTAAATACAGTCTTGTGGATATCTTCTTTAGCCATAAAAATTTGATTGTAGTCTGCATTTCCATCCATGAAGCTAATAATCTTGTGACCCGATGCAGCGTCAATTAATAAATCTGCCATCGGCATCAGATACTCGTCTTTAGGGGTTGCCCTGTTCAAATCCCGGAAGTCGATGCATATCCTTAACTTTCCATTTTTCTTTTTCACTGGGATAATATTGGACACCCATTCAGCATATCCCGGCTTGGTCTGATGAAATTTGCATCGTATAACTTTGTGATATCCGCTTTGATTTCATCATGCCACTCTGCTTTGAATCTCCTCTGTGGCTGCCTAAATGGCCGATATCTTGGTCTGATAGGAAGCCAATGTTCCACAATCGATCGGCTTAATCCTGGCATCTCATGGTAATCCCAAGCAAAGTATTCCCAAAATTTCTTTAATAATTTTATCAGCTTTTCTCGGAATTCAACACATAGATTTTTTACTAATGTACGTCGGCCTTAGCTTGTCTCCTGATCCTATATCTATCTGTTCTAACTCACTGGCCGACATAAAACCTTGTCCTAACTTTCCTTCGGAGTCTTTTATAGTTCCCATGGAAACAATGGATCCGAGCCGACTTGCTGAATCGACTTTATTCCTTTATCAATCGCCTCCAGGAAATTTCCCACCCATATTTGTCTGGACAGGCAGTTGAACCCATCAGCTTCCTAGAATAGCATATCAGTTGTTGCCACACTAGTCGACTGATCTGCCGTGATCACTTCAACTCTGTCTCCTTGCCACTGTATGAGACTTTGATGCATTGTTGAAGGAATACAACAGTTGGCGTGAATCCAATCCCTGTCAAGGAGTAGACTATACGACCCCTTACTATCGATGATAAAAAATATGGTAGGCAATGTTTTGCTACCAACTGTTAGCTCCACATTCAGCACTCCCTTAGTTTCTGATGGATTGCCTCTGAAGTCTTTCAAAACCATATTTGTTTTAACTAAGTCTCCGACTGTCTTACCCAATTTGCGGTATGTAGAATACAGCATCAAATTGACAGCTGCACCTCCGTCAACTAGTATCTTTGCCATCGGCTTCCCATCGACATACTCGTTGATATACAATGGTTTTAGGTGCCGATGCTTAGATTCTTCTGGCTTGTCAAATATGGCTTGACTCGGTTCCAATATTAATTGGACAAAATCTTCTTCTTGACCTTCTCCATCGGATACACATGCTTTATATTCCATCGGTAAGAAGAATACCATGTTAGCCTGAGCCGATGTACCAGCCTCATCCTCTTTTTGCTTTACTTTCCATACTTTTTTAATTTTCTGGCTTCGATTGGCTTCTTCATGGTCCTGCCGTTGTGTTTTATGCTGCTCTCTATGCCGCAGCCTTTGTGCCCTCCTTTTCTGATTCTTCGTAAAAGTCCCGAACGGACACCACTGATCTTTCATGGGGTATGATCCTTTATTTAATTCCTGATCCTTAATTGTCCTTTGACCATACTCTTCGTTGATCAGTCCTAATTGGCTATGTGCCAATGCCCTAGTGATGGAAGGCCGATCATACAATGTTCGGCTTTTGTCACAGTACTGAGATCCTGGTTTGTTACATTCAGGACAGTCCTTGATTGACAGCAACCTCATATTTTGATCCCAATAATGCTGAAAAAAGGGACTACCCCAGTGTGGATTATACCTTTCTTGTTGTGTTGTGGCTCGTCTTTCTTTGTCTTGTAGTCTAGAATATTTTTTGATTAAGTCCGATGAGGTAACCTTCGACCTCTTCTAGCGTCTTTTTTCATCGGACCGATTTCCTGAGGTTCGTGTAATCACTATATTCACCGGGAAAGGATGCCCGTCAACCTTCATCGGCTTTTTGTCCTCAAACTTGATTCTCCCCTGTTCGACAGCCGATTGTAACTATTGCCGCAAGACCTTGCACTCATTGGTATGATGAGATATTGAATTATGCCATTTGCAATACTTCTTCTTTCTGAATTCTTCGGCGGATGGGATTACATGGTTCGGTGCCAACTGAATTTGCTTCTCTTGGAGGAGAAGATCAAATATCTTGTTAGTTTTATTAATATCAAAATCATATCTTTCTTCTTTATTTGCTTTCTTGATCCATGGACATGATACGTGTTTTTTATTCCTAGTCCATTCCGCCAGACCCACCTCTGCATTGGATCCCTCACTATCCGAGTCCGATGCATACACCTATAGCTGATCGGCTTTCCGATGGAACCTTTCTTTCTTGGCACCTGCAAATCGGCTTTCGTGAGCCGATACACTGTGGAGTAGATGAGACAAACTTTCGAACTCTTGTGAAGAGAAACGTTCCCAAATCGAAGCCAATAATCCTTGGAAGGCCAAGTCAGCTAGTTGTCCGTCACTTAAAATGATACTATAACATCGGCTTCTGATGGCTCAAAAATGCTGGATGAATTCCAGGACTGATTCATCGTGTATTTGTCTAACCGATGCTAAGTCTAACAACCTCAACTCTTGAATTTCAGCAAAGAAATATTTATGGAACTGTTTCTCCAAATCAGCCCATCCCCTGATTGAATTTGGAGGTAACGAAGAAAACCAAGAGAAGGCTGGTCCAGATAAGGACAATAGAAATTATCGGACCCTCAAAGCTTCATCAGCCGATGCCTCTCCACATTGAGCCAGGAATCGGATAATATGTTCCATCGTAGATACGTTATCTTGCCCTAAGAACCTGGAGAAATCTAGAATTTTGAATCGGTGTGGTAGCGGAATTCTGTCGAACCACTCTGGGTAAGGGTGCCGATACATGAAAGTTTGTTCTTTAGGCTTAATGCCAAATTGCTCACTTACAACTTCCGTAATTCTGGCAGTCCAATCTTCTTCCTTTGGATTCTCCTTTTGGTACTATAGGATCGAAGTTGGTATCTGACATGATCCATAATGATCTCCTTGATAATTATTACTAGGATATTCTTGCTTATACCCCCCGTAATAGGCTGTCCGATGATACCCTGGCATCACGTCTTCATTTTGTCCCCCAATCCGCTTTTGTACTGGCGGAAACATATTTGCCAATATATCCCTTCTGGATCCGTAAGTAACCTATGGTTGTCCTGTTCTCATCGGCAAATACACCGACCCTTGATCAGGTTCTTTAGTAATAGATCCATCCACAGTTTTCTTGATTAAGTTGTGCAAAGTATTCACCAGTACACCCGATTGATTAATGAGTGCATGGTGAATAGCTTCATCAACTATCTCTTGTAGCAGCTTCTGAGGACTAATGGGAGGCGATCGGCTCGATTCTCCTTCCAAAACTTGATTTGGTATTTTGGACTTTTGAATCGGCCCTTGTCGGTTCATACTGAAGGACTCTAGACAAAACTTCTGAAAATTAGCTGTGTTCTGCTCCACCTGGTATCTTTGCTCCTCAGTTAAATCCTTCATCGTTACTGGCATTACGTTGTTTGTGTTGATTTCTTTACCCTCCATTTGATCACCGTTGATTGAAAGACTTTCAACTGATGAAAAAGGTCTTCTTATCCCACCGGGCGTGCCAAAAGGCATGCTCACCGCCAAAAATCCCGTGACCGGGGAGGGATGGCTGCTTGGTCACGTGAAGGTCTGTTTGGTCTGCTTATCTCTAGTGCACGTCCTTAAGCCTCGTGGTTCGCGAGCGTGCCAGTCAATTTGACCCTGCAATTGACAAGGAAGAGAGACGAGCGAGTCCGATACAGGCGCTCGCTATCGGCTGGCTGCCGATAGGTTCGGGATACTCTTCGATCGGCTGGGGAGCTAATGTGGACAGGTGTCAACAAGGGGTCGACCACCGAGCCAATGGAGGAACCAGGGTGTATTCAGAGGATGGCGAGATGCACGGGATCCCTCTAGACAGCCGAACAGTGATTCATCGGCTGGAAAAACCGATGAGCGCGCATGCGGCCTAGGCGATGATTAGCGCAAGAAGGCACGGGCTGCAAAGCCGATGCCACTTCGGATATGACAGCACGAGACCCGTCACCCGCCGTGGCAGCGTCATCAACACCGAACCTCGAAGATCGGACCTAATCGAGATAGTACGAGGCTGGGGCCAGGGGCGATGATACGGAGGACGCCGCATCGGCTATGTCGTAGCAAGGATGGGAACGAGCCCATCGGCTAGCTGAGCCGATGAGGGGACACCTCTCTAAAGGCGGGTGCGTATCGGCTGGGGGACCGATACGTTCGACGTTACACATCGAGGGACGCCTCTAAAGGCTGATGTGCATCGACTGAGGGGCCGATGCGCTGGGCCTGAAGCTCAGAGTATGGATAACTCATCGGCTACTCACTCCGATGAGACGCCGTGCAGAAGGCTATAGGCCTGAAGCTCGATCTACCGTTGGCAGCCTCGTAGGTCGGACCTAACCGATGCAACACGAGATTGACGACAGCAGAGGGAGTTTAACAGGCCGTTAGGTCCTGCACGGTCATGATGCGGTACACCTGATCTGACTAAGAGTTCGAACCTAAACGATATAGCCTTAGATAGTACAAAGCATACCAGGATAGTGGCAATACTTACCCCTTCGCCGGAGATCGGACTCAACCGATGTAGCCCCGCGTCGAGAACAGAACCCACCGGTAACACCTAGATGAACTAGGATGGCAATGCGCCAAATTTGTTTATGATTGAGAGATATCTTACATGTTTCCAGGGGGTGTATATTTATACCCTAGATTTATAGACAGAGTCCGATGCGTCTACGACCATCGGACAATATTTCCTAGTAAGAACAAAGGAGAATATTCTTAAAGAAGTTAACTAATCAGCTAAACTTTCCTAATTAAGTAAGGTTACAATTTATAAAAATAAACATCCTGCCGTGGAGTCCACGGCTCTTTCACAAACCCGGTTTCATCTGAATAATCTTCTAATTTATAACCGAGTCTTTCTTTGCTGCAACCTGATCGGTTTCTCCACTATAGCTATCGGACCTTCTTTTACTCAAGCCGATCTTTTTCCTTCCTTTCATCGGGCTTCTCAGACCTGATCTCGATTGGACAATCTCCTGTCTTCAAGCCGATCCAATCTTCTACTAATCTGATCGGCTTTTCTACAGTTTCGATCGGCTTTGTCTCAGTATCTCCATCGGCCGATGACTGCATTAAACTTTTCATTGGACCTCTTAGCTGATCGGCTTTAGCACCATTGGATCTCTCAGCCAAACGGATTTAGCACCATCGGATCGTCCAGATTTTTGCGTTAACAATTTGAACCTTGTCTCTTATCTCAGTTTTTTTTATTTTTGAATCCAACTCTTTGTTTTTTACTAATTTGTAATTGTACATGCACTCTTCTTTTTTAAAATTTTTTATTACAAACTTCAAATATTTTAAATTATATATACTACTTTTTTCAATTGATATGGGAATTTTTAAACCGTGAGAGCAAATATATTATCTTCCTTTTCCATAACTTTGTTGTGTTAATAGATTGTTGCTATCAATGAGATCTATAACAGTTGAAAGATTTTTCATCTAAGATAGTTAGGGGCCTAAATATTGGTTAAAAGATGTTGGATCTTTTGACTTTGTTTAGTTTTCCAGACGACCTCTGATGATACATGTTCTAGAGATCGATAAGATATACAGTTTTTATTTTCATTAAAAATATTCGTTAGGTGCCTAAATATTCGTTATAATCTTTGGTCTCTAAATTTACAAAGGTTCTTTAGAATGTCCAAGCTTTCATGAGATTATTACATGGTTTTCTTTAATATGAACTAGTTAATTTTTTCTTAAAATATTTGTTTCAGTATGGTCATTTAGATAATATATCATCTTATATATATATAATACATGACATAAGTGAAAAATCATATTAAAAGAAATATTTCCATCAACTCAATCATATTAAAGAGAACATTATAACGATCATAGAGAACTTTAGTTCACTTTAACAGATATTAAAATGAATTTTATATAAATTTTTTTAAAGTAGTCATTTTAAAATAATAAGGAAAAATGTTTTATTTAGACAGACTTCTTAACAAACCACCATTAAAATAATTTTTTTCAGTTGAACTTATTAAAATGCCACCCATAAAATAATTTTTATGGACAATTCTCACAAGGGAATGCCTGTAAAAATCAATTATCACAGATTTCTTAACGGATGTGCCATTCAAAATTGGTGTACCACTAAAATAAAAAAAAATGTAACTCTTTTATTCGTATAATGTCAAACTTTATATTAAAGTTGTAGCTCTCATAGTGTAACATTTTTTTTCACATGAGATCTGCATTAATATGAATTTTTGAGTTTTTTAAATGAGCTCAACTCTATTTAAAGTTATAGAACTTAACGCGATCTACAAATTTGCAGTTGATAACTTTTTTAAGTATGTATTACAAGTCTTAGAGTGGTATAGTCAAAAGAAAATAATCCATCCAATAGGCACGAACTGCTTCTAGGGTAAAATGATAAGGAGGTTACACATAGATTGAGACGTATAGGTTTGAATCTGAATATACCACATGTGCTTATATTTTGCGCATAAAATTGAGCGATATGCCTTCTAAAATACAAAATATTTTTTTGTCCACAAAAATCAAAAACTGAAAATTTATTTTCACAAGCAGTTTTTTGAGAGCTGTACTAAGGAACCACCCAGGTGAATCCTCAACTTTTACAAGCCCTTGTTTGCTCGTGGTTCAAAAAATGCCTATGTAAATGGATTACCGACCACCTATAAAAATATTTTCTTACTTGAAAATATTTGTAACTAGGGTGATGACCTAGGAAATATTATTTTTATTTCTTCATATTTATGAGTTCATATTTATAACTAGTCAAATTTACCCTGAAAAAAGATGCTAGCTCCCAAAGCACTGGGCATGACTACTTTCTATTTATTCTTTACGAGCTTTTTATTGCTTTTATAGTTGAATTAGAGCTAACATAAGGTTTCATTTACCTCTGGTTACTACGGTAACTGGGCTTACCGCAGGAGTACAGTAACGGTAACTTCCCAATTACCCTATTCAGTTAAAAAGAAATTTAAACAAAAATTTAAATTTTTAATAAATTTCGTGTGGTTTTTCTACCATGCGGCGTGCGGTTACTGAGCTTACCACGGGGGTTACGGTACCGCCCGCTCCTCCAATAAGGTAAAACCTGGTTAGAGAATCGTTGTGCATACATATAGCTCGATTGGATTGATTTATTCTCAAAGTAAAACTCGGGTAGCTAACTGAAAGGTCGTTGTACCCACCGCCGTGTGTGTAAACATAAATACCAGGAAATTTTTTAAAAAAGAAGATTACATTCCCGGCCTAAATACCAGGAACTGAGTTGAGGACCTTTGGATCTACATCCAATGGAACATGCTAGTACAGATAGTTTTGATATAAAATAGTATTTAAGATTGTTGAGGGACGCCTAATCACATATGGACTTGGTAATCCTCTATATTTTAATTTACTAGAGATGGTTCAAGGAAACGCCTTTAGTGGGATGTCATGTATGAGGTTTTCTGTAGTAGCGGACCTGTCTTTATACATGTTGCATATTACTATATTTACGTACTTAATGTTTACTTCCCAAAATTAAACTATCTATGGTGATGTAACATATTCTCAAACAAAATGCATCTACACATTAATTACACAAACTAGCCAATAATCCTTTCGGATGTGCATGCTACGAACTACAAATAATTGATATTAGTTTGCTAATTAATAAATAAGAATTTTGAGTTATTATATTATGAAAAATATAATTAAGTAGTCCAAACCGAGTACAACCAGGTATTGATTAATTTTGAATTTAATAAATTCATATATTGTGTGGTGCAAGATCTCAACCATAGATTTTATAGATGGGCATATATTATGTTATCTATTTTCTGATTAATAGGAGAATTTGTAGGTTTTTGATTAATGTGGAAACTTCTAGCCTTTATTTTTTAATTATTGTGGGGCAATTTTCAATGTCTAATGAGTGTGGACGATCTATTGCTTAGCGGATACAACGGATTTGACAAAAACATAACGTTCGCAAGTGGTCTACCAACCGAACAAGTTTAGGACGCTAAAACGCTCTCTACACCTTTTTCGTTGTGGTTATCAGCCGTGATGCGTAGTCCACATTACCAGGGGAATGAATAGGCCTACATACAAAAAATGAAATAAGCAATAATGAGTAATTGCAATATGAAATTGCGGATTAAAACTAAGCATAACATGGTCCCAACAATTAAAATGGTTGTTCTAATTAAGTCAAGGAAAGCACCTAGTAGACCCGGGCACTGATCAGTGAAATAACTATCGTTTTATAACTGATTCACTATAGAATTAATATGTTTATAGGAACTAATCAACTAGATGGAATTTGGGAGACTAACTATTTGTAAGAGCATAGTTCAGCCTAGGGGGAGGCCGAAGTGATTTCTTTGCCCAATCAAATATAATACATCATGTTCGCGTGGGATCTAGCTGTTTTTATCATCATTAGTCTCATGCTACATTGGTTAGGTTAAATTTATTAGAATGTTAATAATAGATTGAGCCATAAGCCAATAGTTATTTACTCTATGTTTTATCGGAGTAACTAGCCAATAACTTATATACACATCGAGTGTCACGCCCAGTGTATCGGCTCCTTAGGCGATACACATATGTCTTCTGACTTCTCCTAAATCTTATGCCCAATGTATCGGCCTTCAGTCGATGCACATATATCTTCAGAGATCTTTTCTCATCGGCTCAACTAGCCCATGAGTTCGCTCTTTTCTTCAGCCCACACATCCAATCTAGCGTCTGTCGTCTCTGTGCCGTTAGTCTCAATCTCATACTATCTCAATTTAGTCCGATCTATCGAGGTTGGCTCTAATAGTACCATCACGGTAGTCACTAGGTCTCATACTTTTAGGAGATCGAGTCTCACTCCTTGCTACTCATCACACATTATATTCAGACCGCCGTCGGCTTTGCAGCTGATGAATCTTTTATATTATTCCTTGTTAATCTACATATGTCTTCATCAGCTTTCCAACCAATGAACAAGCGCTATAGCCTCCATCGGCAACCAGCAGATAGGAGGATCCTGCGTGCTATTCTTTGAGCACCCTATTCTAGAGTACCATTGGCTTTGTAGCCAATGGAATTGTTATCGTATTCTTTGGATATCCTTTTATGCCTTTGTTGGCTTTGTAGTTGATGGACTAATGTTATACCTTCATTACATCCGGAGTGACATAGGCTTTATAATCAATGTATCTTTAATTCCCTTCGTTGCCATCTGCCTATACCTTTATCAGCTTTCTAGCCATTGGAAAAGTATTCCAGTCTTTATCGACAACCAATTGATAGTAAGAGCACGTCGAACACAACCGATGACTATGTCAACTCTATCAGCAACCAGCCGATAGTAAGAGTTCATATCGTTTCATCGTTCGACTGACTCACTCTCTTTATCTCTTTGTCAATTGTAAGGTCAAATTGACTAGCATACCTACATCTCCATCATTCCGATGAAGGGACAACGAAGCCAAAGGACCTCGGTGTGCTCTTGAACCAATTAATGGAGTTGAAAGACAATCGGGAGCACACACCATCCAACGAAGCTGAATGACCTACACTAGAGTGAAGCAGATCTCCCTGGCCTTGGCATGTTCCCGAGTTTTGGCGCGAATAATTATATTTGTTGAGGGAAAGCTACTTGTTGGATTGGGTGTCGAATATACCAGGCCTTTTTTGTTACAGTTGAACTTAGAGTTATAATAGGTGATAAGGGGTGGAGTTAGAGTCAAACTCTATAATCCAATAGCCCTTTAAATAGAGAGGGGGGCACCACAATGTAAGCGTAGTGATGAATATATAGCATATACACACACAGAGAGAATGGCAACGAGATCATGAATTCATAAAAGCTAGGTGCTCTGTTGATTGGAAAGGAGTGCCCATAATCAGAGCTCTAAGGCTATAGCCTTTGGCTGAATCTCGTTAATAAATATTGTGTGTTTATGTGTCATCATCTAGCGTGTCTGAGTTGTCAATGGCTATAGCAATTAGGAAGGTTAGTCATCATTTTGCTATATAGATTATCTTTTATAACAAGTGGAATCATAGCTGAATGTTTTAGCATTGGATCTAATGGACATACAAAGGAGGAAACACAAGGTTAGATTATGCATCAATAGAGACTATTAGCCATGGTGATAAGATCAATGGCACAACAAGGACATTCCAAAAATAACAACCTTGTGTCGCGATCAAACTAGCAAGGGTGGAACATGACCAGAAGATGGGGCCGGGTGGGACCAATGGTGACTGGAGAGATCAAATGGGTAGCTTTATGAATAGTGTTTCCTGATGCACGTGACTATGTTGGATCCATGGTGGTAGGGGGAAGTCGGCAAGCATGGCATGGTAGGTCATATATGTAGGGCCGAGGACAACGAGGTTGTGGATGATAAACAAGAGGGTAGTGACTATGGTGCGTGTAGGGGCATGACCATCATGTTTGTGGAGGTGCATGACACACACGTGTGCATGGTGGTTTCAATTAGATGAGAATGGACCAAATGGTCAGACCGAGTGTGGTTGGTTAGACTAAGGGGCATAGCCGGTCGAATTGAGACATGGGCAAGAAGGCCAGGGCAACAACCAGTTACATTCATTGATAATGTTAGCTAGATTGTTTGATAGTACATGATACATCCAAGATTAGAGGGCCAGCATGATGGGAATATTTGGAAATCCACATCACTGAATTCTTTGAGTGACTCAATGCAATGGTGAATTTCTTACAAATTGGGTGCTCAGTCTAATGATATGGAATGTGTGGATGTTGGATTTGTTAGTTAGATTCATAAGATGACATGAAAAAATGATTTTCTTCATAGCAGTCTGATGAGATTGTTTTGTCTAATTGGTGATGACATTAGTTATCTAGACATAGATTCGATCAAATCAAATTTAAGACAGAAGGCAAAGATGAACATGGTCTTTGAGAATTCTACGATGCTCTAACTAAGGAGGAGTCCAATTTCACTTGGCAAGATGAATCTGATGATACGAGACAAAGTAAATCATTGTTGCAGGCTGAGTCTAGAGGAAGAAGTTACAAGAATAGTGTTGTCTCTTATTGGCAGTGAGCCTAGTGCAGCCTCATTGAGCAGCCTTAGGTGAAATTGAAAAAGAAGACAACCAAATCTGCAGGACTAGTGAATCAACATGGTGATTCTACTACTTATAGATAGCATATATGCACCACATTGAAGTTTGTTATAATAGTTATCGAATATACTAGTCATATTTGGGAACATATGGATTTGGAGTTATAATAAGTGGTACGGGGTGGAGTGAGAGTCAAACTCTATAACCTGGCTACCTTTTAAATAGAAAAGGGAACATCACAATGTAACCATAGCAACAACAATGTAGCATCGACACATTGGAAGAGGATGGCGGCGAGGGTATAGACTTGTAACGACTAGGTGCTATGTAGATTGGGGAAGAGAGACCATAATCAAAACATGGGGATGTAGCTTTTTCTTAAACCTTGTTTAAAAATATTGTGTGTTCTGGTGTCATCATTTTGCGTATTTGAGTTGATCAATGGTTGGAGTGATCAGGAAGGTTAGCCATCGCTTTGATATATTGACTAACTTTTATAACACTAAGTAGAAATTGGTGGTAATAATGTCATATTACTATAGAACAACACATTAGTGTCCCCCTTATCAGTGCCGGTTCGGCCAAAGCTGACAGTGATAGTGGTTTCTATCCCTTAGATCCACGTGCTCCCAATCAGTGCTAGTTTTTTTTAGAAAATCTAGCAGTGATCTAACCTGAGTTAAGCCGAGCTATAAAAAAATCCAAGTGGAGCGATTCATTTTTATTATTTTCTTTTTCATTTCTCTGACATTCTACCTAGTCTCTCTCGTTCTCTCTTATGTGATCTCTTACTCTCTTCTCTCCCCTGATCTCTCCTGCTCTCTTCCACAACAAGTGGCAATGACCGTCAATTTTCCCACCGGTGGCAAGGCTCAGCAACCCAATGGCGGTGAGTCTCAGCAGCCCACCGGTAGCGAGTCTTTGCAATGGCCTCACTTTCTCCCCCCTCGAATGTTGCACCTCCCTCTCTCCCTCCTTGCTTATCATACGCCACCTTCTCATAGCCTCCGCCACTCCATGGGCCAGCGGATCTAGCAAAGTGGAGGTCAAGGTCTATTGGATCTAGCCACCTCTGACATCACTACCGTGCATCCCTCCACTGTCAAATAACAATGTCCCTACCGTCTTCTTGGGCATTGCATCTCGATATGCCCCCAAGCTCCTCTCTCTCTGCACCTACGCCTCCTCAGCCAATGCTACTATTCATAATGGAGGAGGTTGCATGGGGGCCAAATCTGATAGTCCTCAAGTTCGGGCATGCTAGATCCAATGGGTCTAAGCTTAGTGGCCACTGGATTTGGCCCCCACGCTGTCTCTTCCACCGTGATGGGTAGGAGAACGGAATGGCGAGTAGGAGGAGGTGGTGGGCCTGACTTGGCTTGACGACGATGACCTAGAGGAGATAGACAAGGAGGCGGCATTGGATCCAACAACCCTAGACCGAAGAACAAGAAGCTTGAGGGAGATCCACGGCGCCAGTGATGATGAGTCATGCAGTTGTGATACTGTAATGATCAGCCATATTGATTTGGATTTGTCAATTGATCTTTGCATATTGATTTGTGAATATGTATATTGATATGTATTGATAAATGTGATGTTTGAGGTTGATTTGGATCTGATTTGAAAAATTGGTATTCATCTCGGCGTGCATAGAATGTATGTATTGATTTGGACGCGCCGGCTCAGTCACTTTTTTTTCATCTCGGCAACCTTATCAGTGCTGGATTCCTAAACCAACATTAATAAGAGGGCTCCTCAGTATCGCAAGTTTTATACCGGTTGAGGACCTGAGTTCCCAACGGAAGCTAAATTTTCTGCAGTAGTGTTTATTGCCACCTAGCTCCTGATATCCTAATTTATCAATTACTACCGAGTAGAGTTTGTCCGAGGCATGGTGTCCGTTTGTGCATATTCTAAAAAATGTCCGTTTGTCCGAGCCATGGTGTCCGATTTTCAGCTCCCTGGCCGAAATGTTGTTTTTGTGTCAGGTCCTGATCGTACAAGTTTCAGGTGTCCTACTCTGCATCCCTTACGAGACGGAAGAAATTGCTTAGATTCCATATATATGTCGTGAGATTGAATTACACCTATATTATCAGGTCAATTGACAGTTACTAATTATTCGCACCAAAACTCGCAAACACGCCGAAGGCTAGGATATCTGCTTCGCTCTAGTGTAGATCCTTCGGCTTTGTTGGATGGCATATGCTTTCAATTGTCTTTCGTTGGTTAGTTCGATAGCGCACCAAGGTCCTTCGGCTTTATTGTTCCCTCGTTAAGACGATAGAGATGCGGACATACTAGTCAATTTAATCCTACAATTGATAAAGAGCTGAATAGATGGGTCAGTCAGACGCCAACTCTTGCTATTGGCTGGCTGCCGATAGATTTGAGATAATCATTGCCTAAGTCCGACGCACTCCTACTATCGACTGAAAAGCCGATGAAGTTGTAAGCAGATAGAGATGAAAGGATTGAAAGATACATCGGCTGTAGAGCCAATGTCACTTCGAATATAACGAAGACGTAACACTAGTTTATCGGCTACAAAGCCAATGAAGTTATAAAAGGATATTCAAATAATACTCTAGAATAGGATATTTAAAGAATAGCACGTGTGATCCTCCTATCAGCTAGCTACCAATGGAGGCCATAACGCTCATTCGTCGGCTGGAAAGCTGATGAAGGCATATGTAAATTGACAAGGAATAATATAAAAGATCCATTAGCTATAAAACCAATGACGCTTCGAATATAATGTGCGATGAATAAGAAGGAATGTGACCCAATCCTCCAAAAGTATAAGACCTAGTGACAATCGTGATGGTACTATTAGAGCTAGCCTTGATAGATTAGACTGAACCAATATAGTATGAGATTGAGACAACAACCAGAGACAACGAATACTAGATCGGACGCATGGACAGAACGAACAAGCGAACCCATCGGCTTGCTGAGCCCATGAGATGAATTTTCTGAAGATATATATATATATATATATATATCGGTTGAGAAACCAATACACTTGGCATGAGGCTGTGTGTATGGATAACTCATCGGTTAGCTACTTTCATGAAACGTCGAGTAAAATCCTATCGACTTATAGCTCAATATACTATTAACAGTCTAGTAGATCAAACCTAAACGATGTAGGACATGACTGATGTCACTAAAAGGAGCTTGATGAGCCGATAAATCTCACGCGAACATGATGTGATATATCCAATCGAACTAAGAGATTGGACCTAACTGATACAGTCTTAGATAGAGCGAATGCACCAGGATAATGGTGGTACATACCCCTTTACTGAAGTTTGGACTTAATCGCTGCAACCATATGTCGAGAGCCAGAACCGACTAGAAAAAACCTAGATGAACTAAGGTGGCAATGCACCAAAATTGTATTGACCGAGAGATGATTTACATGGTCCTATGGGGTCTATATTTATAACATGGAGTTAGAAGATTCTAACACGGTTACTAACAACCTCTCGACGTTATTTCCTAAGCATAAAAGGAAACTACCTCTAAGAAGTTAACAAAACTAACTAAACTTGGCTAATCTTGCTGTTGTTCTCACGGCTCCTTAGAATTGATCCCATCTGGATAACCTTCCATCTTTTGACTGAACCGAATCCATTCTCAATTCGTCTGATCAACTCTTTCCCTGTATCAATCGGACTCTTCTATAAGTTGATCAGTTGTCCAATCCTATCTGTGGGGTTACCAAATTTTGGTACAAACACAGGCCCCCCAATTTCAAAGTATGAGAGCTCATGCTTCGAAATTATCTTCCTCAGGTTCTGACGACTCTAAAATCTTCTCCCCTACCTCTTGCTATCGGCTTTGATGAGCCGAAAGTACATGTATTAGATGTGCTAAACTGTTGAACCCTTGGAAGAGAAACTTCCTCCTGATGCGACTCACCAAACTTTGGAAGGCCAACTCTGCTAACTGTTCATCAAATATGTTCAAGTTGTAGCATCAGCTTCTTATATTACAAAATCTTCAAATATATTTTGAAACCGATTCTTGTGCTTTCTGCTTTACCGATATTAAATCCGTGAGTCACATCTCGAGGACCTCAGTAAAGAAATATCTATGAAACTACTTCTCCAAATTGGCCCATTCCCTAATTGAATTTAGTGATAATGAAAAAAACCATGTGAAAGCCGATCTAGATAAAGACAGTGGAAAAAATCTAACTCTCAAGGCTCCTCACCCGATGCTTCTCTATACTAGGCTAAGAATCGGCTAGTGTGCTCCATGATAGATATGTTTTCTTGTCCTAAGAACTTGGAGAAATCTAGTATTCTATATCAGCGTGATAATAGAACTCTGTTGAACTACTTAGGATATGGGTGTCGATACATAATGGTTTGATTCTTGGGCTTGACACCAAATTGCTCCCTTACTACCTCTACCACATTGGCAGACCAATCCTCCTCTCTTGGGATCTCTCTCTAATATTACAGAGGTAGAGCTGGTACCGGATTCTACCTAAGATATTCTCTATGATAATTGTACGAAACGAGATTTCCAACTGGATAGTCATGTCGATATCTTCTATAATTAGTCGTTTGATAATACTCTAGAAGTACATCATGCCTTGCTGCCTAAATTGGTTATGTGTTGGTAGATACATATTCATTGATAAATCCCTCCTCGATCCATAAGTTTCCTAAGGCAGCTCTGTTTCTATTAGTAAATATACAGGATCTTTATCAGGCTCTTGAGCCAATAATTTATCCATCGTCTTCTTGATTAGATTTTGTAGTGTATCCACTAATACTCCCGATGGGTTGATGAGTGCTTGATGAACTATTTCATTGATCATCTCTTGCAACGGCTTTGGAGGACTCACAGGCGGTGGTCAACTCGATTCTTTCATCAAAACAAGTTTTGGAAACTGTGATTTTTGAATCGGCTCTTGTCCTGTCATACCAAAGGACCTCAAATAGAGATATGAAAGTTTGTCATGTTTTGCTCTATTTGTTGCTTCTGCTTTTCATTTAAATCTTTCATTTTCACTATAATCACAATATCTTATTGACTTCTTCTTCGGATGAACGCGCCTTGGCATCAATCTCTTCTTCAGACATGTTGATGAAAATTATGCCCCCTAGGTCTATGAATAAAATTTTGACTTCTAATCCAGTAATTGTATAGCCTCGCTGGTTGATGAGTGGAATTCTATCACACCAACCGATGAATAATCTTCAAGTTCCACTAGTCGATGAAAGAAATTTGGGTCCCACCGGCCGATGAATGATCTTTGGTTCCATCGGCCAATGAATGAAATTCCGTCTTGTCAGCCGATGTATGAAATATGAGTTTCACCAATCGATGAATGAAGAGTTCTATCCCACCTACCGATGAATGAAGACTTTTGTTCCACTAGGCATGCCAAAAATTTGTTCACCCCGAAACTCATGAACACGCCAAGGCCTAGGAGATTTGCTTCACTCTAGTGCAAGTCCTTTGGTGTCGAGGTCCCTTTGTCAGGTTGCTGTAGTTACGAGCGTGCTAGTCAATTTGACTCTGCAATTGAAAAAGAGATGAACAGATGGGTCAATCAAAAGATAAGCTGATACCAACTCTTGCTATCGACTGGTTGCCGATAGTGTTAAGATAGTTATCGACTACATCGAACGCTCTCCTGCTATCCACTATTTGTCGATAAGGACTGAAAACTCTTCCATTGGTTGGGAAGCCGATGAAGATGTAAGCATATGGCGACAAAAGGAATGAAAGATATATTGGCTGTAAAGCCAATGTTACTCTTGATATAACGAAGGCATAATAGTGGTCCATCGGTTGCAAAGCCGATGAAGGCATAAAAGAATACGACGATGATTCCATCAACTACAAAGCTGATGGTACTCTTGAATTGGGTATTCAAAGAATAGCACGCGAGATCCTCCTATCGGCTAGCTGCCGATGGAGTCAATAGCGCTTGTTTAACGGCTAGAAAGCCGATGAAGGCATATGTAGATTGGCAAGGAATAATATAAAAGATCCATTGGCTCTAAAGCTGATGGCTCTCTGAATATAATGTGTGATGAATAAGTTGGAGCAATACCTGATCCTCCTAAAGTACGAGAGCTAGTGATCACCGCGATGGTGCCATTAGAGCTAGCCTTGGTTTATCGGACCAAACTGAGACAATATGAAACTGAGACTAACAGTACAGAGATGGTGGAGACTACATCGGATGTGCAGATGGAAGAAACGAGCGAACCCATCGGTTAGCTAAGCCAATAAGAGAAATTCTATGAAGATATATGTATATTGGCTAAGAATCCATTACACTAGGCATGAGGCTATGTGTATGGATAACTCATTGGCTAGCTAATGTGATGAAACGTCGAGTAAAGACCTATCGGCTTATAGCTCAATATACTATCAGTATCAGTAGTCTAAGTAGTTTAGACCTAAAAGATGCAATATGAGACTGACGATGGTAAAAGGAGTTTGATAAGCCGATAGATCCCATATGAATGTGATATGATATATCCGATCGGACTAAAAGGTTGGACCTAACCAATGCAGCGAGCGAATACACCAGGATAATGGGGGACTTACCCCTTCGTCAGAGTTCAGACCTAACTGATGTAGCTTCACATTGAGAGTCAGAACCTACTAGGAAAAATCTAGATGAGCTAAGCTGGTGATGTACCAAAATTATATTATCGAGAGATGATTTAAATGGTCCCAGAGGGTTTATATTTATACGCTGGAGTTATAAAATTCCGACACGGTTACACACAACATTTGGACGTTATTTCCTAAACTTAAAAGGAAACTATCTCTAAGAAGTTAATAAAATTAATTAAACTTGCCTAATCTTATAAAATATATTCTATAAAGATAAAATAGCATGCCGTTGTTTCCATAGCTCTTTATTAGACTCGATCCCTTCTGGATAACTTTACTGAACCGAATCTATGCACAATCCGTTCGATCGGCTCTTTTCTTATATTAATCAGACTTTTTTTATAAACCGATCAGCTTTTAAATGATGTGTGAGACTTACCTAATTTTTGTTTAAACACTAATTGAGCAATTCCACCGTTAATTTCTGCAAAAAAAGGTTCAAACATACAAGTAGTTCACAACTGATAGTAGGATGTGCACACATATTAAATTAATTTGTCCATGCATAAATTGAGATATATATTCTCTCTCATCTGTGATGTGCAAAACAACACTAACTTTGGAATGAAACAAAGGCAAAAGCGCAAGGAAAAAAGAATGACGAAGCATTTGATTATAAGTTTGGTATGGATAATGTAGCGGTGGATGATGGGCACAACGCTCGAGGATATAACATGTACTACTACTACTATAGACTGGATAATATGGCACACTTGTAGACAAAAGGCAAACATTAGGACATGATTTTTTTACTTCTATACGTCTACATGTATGAACCCACTCTTATATATGATGTGTCTTCGATAGGAAATTAACTAATTGTGCTGGTTGGTGACCTGGTCAGCTTGTTTTAAATTAAGATACAGAGAAAGATCAGGATACCATCACATTTCATGCAAAAAGGAGATCATAGTAATCACCTGAAGTTCACTATATATACCTTGCATTTCCCAAGATCACACGCAGATATTTTATGACTAGAGCGACTTCATCATTGATGATTACCTATTTAACCAATAAATATGTACTTGCGTCTCAACCGTGAAAATAGAGTATTAACTGGAATCAACAATTTATATATGCCAGTGTCTCTAGCACCCTGTTCTTTTTTTTTTGCTGTAGCACATCCAATATTTAGCAGTCAACATAAAGTACATATGCCCCTTCTGTGTGTAACTACTTGTTTCCTTCATATAAAATGTACCTATGATCCTAGAAAACCAGTACTGGTATTTCTACAATTATACTTTCACACAACTTTGTTCTCATAGCTCGTGAAGTTGTGTGTGGGAAAATTTTTAACACGGAACTAAAAAAAATCCAAGTTTAGGACCACAAAAACAACATCATGTTACTCTAAGTTCAGTGTCCACAACGTTATTCATATAGATAGTAACGGGATGTTTGGTTACCCACAGTTGGCCACGCCTAGTTAGATAAGTCTTATGAACTTAGGCAGGTATTTAGTTATAGCCATATTTGTGATAAGATTTTCTTTCAGTAAAGTAGGTCCCACGTGTCAATGACTTAAACTAAGTATGGTAAGATTTCCTTAGGGCTTAGTGTGTCAATGATTTTGATCACCTAACTTTAGTAAAGTGTGACAATTTTTATTGGCAATTAGTGACAAACTAAATGTATCAGTTATGTCTATGCTCAACAGTTTATGTATCTTCTGCGTGATTACATTTATCGATGAGGTAGCACTGGTTTTTAATCAAACTGTCTAAAACAATATGTCGTCTTGATTTTCCGTTGTGTGCATTGCTTTGTTTGGAACAAGTAGTGGCATGCATGCATGCACGCTCCAAAAGGAAAAATAGGACAAACTACGTTATTGAGGAAACCCTTTTGTCGATCTGTGTGTAGATGACTTTGGCTTCTAACCTAAAAAACTGTCTGTTTTAGGTGTTTCAAAAGGTGTGAAGCATGCTAGGTAATGTTTGGAATACATGAATTTTGTTGGAAATTTACAAAAACTGACATTAGTAATTGAAATAGGACTTATATGCTGAAAAGCATGTTAAGCAACGGTTCATATATCTAAAATTTCATAATTTGAGTGCAGATTGTTGCATACTTAATTGCGTCACTTGTCTTTCTTTACGTCATGCATATCTGATCTAATTAGCTATTAATTAATTTCTTGATAGACGATAAAAGTGTTTTTTCTCTCATCCATGTGAGAGGATTTAGTTGATCGAAACATATATTTCATATCATTCGAAAATTGGTGGTGGCAGCTGGTTAACTGGCGGCATGTTGCTGTCCTAATGTTACATGTTCCTAGTTTATATGTCAACTAACTTCTTGCGCCATGTGTGTATTGACCGGAATGCTTGGAAACTTTGATCAGTTCAATCAACACAGGAATGCATCTCCTGCATGTACAACTTAAATAAGCAAAAAGTTACTGTTCAGACACAAATTGGTCTACAATGAAGGTCTGATCCGATACGCCTAAACATATGAAAACCTAGAAAATTTGCTTCACTTTCGTACAGATCCTTAAGCTTCTTGGCGTCTTCAGATTGTTAGGGTTTAGGTGTGTGTTAACATCAAATTTTGGTAAGCCACAAATTTGATTTAGATCAAAAAGCTGATCGACTTATAGAAATAAGCCGATTGATATAGGCAAAGATCCGATTATGTAGATAAAGATGGATTCGATTCAGTCGAAGATGAAAAATTATTTATGTGAGACTAAATCTAAGAAAAAATTGTAGAAGCCATAGTAGGATAGTTTTATCTTTATGAAATATATCTTATATATAGATAAGTTTAATTAGTTTTTCTTTTATCTCTAAAATAGATTATATTTTATTATTAGAAAAGTTTATCTCGTATTTGTGTAAAATTTGTGTAACCCCAAGGTATAAATATAGGCCCTTAAAATCTTACAAATCATTTCCACAGATCAATATAATATTGACGTATTGCCGAATCTAGCCGATGCAGCTCTACGTTAAGAGCTAGAACCTATTAAGAAAAATCTAGATAAACTAGAGTGACGATGTCTATAGAGATGATTTAAAAGGCTCTAGGAGATATATATTTGGGGATATATAAATTCCATACGAATATAGGATAATTTTTTCTAATGATAAAATGAAATCTATCTTAGAGATAAAAGTAAAACTAATTAACTTGTATAAGATATATTTTATAAAGATAAAACCATTTTACCATAGCTTGTATAATTTCTTCTGAGATCTGGTTTCATTTAGATAAGTCTTTCTCTTTGACTCTTTTTATCTATAAATTGACATTTTTTTCATGAGCCAATCGACTTTTCGATTGTTAATCGAATCTGTTTAATATTAGCAGTTATCTCACTCAATAACACTACTACAAACATGTATAAGTTGGAAATAACACGTGAGAACATGCCAGCATGTCAGTGACACGCGTAGATAATATATTTTTATATAATGCGATCGTTACAGAGTATATATATACTGAAGTGATTTTAAGGCCCTTGAAAATTTAATAAACCCCTCCGAATTGAATACTTCTCAATCGGCTGCCCGTTTTCTTTGAATGTTTAGACTCGCAACATTTGTCTGTGGAGAAAAATCAAGAGTCATATAGATATACCACTAGGATACTTGGTCATTGTCGTGCCCGTGTTACATACGCACACCTGGTGCAAGTCGTCGCAGTCAAGCTTAGATATGCCTCTATCACATTCATTCATGGATAAAATGAACAGGGCAGCATATTCAGCAGGCTACATTTCGTACCGTAAGAGTCATCTCAGCATGGACATACTATAATCTTACACATAAATTGTCTAACCTGAGGAGATAGACGTCGGGGACGACGACTTGCGCGCGTTGTTATTAATTGTACTAAACAGCTAGGGCGTACCTAAGCTACGCACTAACCACGGAATTAAGAAAAGTAAACCGGTCTGGTCGGCATAAGTATACATTAACCGACTTGGGCTTTCAGTCCCGGCCAATCAGACAGCGATATGGCGGCCAATGGCAAGTGAGTCTTTCCGGTGGATGAGTAGCAGTAGTGGGAGGCCACACCGATGGCCGCAAGGTTGAAGCCAGGGAGACGTACGAACAATTGCCTACAAGAGAGCCGTGAGCTCCATGATTAATTAGTTAAGGTTAAACTCCCCAGAACCAGCCTGTCTGAAAAGCTAAAGGCACTGCCTGTTGGGTGGCTCGATGAGGCAAAAACTCCAGATTTCAGCTCTGGATGCTCACACTAAGTTATTTCATGCCGGATAGAATAGTTACTAGCACTGTGTGGATTGATGGATGGATCTCTAACCTTTCTTCTAAGGGACCAACTGCATACCCGCCAGTTCGTTCTTCTTCCTGGAATATCCCTGCCAAAGCTTGAGCTGCTGCTGGTCACTTTCATGCCGGGCTGCTGTTATGATTAGCACCAAGCGGATTTTGGTTGGTTATACACACACACACCATATATCTACATGCATGCATGGTGTTGTCAGGATGGAGGAGGCACAATTATGTCGTTAGGCCTTGTCACTTCCATTTAACCACTTGAAGACTATTATTCCTTTTCAAGGTTAATCATGCATATATATATATATATATATATATATCCAAATTAGGTGAAATAGCAAGGAAACTGGAGATCTCGTATGAGGAAACTTATATAGGAGATTATTATTGCGGTGTCTGCAGGTGGACTTAGACCTCATGTTCGGCCTATCTATACACACAAGACGCTGCTAGTCTTACTGAAATGCACAAGAACTGGGGAAAATCTTTTTGTCATCTAAATGAAAATACACTTATTTCATGCATGCCAACTAAAATGTTATCAATTTTTTTAAAAAAATTAGTAAGATAGATTAATACATGATATATCACTTTACACAAATAGAAAAAATAATAAATATGAGGATAAAAAATATGTACTATTCATAGTTGAGATTTGTTATTTTTGTTTTTCTTATATCAGTGGAATTTTAATTTACATATTTGCAAAATGAAATATCACATGTTGATCAATCTTACCATTTTTTTAAAAAAAATTCTCATAACTTTTAATTAGTATGTCTGAAATTGGTGTATATCTACATAAAAAACCACGTCCGAGAACTGATCCAGTCATTACTTATCAATGTGGGCATATATGTACCTGTACTTAATCGTCATTGACACGACGGATATATGTACTTGTAGCGTGATAGCTGTGATTACCGAAGGAGACGACCATCAGGTGGAAACATTGCAGGTCACATTGTGCTAAAAACACGGAGTGAACACAGCATCTCTGAACGAACCACACAACTTGAGATGTGATATTTGAGTGCAACGTACAAGTACACTTGAGAATTGGATTACGCATCTAGTGACACACACATAAACTTGACATGTAATTATTGCGAACAACTTTCGATCACACATCTATATATACTAGTAGTGTGAACTAGAAACAATTTTTGTGGGGAGCGCACAGATCCAAGAGAGAGAGGTGAAAAGGAGTAGCTAGCTAGCTAGTCTAGTTAGATGCCCTAGAATCAAGGAGCTGAGAAGTTAGTGGTTGACATGAGAAGTGCCTTGCTTCCCTCCCTTGCTTTATTCGTTCGGCGTCTCTCTCTCCTTATTTTCTGTGTCTGGTGAGGGGTAATATGCGCTGTGGTGTTGGCGTCCCTCTCTTCACTCCCACCTATCATTATTCTAATCAAGCGGCAAAGTGGAGAAAAGAAGGCCAGGCTAGGCAGGGCGCCGTCTTTCTTTCCCATCTTTTCCCTCTCCCATCGCAGCACAAACACACCACAACACACCAAACCAGTAGTACAGACACCATGCATCCTCCTTAATTCTCTTAGCTTTCCTCCCCTTCCATCTCCTCCTCTCCTTTGCTTTCCTCGCCACTGTTCCATCTCGTAGGTTTCATCTCTTCGGCCATTCCCACTTGAGACTTGAGAGAGATTTGTTACTACTCCTAGATAAGATAGAGGCCAAATAAAAAAGATCTTGGAGGAAAAAGAAAGCAAGTGAGAGAGAGAGAGAGGAAGAGGATGAGAGGAGGAGCAAGGATAACCTAGCTAATCGATTGCTAGCTTGCGAGCATGGATCCGGTCACGGCGTCAATACACGGTCACCATCTTCCTCCAACGTTCAACACCCGCAACTTTCATCACCAGCTCCAGCAGCACCAGCTGCACCTCAAGACCGAGGACGACCTGGGAGGCGGCACTCCGGGAGTCTTCGGCGGCCGCGGCACTAAGAGCGAGCACGACGACGACGAGAACAGTGGCAACGGCCAGGGAAGCGGTGGTGACGGCAGTGACCTCGCTCTGGTTCCCCCCTCGGGTGGCGGGCCGGACGGCACCGGGGGCGAGAGCGCCACGCGCCGCCCGAGGGGACGGCCGGCGGGGTCCAAGAATAAGCCGAAACCGCCGATCATCATCACCAGGGACAGCGCCAACACGCTCCGGACGCACGTCATGGAAGTGGCCGGCGGGTGCGACATCTCCGAGAGCATCACGACATTCGCGCGCTGCCGGCAGCGCGGGGTTTGCGTGCTCAGCGGCGCCGGCACTGTCATCAATGTCACCCTGAGGCACCCGGCATCGCAGGGAGCAGTCGTCGCGCTCCACGGCCGGTTCGAGATACTGTCCCTCTCCGGCTCCTTCCTCCCGCCTCCCGCCCCGCCGGAGGCCACGGGGCTCACCGTCTACCTGGCTCGAGGCCAGGGGCAGGTCGTGGGCGGCAGCGTCGTCGGTGCGCTGACCGCGGCTGGGCCGGTGGTGATAATGGCGGCCTCTTTCGCGAACGCGGTGTACGAGCGGCTGCCGTTGGAGGACGATGAGCTGCTCGCGGGGCAAGGGCCAGCCGACAGCGCCAGGTTTCTCGCCGCGGGGCAGCAAGCGCCGCAGCTCGCCGGCGGAGCCGTCGATCCCAGCCTGTTCCAGGGACTACCACCCAACCTACTCCGAAACGTGCAGCTGCCGCCGGAAGCTGCCTACGGATGGAACCCGGGTGCCGGCGGTGGCCGCCCGGCGCCGTTCTGAGATGGATGCTGCAACCGCAACGCAACATAGAAAGGTTAAGTTCTTTAATTAGCTTTCTCGTCACGTGGAGTTGGAGACTACTCTTTCTTGGACGATTTCCGTGGGAATTATGCATGTGATTTCAGGTGTTATTAATCGTTATTATGTCCACGTCGGGATTAACTGTTTCTGATATGTAGCTCTCTCTGTCTCTGTCGTTTGTTTCGGCTATTTGTTGTATCTTCCTCTTAACTGGTTTCGCTGTTGACTTGAGAAGCTTGTACTACCTTATATTGATCTTTCTGTATGCTCTGTAGCTTAATTATATTCGTTTCGAACAAGTTGTTTGTAGCTTTGGCCGATAAAGAAACTGCCACATTGTTCCCTTGATCGACAGATCGATCAACAACTGAGGAGTGAGATAGAGAAACAAAGGGGGGAGACAGGATAAAATGATGAGACAAGGGGAACATATGGAAAGATGCGTGTACTTTTATCCGGGCCTGCAGAGCAAATTTCTCTTACTTCCAAGCCTTGGAAGTGAAGATTTGATCGGTACGAGAAGTGCCTGTGTCCTGACTGACTCCATCACCACCAGCCAGCCACCACCATCATCATCGCATGCTCCAATTCCTGCCAATTTTTCTTCCTACACTCCCATGGATACTGACTCCGAGAATAACTGAAACACCGACCAATTGCCACCATTATGTTCTACAGGCCAGGTCGTCGTAGCAGCAGCAGCAGCAGTATTATCACACGTACATTACGCTTCTATTTCTTTATATCATTGCTAGCTCGCAGCTGCTTTTCTCTGCTATCTCGCTGGTTCACTGTATTCGTTCACACACTACTACACTGCTACTAAAATAGTCACCGCCGAGTCAAATGGTGATGCAAATCAGGGCCATGCCCAATAACTAGCCCATGCGTGAGAGCTGATACTAGCTACAAATATTTTATTTCTGCTCTCTTGTTTCTTGGTCTATTTGCTGGGGTAGCTATGAACGAGAGATGTGCAGCATGTGAGGGCTGGTTTTCGGCAGCGAGTTACCGATGGCGAGGACAGGGCGCCGCGCATCAGGAAGACGAACTGAACGCACACAAAACCAACGCGAATTTGTGGACCTTTAGATTGATTTGGTGCTGCTAAAACCTTGTAGCTTTTCTGGTGCTCTATTACTCCTTTTTATTGACTGATTTTGCAGCAGGGTGGCCGATCGTGGTGCAGCACGTTGTGAGAATTCGGCGCGTCCATCCCCACACCTCCACGACATCACCCACGATCCGCGAACCCAGGCTCATGGCCGAGCTATTCTCACCACTGCCTCCTATCCTAACTGAACAGAGATCTTTGGACAACGGGTTATCTAACAAAACTCCCTCACCTAAGCCTTGTGAGATTGTTTGATGTCAACAAGGGTGATGCGTGTGCACAGCTGTATAAACTGCTCATATCCAAGGGCCTTCGCCAGGATTTCCACCAGTTACTCATGAGTCCCAACAGACATGCCAGGATTTCCACCAGTTACTCATGAGTCCCAACAAGCATGATCATCACCTTGCCATCTTCAACACACTGTGTGACGTAGTGGTACCTGATGTCAATATGCTTGCTTCGGTCATAGAAGACAGAGTTTTTGCTGAGCATGATCACGGATTGATTGGAGATCTTCAATTGGAAAGCGCTCGCCTGTTCTCCTCAGAGCTCTATAAGGAGGCGCGCCAACCACACTCCTTGGTAGATAGCAGTAGTAGTAGTAATATATTTAGCTTCGCAGGTTGAGAGTGCTACTACCCTTTGCTTTTATGATTGCTAGATGATCAAGTTGTCTCTAAGGAAGAAGAGTGCTTCAGTGGTGCTCCTGCGAGTGTCCACATCGCCGGCATGATCACTGTCACTGAAGCCACGAAGCTGAGCCACTCCATCCTTCCTTTTATACTGACAGCCGAAATTCAGAGTCCTGGTGTTATAATACAGGACCCTCTTGACTACTACCATACGCTCGGTAGTGGGCTTCTCCATAAATCTGCTCAAGTATCCCACGGGATACGCCTTATTCAGTCTAGAATTCACTTGGTAGCATAGAGAGCCCACAACACTCCTGTACATAGTAGGATCAATAGCAGGAGCGGTGCTTGTCTTACTGAGCTTGAGTCGTATCTCCATTGGGGTGGAGCTAGGATTGCATCTCCCTATTCCTTCACACATAGGCACTTTGATTCATAGTGATGCCCTCTACTGACTATACCACCTCTACACCAAGGTAGTAGTGTAGAAGTCCGAGATCACTCATTTGAAAGGTGCCTTTCATCTCCTCCATGAATTGCTTGATGTCGTTGGAGTTGCTGCCTGTGATGACGAGATCATCAACGTACACCCCCACGATAAGGTGGTGTGCTCCATTGCCACGGAGATAGACGACGTGCTGAGTTGCTTCTGCGGAACCCAAGTGATGCCAATTAGGTGTCTAGCTTTGTGTACCATGCTCTTGGCACTTGTCATACACCGTAGAGGGCCATGATGAGGTGCAACACCTTCTGTTCCTGTCCAATGAGGATGAAACCAGGGGGCAGCTAGACAAGAACCTCCTCTAGTAGATTGCCATTTAGGAAGGCAAACTTGATGTCCATATGATGGACAGTCCAACCCTCACTTGCAGCGTGTGCCAGCAGGAGCTTCACGGACTCCTGCTTTGCCACTAGCGCAAATACCTCGTCGAAGTCAATTCCTTATTGTTGAACATTGCCTTTGCCCACCAACACGCCTTGTACTTGTTGATGTTGCCCGCAACATTCTTCTTGGCCTTGAACACCCATTTGAGGCCAATTGGGTGCACGCGTGGGGGTAGATCAACCAGCTCCCAAGTGTCGTTGGCTTCTATGGCCATCATCTTGTCGAGCATGGCGTGGTGCCAGCAGTCATGTTTCTGTGCCTCATCGAAGGTAGTCAGTTCCGCCTCGCTTGCCAGCATCAGGTTCTCCTCTGCCAGGGCACGTGCAACCTGTCCAGGCATTGTAGATGGCCCTAGGACATTGTTGATGGTGCAAAATCATAGGGGCCATTGTCATGATTGGCGTTGAGGTGGTCACTGACTCCCCCTGCTGGTGGTGAGGTGAACTCAATCGGTGGTGCAGAGCTTAGTGCAATGGCGGCATCCATCGATGAATCCACAGGGGTGGCACGGGCGTGGCTGGTGACCCACTGTGTGATGGCACCACTGGGAAAGTGCTTGTAGAGGAGGGTCCTACAGGCGATGTACGGGCTGCCATCGTGGTTGTTATGGTGACTGCTCGCCGCCAAAAAATCCCGAGACCGGGGAGGGACGGCGGCTCGGTCACGTGAAGGCCTATGAGGTCTGCTTATCTCCAGTGCAGGTCCTTAGGTCTCGAGGTTCACGGGCGTGCCAGTCAATTTGACCCTGCAATTGACAAGAAGGTGAGATGAGCGAATCTGATACAGACGCTCGCTATCGGCTGGCTGCCGATAGGTTCGGGATGCTGTTCGATCGGCTGGGGAGCCAATGTGTACAGGTGTCGACGAGAGGTCGACCGCCGAGCCAATGGAGGAACCAGGGTGTATTCAGAGGATGGCGAGACGGACGGAATCCCTCCGGACAGCCGAATAGTGATTCATCGGCTGGAAAAACCGATGAGCGTGCATGCGGCCTAGGCGATGATTAGCGCAAGAAGGCATGGGCTGCAAAGCCAATGCCGCTCCGGATATGACAGCACGAGACCCGTCGCTCGCCGTGGCAGCGCCATCAACATCGAATCTCAAAGATCGAACCTAACCGAGACAGTATGAGGCCAGGGCCAGCGGCGATGATATGGAGGACGCCGGATCGGCTATGCCGTAGCAAGGATAGGAACGAACCCATCGGCTAGCTGAGCCGATGAGGGGACGCCTCTTTGAAGGCGGGTGCGTATCAGCTAGGAGTCCGATACGTTTGGTGTTACGCATCGTGGGATGCCTCTAAAGGCTGATGCGTATCGGCCGAGGGGCCGATGCACTGGACGCGTAGCACAGAGCATGGATAACTCATCGGCTAGCACTCTGATGATACGCCGTGCAGAAGGCTATAGGCCTGAAGCTCGATCTACCATCGGCAGCCCCGTAGGTCAGACCTAACCGATGTAGGACGAAACTGACGACGGCAGAGGGAGCTTAACGGGCCGATAGGTCTAGCACGGACGTGATGCGATACATCTGATCGGCCTAAGAGGTCGGACCTAACCGATGTAGCCTCAGACAGAGCAGGACATAACGGGACGGTGGCGGGACTTACCCTTCGCCGGAGATCGGACTTAACCAATGCAGCCCCGCGTTGAGAGCCAGAACCCGCCGGTAAACCTAGATAAACTAGGGTGGCGATGCGCCGAATTTGTATATAATCGAGAGATATCTTACATGTTTCCAGGGGGTCTATATTTATACCCTGGATTTACAGACAGAGTCCGACGCGTCTACGACCATCGGACATTATTTCATAGTAAGAACAAAGGAAAATATTCCTAAAGCAGTTAACTAACCAGCTAAACCTCCCTAATTGAGTAAGGTTACAATTTACAAAAATAAGCACTCTGCTGTGGAGTACACGGCTCTTCCGCAAACTCGGTTTCATCTGGATAATCCTCCAATTTGCAACCGGGTCTTCCTTTGCTGCAACCTGATAGGCTTCTCCACTGTAACTATCGGACCTTCTTTTAGCCAAGCCGATCCTTTTCCTTCCTTCTCTCGGACTTCTCAAACCTGATCCCAATTGGACAATCTCTTGTTTTCAAGCCGATCTAATCTTCTACTAATCTGATCGGCTTTTCTACAGTTCTCCATCGGCTTTGTCTCAGTATCTCCATCAGCCGATGACTGCATTAAACCCTCCATCGAACCTCTCAGCCAATCGGCTTTAGCCCCATCGGATCTCCTAGGCGATCGGCTTGAGCACCATCGAATCGTCTAGATTTTGGCGTTAACACATGCCTCCCAATTTGAGAGTTTGCCAACAGACTACGAAATTTCGAGCTGTTAGAAACCTCCGCAAACCAGGATGACCCGTTAAAACCCACATAAATCGGCTCAGATCACTGCCTAGGTCGTTCCGCCTCTATAAAATATATCCCCTCAGCATTCTTCCACACACTTCTTCTCATCAAAAACCCCAAACCTCGACGAGCTCCATAGGCATCCGCAAATTCCCGCGAATCTCGACGGGCTTATAAGACTAAAGGTGAGCTCTCGCAGATTTCTTCATCGGCTGCTACTCCTTCATTTGCACAATGGCTTCCACACATGTAATCCCTGAGGTAACCATTATCTGCTCTTTCATCCTATGTTTTGCACGATTCTTCCCCATCCCGATTTCTCATCAGTAGTCGGGTTCTGGTTTTGTAGGATCTTAAGAGCCAGATCGCTATTGCAATCTCCGACTGCCCCGGTCACTTCTTTCTTGGCCCTATGAGTAGCGAGGATCCGACTGATTTCATCAACTCTGAAACAGAAAGGATCCCGTTTAAGAACTCATCCATGGCCATCACCGATTGGGCTCACAGCTTTAGATCCTGGCCTAGCAAACTCCCTGAATGGAGGAACTGGTACCTTAGGGTTTCTGCCTCCAAAAAGACTTTATGGGAGGATCTGGAAATAGACTATTGCATTAACCTTTCCTTAGCCGATATGGAAAGGAACGAACCTCTGCTTGTATCGGCTTCTTACTTCTAGTCGGACATCTTGAATGCTTTCATGTTCGGGCATGGGCTAATGACCCCCACCTTGATGGATGTTACTATGTTGACCTGCCTCCACACCACCCACTACATGAACCTTTTCAGCCTCAGATTTAAACCTAAGCATCGACTAAACACCAAGAATGTCGGAGGTTGGACTAAGTACATTTCCTTGAATAACAAATTCTCTGGCGCAGTCGATGGACGTGAACATGTAGCGTTCTTGAATCTTTGGTTGGAATGATTCTTCTTTGGTGGTTCGACTCTCGGTCCAACAACGAACATGCAATATCTGGCAGAGCTTCTGGCCGATCACTGCCAAATTCCCCTGGGGCATTATCTTCTCGAAGCAACTTATCATCTGCTCCATCAAGTTGCGAGCAAGCTGTCAACAGGCCATCCAGTCGGACATATCGGTGGACCCTGGTGGTTTATACAACTTTGGCTGAACGTCTACACCTCCAAAGTCATTGTCAGGCCCCCTTTCTCTTCTATGACATTCCCGACTGATTACCCAGAAGAAAACAAGGCCAGCCGACGCCGATGCATTTCGCTGGGTGAAGCTTCATCGGCTCTTCCTGGAAGCAAAATGACCCCCCTCGGACTCAGCCGATGATTTAAGTGTTTCTACTATGGCTTTACTAAAGAGGTCACCATCTGGTTCGCGTATGAGGATGATTCGTCCTTTGAAATGCCTTTCAGGTTTCATCCGATGAATGCCTTAGCCGATGAAGAATTGAAGACCATCTTTTTATCTTCCATAACTCCTTGTCTTCTGCCGATCGGATTTTCAATGGGCTGATCCCAACATCCATCATACGAGTTCTACCATCCTTCAGTAAGTGCTCGTCAGTTGGGCTTCGGCCAACTCCCCATCGGCTTGTTCTTCATGGGCAAGCTCCCGAGCCCGCGGAGAAGTGAAAAGCGGCTTAGAGCATGACCGACTTAGTTCGATGACATCGAACTTGTCCTTAGGGACTATCTCCACCTTTGAGCCCTACATATCTAATACCAAAATCTTCGCTCAATGGTGGTCAGAATGGGGAAGGCACTTATATAGACTATTGGCTAAACATTATTGCCTTCGCCTCAATCCCAACTACGTGGAATCTGATGAAGAGGTAATCCTTCTTTCACTATCGTGTCTTCATCATATTCAATTTCAACTATATCTTGGTTCCCGTGATTCCACAGGCTGGCGACAAAGACGCACCTTCGACCAGCGCAAGTGGTCGGCCGATTATCTATCAACCTATATCGGCCAGATCCTTCCTTGGGCAAAGCGGTCCACCTCCATCGGCTCTCCTCCGAGTGTTGCAAGTGTCAGGGTCAAAGCGCAAGAAACCGGCTACTCGGTCGGTTTCTAAGAAATGGAAACCCATCGCCGATGTTGTCGTCATTGCATTGGCTTCACGAAGCCCTTCTCCTGCGGCAATTCTAACTCCTTCCGCATCTCTGTTGGTATGTGTCAGCAATAGTTCTTTGTTGCCTTTGTTTTATCCTGACACCTCCGCTTTGTCGCCTGAACCATCGGCTCCTAAGGTCCAAACGTCGGACCCTGTTACTATGGCTGAGCCGATGGTATCCTCTGAAGTTTTGGCATCTACTCACACTGTCCCACATCAAGCTGATACCCGCATAAGAACTGCTCCCACTGTCTCTCAGGTACGTCCATCATACATGTTATTTTTCTTGATTTGTGATCTCCATGTTTGCTAATGTTGTTATGCAATCATTAGCCGATCTGTTCTCCTTCGACATCGGCAAATACCTGGAAGCAGAGAAAGACTCAGCCACCAGCACAGTGATCGAACTATTTTTGCTAGCCGATGCACGTGAGTAGTTGTCAGATATTATGCATCGGCTGGAGGTTCCGATTGACTCGCTGGTGGAAGATCGCAGGTCGTTCCGGGGAAGACTTGCAAAAATTCAACACCTCCTGCCTGCGAAACTATCGGATGCACTCATGCCTGCTACTTACTTGGAATTCCAAAGGACCCAGCTGACTGCATCAAGACGACGCATAGCCAATCGCGCTGAGCAAAGCCACCTAGCTCACAACGATCGGCTGACTGCTCTTGATGAAATGTCAGCTGACCTTCAACATGCCAACACCAAGCTTGGCCTTTTGAAGAAACGAGAAGTCGATTTGATGGTGAAACTCGACAAGGTTCGTGAAGACATCAACTTCACCGAGTCCCATCTCATTGGCCTACCAAGTCGATCCAAAACCAAGAGGCTAAAGTAGTAGACAAAGTACGGCTAGCAATTCGTCGGCACAAGAACTTGAAAACTATCCCCGAACCAGACGAGGATGGCATCCGTGCTATCAATGATATTGATCAAATCCGTCTGCGCGCGATTGAGGCCATTAAGAAATTCTTGTAAAACTTTAGCCTCGGAGAAATCCAGATGTCATCTTGAACATTAACTTTTTACAGTAAACTTTAATCAGCTTGATCAACAAAAGTTGTGTATATATATTTTCTAAAGGCGATATCTCCACGATATCGGCTGTATGTAACCGATACAAACTATATCAGCTTCTGTACATTGTCCATCGGCTGCGCCCCAGCCGATCACATGGATGGTACCATCAGCTGGTACTACCTCTGAAACCTTATGTGTCTTGAATCGGCTATGCTCAGCCGATTTAGGTGCCTACCCACACGTTAGGGTAATACTTTTTCAAATATTTGCCATTAAACGATTTGGTAAACTTCTCTCCTTCAAGACTTTCTATTATGTAAGTATTGCCAGGCACACACCGATTGATCCGATAAGGTCCTTCCCATTTCGGTGACCATTTTCCAAACTTATTATCCCTAGATCCAATCGGCAAAATTAACTTCCAAACGAAATCTCCTTCAGAAAAGGATTTGGTCATTACTTTTTTGTTATAATGCCTAGCGACCTTAGCATTGTTTTTTTCTTGATCTTCTTAAATGCTTCTAATCGACTCTGAGTCAAATCATCAAGCTCATCGGTCGTCAACGTGTAATAATCATCGGCTGTCAACTGATCTTGTAAAGACACCCTCCTAGAGCCGATGTTAACTTCCCACGGAATAACTGCTTCATAACCGTATACCAACTGATATGGTGGCACCTGGGTAGATCCATGACACGTCATCCGATAGGCCCACAACGCATCGTTCAAAGTGACATGCCACCTCCGTGGTTGTTCATCGGTCTTACGCTTGATCAATTTTATTAAACTCTTGTTAGAAGCTTCCACCTGTCCATTAGCTTGAGCATAATATGGTGACGAATTTAGCAACTTAATCCCCATACTGGCAGCAAACCTTTGAAACTCTTCTGACATAAAGATAGAACCTTGATCAGTGGTAATTGTCTGTGGAATTCCAAATCGATGTATGATATGTCCCTTGATGAATTCAATCACGTCCCTAGAAGTAACCTTCTTCAAGGGAATAGCTTCTACCCACTTTGTAAAGTAGTCTGTTGCTGCCAATATGAACTTATGCCCTTTACTAGATGAAGGATAAATCTGGCCGATCATGTCAATTCCCCAACCTCTAAACGGCCATGGCTTGACTGTTGGATTCATAACCGACGCTGGAGCTCGTTGCACATTCTCAAACATCTTGGCAGCCCTTGTAGTATTTAAAACAATCCTCCAGCATACTCGGCCAAAAGTATCCAACCCTCCTCCTCATCCATCTCATGTTATGAGCCGATTGATGGGCTCCACAGATGCCTTCATGCACCTCGCTCTTCACCAACGCGGCTTCTTCAGCACCCAAACATCTCAAGAGCACTCCATCGACTGATCGATAATACAACTCTTCATCAAGTAGAATGTACTTAATAACCTTGTACCGAAGCTTCCTAGAAACCGACCTTGATGGATTCTGCAAATACTGAACGATCTCCCATCTCCAATCACCGGCTTCCATACGGCTCTCGATATCGGCTATCTCAACTTCTACTCTACTGTTCACCCGATACCCTGAAGCAGTCTGAGCAAGATCATTGGCCTTTGTGTTTTGCTCTCTAGGAATATGATCCAATATCACTATCTTGAAATCCTTTAACAATTATTGACATTTTTCATAGTATGACTTCAGAATTTCATCCTTGCATTCATATTCCCCAGATAATTGTTTGATTACCAATAAAGAATCCCCAATGACCTCTATCGTATCGGCTCCAATTTCTCTCAACAGCTGAAGTCCCTTGAGTACTGCCTCATATTCTGCTTGGTTATTTGTACTATACGGTTTGATTGTGAAGGCAAACTCGAAACTTGCCCCCCGAGGCAAAATAATCACCAAACCGATATCAGATCCATGTTTGCAAACCGATCTATCAAAGAATAACGTCCACGGGATCGGCTCTACATAATTCTCTTGGAATCCTCTATGCTGTATAATAAAATTGGCTACCCCTTGTCCCTTGAATGTCTTAGCCGATTCATACCTCAGATCAAAATCCATCAGAGCGAATATCCATTTACCAACCCGCCCCCTCAAGACTGGAGCCAATAGCATGTATTTGATCACATCGGCTTTGCAAAGCACTGTACACGCAGCCGATAGAAGATAATGCCTTAATTTTGTACATGAGAAATACAAACATAGGCATAACTTTTTCACAGCAGGATACCTAGTCTCAGCATCCAGAAGTCGTCGGCTCAAGTAAAATACTACTCGTTCTTTTGACTCAAACTCTTATACAAGCACTGATCCGATTGACTTCTCATCAGCTGACAAATATAATTTGAATGGTATTCCCTTTTGCGGTGGAATCAGCACTGGTGGAGAACTCAAGTATTCCTTGATATGATCAAAGGCTTTTTACTGGTCATCACCCCACACAAACTCTTGATCGGCTCATAACCTTAATAAAGGAGTGAACGACTCAATTTTTCCTGATAAGTTCGAGATAAATTTTCTTATAAAATTGAGTTTGCCGATCAAGGACTGCAGCTGTAGTTTGTTGCTGGGTGGCTCGGTGGTCTGGATGGCCTTGTTGCTTCGTTGGCTGACTTCAATTTCTCTGTCATGCACCATGAAACCCAAAAATTGTCCAGCTGATACGCCAAAAGCACACTTGTGAGGATTCATTTTGAGTCCGTATTTCTTCGTCCTCTCAAGCACTTTTCATAGATCGGCTATATGTTCTTCAATACCTTTGGATTTCACCACCACGTCATAAATGTATATCTCCACCAGCTGTCCGATAAGATCATGGAACATGTAGTTCATGGCTCTTTGATAGGTAGCACCGGCATTTTTCAATCCGAAAGTCATGACTACCCACTCGTATAAACCAATAGCCCCACGACACCTAAATGCAGTCTTGTGGATATCTTCTTCGGTCATAAAAATTTGATTGTAGCCAGCATTTCCATCCATGAAGCTAATAATCTTGTGACCAGATGCAACGTCAATTAATAAATCTGCGATCGGCATCGGGTACTCGTCTTTAGGGGTTGTCTTGTTCAAATCCCGGAAGTCGATGCATATTCTTAACTTTCCATTTTTCTTCTTCACTGGGACAATATTGGATACCCATTTGGCATATCGTTATGGTCTGATGAAATTTGCATCGTATAATTTCGTGATCTCCACCTTGATTTCATCATGCCACTCTGCTTTGAATCTCCTCTGTGGCTGCCTAAATGGCCGATATCTCGGTCTGATAGGAAGCCGATGTTCCACAATCGATAGGAAGCCGGCATCTCATAGTAGTCCCAAGCAAAGCATTCCCAGAATTCCTTTAATAAATTTATCAGCTTTTCTCGGAAATCAACACATAGATTTTTACTAATGTACGTCGGCCTCGACTTGTCTCTAATCCTATGTCTATTTGTTCCAACTCATCGGCCGACGTAAAACCTTTCCCTAACTTCCCTTTGGAATCTTCTAAAGTTCCCATGGAAACAACGGATCCGAGCCGACTTGCTGAATCGGCTTTATTCCTTTATCAGTTACCTCCAGGAAATTTCCCACCCATGTTTGTCCGGATAGGCAGTTGAATCCATCAGCTTCCCAAAATGGCACATCAGTTGTGGCCACGCTAGTCGACTGATTGGCCGTCATCACTTCAACTCTGTCTCCTTGCCATTGTTTAACTCCTGGTCCTTAATTGTCCTTTGACCATGCCCTTCGTTGATTGGCCCCAATCAGCTATGTGCCAATGCCCTAGTGATGGAAGGCCGATCATACACCGTTCGGCTCTAGTCACAGTATCGAAATCCTGGTTTATTGCATTCAGGATAGTCCTCGATTGACGGCAACCTCATGTTTTGATCCCAACAGTACTTAAAAAAGGGACAACCCCAGTGTGGATTATACCTTTCTTGTTGTGTTGTGGCTCGTCTTTCTTCGTCCTATAGTCTAGAATATTTTTTGATTAAGTCCGATGAAGTAACCTTTGACCTCTTCCAGTGTCTTTTTTCATCGGACCGATCTCCTGAGGTTCCTGCAATCACCATATTCACCGGGAAAGGATGCCCGTCAACCTTCATCGGTCTTTTGTCCTCGAACTTGATCCTCCCCTGTTCGACAGCCGATTGTAATTGTTGCCGGAAGACCTTGCACTCATTGGTATGATGAGATATTGAATTGTGCCACTTGCAATACTTCTTTCTTCTGAGTTCTTCAGCAGTCGGGATTACATGGTTTGGTGGCAACTGGATCTGCTTCTCTTGTAGGAGAAGATCAAATATCTTGTCAGCTTTGTTAACATCAAAATCATATATTTCTTCTTTATTTGCTTTCTTGATCCATGGACATGATACGGGTTTTTTATTCCTGGTCCATTCTGCCAGTCCCACCTCCGCATTGGATCCCTCATCATCTGAGTCCGATGCGTATACCTGTAGCTGATCGGCTTTCCGATGGAACCTTTCTTTCTTGGCACCTGCAAATTGGTTTTCATGAGCCGATACTTGTGAAGAGAAATGCTCCCGAATCGGAGTCAACAATCCTTGGAAAGCCAAATCGGCTAGCTGTCCGTCACTTAAAATGAGACTGTAGCATTGGCTTTTGACGTCTCGGAAACGTTGGATGAATTCTGGGATGGATTCATCATGCCTTTGTCTAACCGATGTTAAGTCTGATAACCTTAACTCTTGAAGTCCGGCAAAGAAATACTTACAAAACTGTTTCTCCAAATCAGCCCATCCCCTGATTGAATTTGGAGGTAACGAAGAAAACCAAGAAAAGGCTAGTCCAGATAAAGACAATGGAAACAATTGGACTCTCAGAGCTTCATCAGCCGATGCCTCCCCGCACTGAGCCAGGAATCGGCTAATATGTTCCATCATAGATACATTATCTTGCCCTAAGAACTTGGAGAAATATGGAATTTTGAATCGGTGCGGTAGCGGAATTCTGTCGAATCACTATGGGTAAGGGTGTCGATACATGAAAGTTTGTTCTTTAGGCTTGATACCGAATTGCTCCCTTACAACTTCCGCAATCCTGGCAGTCCAATCTTCTTCCTTTAGATTCTCCTTTTGGTACTGTAGGATCGAAGTTGGTATCTGACATGATCCATAATGATCTCCTTGATAGTTATTACCAGGATATTCTTATTTATATCCCCTGTAATAGGCCGTCCGATGATACCCTGGCATCATGTCTTCATGCTGCCTCCCAATCTGCTCTTGCACTGGCGGAAACATATTTGCCGATATATCCCTTCTGGATCCATAAGTAACTTGTGGTTGTCCTGTTTTCATCGGCAAATACACCGGCCCTTGATCAGGTTCCTTAACAATAGATCCATCCACAGTTTTCTTGATTAAGTTGTGCAAAGTATTCACCAGTACACCCGATTGGTTAATGAGCACATGGTGAATAGCTTTGTCAACTATCTCCTGTAGCGGCTTCTGCGGACTGATGGGCGGCGATCGGCTCGATTCTCCTTCCAAATATTCCTAAAGCAATTAACTAACCAGCTAAACCTCCCTAATTGAGTAAGGTTACAATTTACAAAAATAAGCACCCTGTCGTGGAGTCCACGGCTCTGCCGCAAACTTGGTTTTATCTGAATAATCTTCCAATTTGCAACCGGGTCTTCCTTTGCCGCAACCTGATCGGCTTCTCCACTGTAGCTATCGGACCTTCTTTTAGGCAAGCCGATCCTTTTCCTTCCTTCCCTCGGGCTTCTCGGACCTGATCCCAATTGGACAATCCACTGTCTTCAAGCCGATCCAATCTTCTACTAATCTGATCGGCTTTTCTACAGTTCTCCATCGGCTTTGTCTCAGTATCTCTATCGACCGATGACTGCATTAAACCCTCCATCGGACCTCTCAGCCGATCGGCTTTAGCCCCATCGGATCTTCCAACCGATCGGCTTAAGCGCCATCGGATCATCCAGATTTTGGCGTTAACAGTGACCCGCTCAAAGTCCTCTCTAGGGCTATACTTGATGATGAAGTCATTGCAATCACCGTTGTACTCCCCCGTCCATGCCCATTGAGCCGCTTCATCGAAGACGACGTCACGGCTTATGTGGATGCGCCTAGTTGCTGGATCATAGACTCGGTAGACCTTTGATCCAGGCTCGTACACAATGAAGATCATGCACCGACTCCTATCATTGAGCTTCTTGAGGTTCGGCATGGTCACTTCAGCATAAGTGATGCACACAAATGTGTGGAAATGGTGCACCATCGGTGTGCTCCCAGTCCACAGCTTGTATAGGGTCTTACCGCCAAGGCTCTTGGATGAAGAGCAATTGAGGAGGTAGACCGCCGTAGTGATGGCCTCCCCCCAAAACATGCTAAGGATCCCCTTGGCTTTCAGCATGCCCTGTGTCATGCCCAAAACATGCTTGACAACCCCGTTTTGTTTGGGCGAATAAGGCACCATCAGCTCGCGTCACACTCCCAAATCGGCTCAGTAGTCATTGAAGTCGATGGTGATGAACTCTTCTGCTCTATCCATGCGAAGTGCACGGAGTTCCTTGCCAGTCTTGCATTCCACCACGGCTTGAATGTGATTGATGGCAGTGGGTGCAACATCCTTGGACAGCAACAAAGAAAGCCACATGTAGCGTGAGTAGTCATCAAATTGATTCCCACTAGGTTTTGCTGGTGTGATCGGGCCACACAGGTTGTCGTGGAGAAGTTGGAGGACCTCTGTGGAGAACTACTATGCCTATTATGGGAAGGGGGTGCACTGACGCTTGCCAGCCAAGCAGGCCTCACACACTTGCTCGACCTAACACAACAGTGGAAGACCTCAAACAAGCGCTTCTCGCCCCATCTTACACAGCACGGTGAAGTTGATGTAGCTGAACCGAGCAAGCCAACACCAATCTTCCTCGTTGGAATGTGCTACAAGGCAGACTGGACGTGCGATGGTGACGTCGATCACATACAACTACCCTAGGTTGCGATGGATATTGGCGAGAAGCCGCCTATCCTTTTCCCAGATGTGCATCAGGCCGTGTTCAACGAGCACCTGGTACCCGCCCTAGTCAAGCTGTCCAACGGAGATGATGTTGTCGATGAGGCGCAACAAGAAGTAGACATTAGGGAGCGACCAGTGCTCACCGTTCTTGCAGGAGAAGACAGCGGTGCCTCTCCCTTCGATCCATGTGATGGATCCGTCTCTGAATCGCATAGATCCAGTGATGTCAGTGTCGAGGTTGGCGAAGGCAACGCGTGATCCTGACATGTGATTGGACACCATGGTGTCTAGAATCCAGCGCTTTGGATCTCGGTCTTCTATGGTGTAAAAACAAGCAAAGACTTTGTTCTTGACGAGGTGGAGAATGGCGCCATCGCCAGTCAGCTAGGTTGGAGAGAGCGCTGAAGCTAGGGGAACCGGGGAAAGCGGTGGTGCTGGCGGCCCCTGGGTAAGAGGTGGAGGAGGTGGCTCCTAGGTGAGCGGTGGAGAGGGCAGCGCTAGCAGAAGCGATGGAACAGGTGGCGCCTGCAAAGACGACGGTGCATGCGGTGGCTGGAAGAGCGACAATGTGTGTGGTCGCTGTGCAGGGGAAGCGAACTCTCCGGTTCATGGATTTGACCAACAACCAACATTACGATAGGCTCGTCGTGCTAGGCTGCATTGGCCTGCTCCTCTTTCTTCTTTCCCTTGTAGTTTTTGGCCCCGTGGCCCTTTTTGCTGCAATGTCTGCAGACATCGTCGAGGCTTGCCTTGCCTGCATTGTAGCCGGCTCTGGAGTCACCATTACCGCTGGTGCCATGGCCTCGGCCTCTGCCCTGTTGATGGCCACGTGCAATGGAGCTGGAACTGCCATGCCCGGACTCCTAGTCCCTCCTTTGTACCGCCCGACCAACTACTCCTCTGTGAGTATCAGCTTGCTGCCCACAGTTCGCACTGGTACGGGCTTGACATTGTTAGCCGCCTTCAACCTCCCCATCACCTCTTTAATTGATAATTGAGAAATGTCGAGAAGGGCTCAATGAAAATTACCAGCTGCTTGTACCGCGAGCAGACGACACAGATGTACTTGGCCACCACTTTCTCATCGGGTTTGGGGTCGCCAAGCATTGCCAGCCATTGCACGATTGCAGTCAAGCGTAGGGTAAAGTCTTTGATTGGCTCGCCGTCGCGGGGCGCATTGGCCTCGTACTCCGCCCGAAGGTTCTGTGCGATCGGCTTCCGCACACGGTCATCACCGATGCGAAGGGTCATGATGGCCTCCTAGGCTTGCTTTGCGTTCTCCTTGGTCGCAAGAGTGGGCACCATCTCCAGTGGGACAATGGTACAGATGGCATCCAGCGTGTTGCAGTCGTTGCGGAACTCTGAGCTATCATGCTCGACGGCGTCCTAGAGATGGCACAGCTACATCTTTAGCATCATGAGCAAGGACCACTCGTTATAGTTTGTCTTCGTCAGCTGCGGCCAACTATCGGAGCTACCGGTCTCCTTGATTATTCGCTCGACCACGACCTCCCACGGATGGTGTGCATCCTGGGTTTGCGAATGGTGCACATCGCATGTACGTGTTAACGCCAAAATTTAGACATTCTGATGATGGATTGGAAGAAGCTGATCAGCTAAGAAGGTGTCCGATAGCTACAGGGAAGAAGCCGATCGGCTTAAAGCAATGGAAGACTCGGTCCTAGAATAGAAGACTATCTAGATAAGACCGAGTTCACAGAGGAGCCGTGGAACCCACGACAGGGTATTTTATCTTTTGTAAATTGTAACTTATCTAATTAGGAAGGTTTAGTTAGTTTAGGTAACTACCTTAGAGAAATTTTATTTTTATTTATGTAAAGAGATAATGTCCGATAGTTGCTAAAAACACGTCGGACTCTGTAAACCCGGGGTATAAATATAGACCCCTTGAGACATGTAAAAAAATCTCTCGATCAATACAATCGCGGCGCATCGCCACCCTAGTTCATCTAGGTATTTACTAGCGGGTTCTGGCTCTCGACGCGGGGCTGCATTGGTTAAGTTCGATCTCTAATGAAGGGGTAAGTCCCGCCACTATCTCGATATGTTCTGCTCTGTCTAAGGCTGCATCGATTAGATTCGACCTCTTAGGCCGATCAGATGTATCGCATCATGACCGTGCAGGGCCTATCGGCCTGTTAAGCTCCCTCTGTCATCATCAATTTCGTGTTGCATCGGTTAGGTTCAACCTATGAGGCTGTCGACGGTAGATTGAGCTTTAGTTTTATAGTTTTCTACACAGCATATCATCGGAGTGCTAGCCGATGAGTTATCCATGCTTTGAGCTTCACACCTAGTGTATTGGCTCCTCGGTGGATACGCGCCAAGTTTTTAGAGGTTTTCCGTGACGCTCCACGCCGAGCGCATCGGTCTCCCAGCTGCTACCCACCCGCCTTCAGAGAGACGTCCCCTCATCGGCTCAGCTAGCCGATGGGTTTGTTCCTATCTTTACTTCAGCACAGCTGATCTAGCGTCCTTCGTATCATTGCTGTTGGCCTTGAACTTGCACTTTCTCGGTTATCTCCGATCTTCGAGGTTCAGTGTTAATGGCGCTGTCATGACAGGCGACGGGTCTCATGCTGTCATATCTGGATCGGCATCGGCTTTACAGCCCGTGCCTTTTAATACGATTCCTTGCCAGTCCGTATGTGCCTTCATCGGTTTTTCAGCCAATAAACGACCGTTACGGCTTCCGTCGACTATCAGGAGGGATCCTGTGCGCTTTGCTATCCTCTAAGTACACCCCGGTTCCTCCATCGGCTCTACGGCCGATCCCTCATCGACACCTATCCATGCCTTCATCGGCTCCCCAGCCGATTGAAGAGCTTCCTGATTTCTATCGGCAAATAGCCGATAGCGAAGGGTCTTTCGGGCGCGGCCGACGACCATCCCGATGCTATCGGCATCCAGCCGATAGCGAGCGCCTGTATCGGCCCATCGTCCGATGAACCTGTTCATCTCACCTCCTTGTCAATTATAGAGTCAAATTGACTGGCATGCCCGTACTTGTACCATCGCGCCGGAGCCGATCGAACCCCACGACCCCTGGCGCGCGTACCTCGAGCCACGGAGAGAAGCCAACCGGCATGCACTGGAGCTAAGCAGACCTCCCAGGCGTCGGCATGTTCGGGCCAAGCGCACGAGATCTGGCGTGAACATATTTTTTGGCACGCCCGGTGGGACCGAAGGTTTTGTTCATCGGTCGATAATAACCATACTCATCGGCCGGTAGGGTTGAAATCTTCATTCATCAGTCGATTGGACAGGATTTCATTCATCGGCTGGAGAAACCTGAAGACCATCAATCGGCTGAAGATCTTTTATCGGCTGGTGTGATATAATTCTACTTATCAACCAGCAGGACTCTACAAGTGCCTGATTAGAAGTCAGATTTTTACTCATCAACCCGGGGGGCATCTTGTTGTCAATATGTCTAAAGAAAAGGTTGACTCCAAGGCATATTCGTCCGAAGAAGAAGCCGATGAGGAGATTATAGTTCCAGTTACCATAGAGGACTTGAATGAAGATCAAAGGCAGCATATAGAGCAGAATATAGATAATTTTTAGAACTTCTGTTTGGAATCCTTCAGTATGACTGAATAAGGGCCGATTCAAAAGGCGCAGTTACCAAAATGTGTTTTGATGAAGGAATCAGAATATTCATCATCTGTGAATTCATCCAAGCCGTTACAAGAGATGTTCAATGAAGCATTTTATCAAGCATTTAGAAATCCATCGAGAGTATTGATGGATACACTACAAGATTTAATCAAGAAGACGATACAAGAATCATCAGCTCAAGAGCCTGATCAAGATCATGTACCTTTTCCGATAGAGATGAAGTTATCTCAGGAAACTTGGCAAAACAAGAGAGACCTATCGGCAAACATGTATCCACTAATACAAGATCTATTCGAGGGGCAACGGCAGGAGGTACCTCCAGAATTCGTTCAGAGTAATTATTATGGAGAGTATCGCAGGTAGAATCGGGTACCATATCCACCTCCACATGATCAAGAAGATATTCTATGGGAGAAGGATTGGTTAACTAGAATTATGGACACGGTGAAAGAGCAATTTGGTATCAAGCCCAAAGATCAAACAGTTATGTATCGACACCTGTATCCAGAATAGTTTGATAGAGTTCTATTGCCTTGCCAATACATGATACCAGATTTCTCTAAATTCTCAGGACAAGACAATGTATCTACAATGGAGCACATCGGCCGATTCTTAGCACAGTGTGGGAAAACATCGGCTGAGAAAGCTCACAGAGTCCGTCTTTTTCCATTATCCCTCTATGGATTGGCATTTGCATGGTTTTCTTCGTTACCACCGAACTCGATTAAAGGATGGGCTGATCTAAAGTAGCAGTTCCATAGACAATTCTATACTGGAATTTAAGAAATGAGACTATCAACAATGACATTGGTTAGATAGAGGCCTAATGAATCAGTTCTAGAATACATCCAACATTTTCAGGATATCAGAGTCCGATGTTATAGTCTTGTTCTAAGTGAGGAACAGTTAGCAGATCTAGCCTTCCAAGGGCTATCAAGTCACATCAGGTGAAAAAAAATTTCTTCACAAGAGTTCATTATTTTAGCACATCTGATGTATGTGGTATCAGCTTACGAGAGCCGATTATCAGGAAAAGAGGAGATGTCGAAGCATTGGAGGCCTGAGGAAGAGAATTTCAAAGCATGAGCCTTCATACTTCGAAATTGGGGGGCATGTGTTAATGCCAAAATTTAGACATCCCGATGATGGATTGGAAGAAGCCGATCGGCTGAGGAGATGTCCGATAGCTACAGGGAAGAAGCCGATCGGCTTAAAACAATGGAAGACTCGGACCCAAAATAGAAGACTATCCAGATAAGACCGAGTTTGTGGAGGAGCCGTGGAACCCACGGCAGGGTATTTTATCTTTTGTAAACCGTAGCTTATCTAATTAGGATGATTTAGTTAGTTTAGGCAACTACCTTAGAGATATTTATTTTTTATTTATGTAAAGAGATAACGTCCGATAGTTGCTGAAAACGCGTCGGACTCTATAAACCTGGGGTATAAATCTCTCGATCAAACTCGGCGCATCACCACCCTAGTTCATCTAGTATTTACCGATAGGTTCTATCTCTCGATGCGGGGCTACATTGGTTAAGTTCGATCTCCGGCGCAGGGATAAGTCCCACCACTATCTCGAAATGTTCTGCTTCGTCTAAGGCTGCATCGGTTAGGTTCGACCTCTTAGGTCGATCATATGTATCGCATCACAACCGTGTAGGGCCTATCAGCCTGTTAAGCTCCCTCTGCCACAATCAATTTCGTGCTACATCGGTTAGGTTCGACCTACGGGGCTACCAATGGTAGATTGAGCTTTAGGTTTATAGTTTTCTGCACAGCATATCATCGGAGTGGTAGCCGATGAGTTATCCATGCTCTGAGCTTCACGCCCAGCGTATCGGCACCTCAGCGGATACGTGCCAGGTCTTTAGAGGTTTTCCTTGACATGCCACGCTGCGCGCATCGGTCTCCTAGCCGATACGTGCCCACCTTTAGAGATGCATCCCCTCATCGGCTTAGCTAACCAATGGGTTCGTTCTTGTCTTCACTTTAGCACAGCTGAACCGGCGTCCTTTGTATTATCATTGTTGGCCTCGGCCTCGCACTGTCTCGGTTAGGTCTGATCTTCGAGGTTCGGTGCTAATGGCGCTGTCACAGCGAGCGACGGGTCTTGTGCTATCATATCGGGAGCGGCATCGGCTTTGCAGCCTGTGCCTTTTAATATGATTTCTTGCCAGTCCGCATATGCCTTCATCGGTTTTCCAGCCAATGAACGACCGTTACAGCTTCCATCGACTATCCGGAGGGATCCTGTGCGCTTTGCTATCCTCTGAGTACACCCCGGTTCCTCCATCGGCTTTGCGGCCGATCCCTCGTCAATACCTGTCCATGCCTTCATCGGCTCCCCAGCCAATTGAAGAGCTTCCCAATTTCTATTGGTAAATAGCCAATAGCGAAGGGTTTTTCGAGCGCGACTGACGGCCATCCTGATCCTATTGGTAGTCAGCCAATAGCGAGCGTCTATATCAGCCCACCGTCCGACGGACATGTTCTTCTCACCTACTTGTCAATTGCAAAGTTAAATTGACTGGCACGCCTGCACCCGTACCATCGCGCCGGAGCCAATCGAACCCCACGGCCCCCGACGCGCGTACCTTGAGCCATGGAGAGAAGCTGACCGGCCTGCAGTGGAGCTAAGCAGACCTTCCAGATGTCGACGTGTTCACGCCGGGCACACGAGATCCGGCACGAACAGTACGGGAATGCCAAGGTGGGGAATGGCTCGGAGTAGGCATACGCGTCGGTGTGTTGGTGCCTGAATTGCTGCCCTTCTCCTTCCTTGAGGGTGAATGGCCACGGCTCTCGTTGGACGCCATGGTGGCAGCGAGTTCCCTTGAAGCTTACTCTGATACCAGTTGTGAGGGCTGGTTTTTAGCGGCGAGTTACCAAGGACGAGGATAGGGCGCCATGCACGAGGAAGATGAACTGAACGCACGCAAAACCAACACGATTTTGTGGAACGCTGGATTGATTTGGTGCTGCTAAAACCATGCAGCTTTTTTGGTGCTCTATTACTCCTTTTTATTTGACTGATTTTGCAGCATGGTGGCCGATCGTGGCGCAGCTTGTCATAGGAATTCGGCGCATCCATCTCCACACCTCCACGACATCGCGCACGATCTGCTAATCTAGGCTCGTGGCTGAGCTGTTCTCACCACTGCCTCCTATCCTAACTGAAGATCTGCAGGCAACGGTTTATCTAACACAGCACGTTGCAAAGAGAGGGTATGGAGTGCTAGTCGTACCTTTTCGAGGCAAACTGCCAGATCTTAATGCCTCTGCAACGCCAACAAAGAAGCACAAGAGGTGTTAGATCTGAGTTCTATTTGATGCCAAGCTATATTATGTTGTTCGCCTGCTGCATCTGGTCAATATCTAAGACGAAGGCAGTCGGGTGTTTTCCTTTTTCATGCCTTTTCTCACTGCAATTTGCTATTTCAATTAATTTCAACCGCTAGCTTGACGAGCTGTACACTTCACATTTCCATTGATGATACTGATTAATGAATGCTGTTTATTATCATTTATTCTTCTATTGCTTCTGAAGAGTGATCATTTTACAATCCTTGAGAAGTATATTTCGTTCCATTAATTTTCTGTGTATGGCGCATTGGTACAACCGCCTATGAAATTGTTTTCATGGGAGGTTTGTTTGTGTCATCACCTTCTTAAATCATTTATATATATAAATAGAAAAAATTGGTTGATAGCTCCTCGTCCTAGGGCAATAGTGGAGTAGTATTCTATCTAAAATTGCTAGTGTTGACACTACATGCTAGATCCGCCAGCACCGCCATTGCCCACTTGGTCCACCATGGCCGTCATTATTGTCTGCTAGATCTACACTTCTCTTACACCACCATTGCCCACTTGGTCTGCCAGCAATGCCATTTGTCCGACTGTCATAGAAAATATCTAGGTACACCGTCCTGCTTACTGCTATTGCCAGGGTTTCTCACTAGTTTGTATGAGGGTAGTTTCTTAAGCAAGATTACTTGTCACTTCTCAGAAAGCGAGCTTCCTTATTGCTCATAGGGGTTTCAATACATCTACTCAGTTTTTAGCCTAGAGTTTAGGGTTTCAGCTAGATCATGTAGGGTCATAATAGATTTGCTCATTTTCTTGCCAAGGGCTCAAGGTTTCAACAAGCAGCAGCTTCTATAGAATGTTAGTAGATTATTTTGTCAAATTTTCACATAATTCCTAGTCAATGATGTTACAACATGATTTGGATGGTGAACAAACACAACATATAGCCCATGAAAATTGTTTTCGTAGGCGGTTGTAAGCATGCACCACCTATGTAAATGCAATAGAATTGAATAAAATCTATGTAAACAATTATGTTTGTACACAAGGAACAATAGTGAGTCCTGGTGCTCATATAACCCACATGCACATCTATTTGCATAGAACAAAATATTCATACTATAGTAGATGTAGCTTTACCCACAATCCATGATATGCCAAACACATTATCCTTGTTATGACCTAGCATTTAAGTTTACTAGTACAAGTAGTGCCTGCTCCATGAGCTATAATCCTTTTACACCTTGAACATCCATCAGTAGCTGTATGAGGAGTTATGGAGCTCCCAAGATATAATGGGAATGCATGATTGTATGACACCACCTCATCGCAATTGAGTTTTTCAATAAATATCCTTTGATATAACAAAGTGTGTATTCAACATCATAAATCAAAGTCCTCTTAGACAAATCATAAATCACAACAATATTTACCCATATGGAGTAAATATGAACACATTTACTCATACAGAGTAAATGGTAATTATAATAGTGAGCAATCTCCGCATTTCATGAAATCTTAACCATAATGCATAGGTATCACTTCTACTAGATGCCTAGTTAGCTAGGTCTATATCCATTCAAGAATTGCGGTCATACCTGGTTCGTTCTCCACATATCCTTGGCATAAACCATATACAAATTAAAAACAGTACATGCCACCCAGAAATCATCCATACCAAACATATTGTTTTAATCTAAGTTCATTACATTTTATGAATAGACTAAGCTAAGCAGGGCTAAGTAGCAAAACTAGCATATATCTAGTTTTCTATGTTCAATGCATAAGTAATTCTAAAGCATGAATGGCTGGTGCATAGAATAATAGAGATTTAGAATATAGGATCCATACGACCAAAAGGGAGGCACAATAACTTGTGTTCCAATGCATAGAAAATCTTGAGAGACAACCTAATTACCCATATTATGTTACATCACTTGTTGCCCCCAAAAAGCAGATTCTACTAATAGAAAGGAAGAGCCAATTTAATAAAATATAAATAGAAAAGCATTTAGAAAAAAAGGTTAGGGTTTAGGGTTGGTTTGTTTATTTTGTAAGGGTATTAGGATTGCTAAGGTTATATTTAGTAAATGGTAGTCGATACGGTAGTATGTTGGTAGCATAAAAACTAGGGTTTAACTTTGGTGTAGCCAATGCTAATATTGGGCAGTATAGTGGCTAGGGTTTGATTTATTTCTAGCCGATGCCTAGGTTGGGTAGCATAATGACTAGAAATAGGTATCTTCGCTGGCCAATGCTGATGGGCAGCATAATAACTATAGGATTGGGAGATTGGTGAAGGTTTTGTGGGCTGGATGTGTTACTCTGACAACCATAGGTGGTAGTGTAGTTAGAATCGTATAGAGCCCAAGAGCTAAGTGTGCAGAATGCTATGATGACCGATAGAATAGTGAAGCTCGAACCACTATACACATCAAGGTGTGGGTGTGAGGAACACCACTTCGATATTGGCATTAGGTTATGTTGGGCTTTACTGCCAATGATTCGACATTGGACCCCTAGGACCACACGACCATCCCCATGGAAGGCATAAAGTTATAACCAGTGGCTTTTTAGTGGTTAAGGGCCAATTTGGAATATTTTAAAATCTAAATTTAAATAAAAATCTAAATTGGAATTTTAAATATAAGTTCAAATGACATTTGAATAAATTAAGGAAATTAGTATAGCAAAATGGGTGTTAAAATGAAGAGTTTAACTTTAGAAGAATTTAAGTCCAAGTTTGAATTGATTCGGATCTATGACTAGAGAGATATTCTAAAGTTTGAATTTTGAATGAAATCTAGAAAATAGAAACTGTAACTATGCAAGGGACTCACTTGTTGATCCCTATTCTTAAATAGAAACTGTAACCATGCAAGGGACTCACTTGTCGATCCCTATTCTTTTCTTTCTCTTCTCCTTTCTTTTTAATCTCGACGTGTCTCTCTCCTCCTTGATGAAGGCTAGAGCTCGGTGCGATTCTATACGATTCTAACTACACTTCTAGCTAGGGTTAAGTCGTACTACGTTGATGAAGGCTAGAGCTCGGTGCGGCTGTTCAAGGGATGTAGAGGATGACTCTAAAAACTGATGGGTGGCTACGTACTGGCGAATTGTGCATTTACAAAGCATGAAATCAAAGTGCAGTGGCCAAAAGTAGAGGTGGAAATGGGAAATGACACTCCGGTGTTGCTTTAACCAAATCTAAGGTTTGGAAAGCTATGGGTGGAGGAGAGGAATTCATTTTCTAGTTTAGTTGCTTGAGAGGAGGCTGATGTGGTGGTTAACCATGGCGGCTGCCATGGCAGAGACCGGAGCTCAACAAGGAGGGGGCATATGGCTTGGAATATCAAAATTGATGGTTGGTGTAGGTTCTATGGTGTACTGTGATGGTACAAATGAAAAGGCTCACTGCATGATGGCTAGATAGCAAAATGCATTTGCATAAGGTTTTGGTAGCGAGAAATAGAGTAGGGCAGAAGCTAAGTGGATTCCAGTGAGGTTTGACAACATGTTCGTCTAGAACTTAGCAAAGCTTTAAGGATTAAATAATGTATAAGGACCATGTTCCTCTACAACTTCATGAGTGATTAAGGATGCAGAGCTCAGGCGACAATTGCACATAACATGCATGATCAGGCTCTAAGCTTTGAGGTAGGTATGGTGGAGTGAGCAGTGGGAGATGGTGAGCAGAGATGGCATGCATGCTATTTATAACCAGCAATGGCACTTATGGAGGTAATAGCTATGGTAGTGACAAATGAGATGAGATGAATTAAAATTGTAATGGGCGATGGTGGCCCTATGAGTGTGCAGTGTCCCAATCAATGACATTGTGACTCCAAGGTGATGGAGGAGCGATGCTGTGGAGAATGGAAAGAAGTGGCAGCAGCAGTAGGATGAAAAACAACGACTTCGATAATGGCAGAATAGTTGTGTGAGGCACATAGTGGCTTTGCCATGATCATGGGCATGAGATGATGGTTGGGTCATGACATTGACATGGTGAAACATGCATTGTGGTGCATTGAGAAGAGCCAGGTTGTCATGCTCTGCTTAGGGCGATGCCGTAGTGACAAGCATGGTCGAATAATTGCATGACACATGGGCTAGTGATCGATAGAACGGAGGGTGCGGCTCTATGAGTGAACTCGCTTAACCCACTAGAGCATGAGATTTGCATGAGGATGATCTGGCGGTGTCGTGGACTATTGCGCGAGTGTCATGCGCCAAATCTTGTAGAGGCTAATCAGACTGGGCGAAGATGTGAGCGAACCAACGGAGGTCCGATCAGGAAAGATGGCGCATTGGTCATGCAAAGGCCTTGGAGTTCTACTTCACTCTAGTGCAAGTCCTTAGTCTTTGAGGTTTGAGGGCGTGCTAGCCAATTTGACCTTGTAATTGACAAGGAGATAAAGAGAATGATATCCACGAGCCAATCGGCCGTTGGGCCAATCTGGCTCACCCTATCGATGGCTGCCGATAGGAAGGTAGCACTCGAGCATTAGCTGAAAAGCTAATGATGATATAGATAATAAATGTGTGGAACAAAATAAAGGACTTATTGGCTAAAGAGCTAATAATGCTCCAGATAGGGTAGTAGATGAAAGTGCGAAGCGGGATCCTAATCCTCCTGAAGTCACGAGCACCAGTGACCACCATGATGACACCGTTAGAGCCAGCATCGATAGATTGGACCAAACCAAGACAGTATGAGGCCGAGAGTAATGACATAGGGATGACATAGGCTATATCGAATGTAACGACGAAAAAGGATAGGGCAAGGCCATTGGCTGCATATCGACCGAATGTCTGATGCTAATCTATATCTAACCTCATCGGCTCACGGGGAATGAAACCCGCTAAATCCCTACAACTGCCCTATTAGACACAAACCTAATAGATCGGACCTAAGCGAGACAATATTAGGCCAAATCCAATGAGACCAAATTGATCGCTAGCGTATTAATTGTTAGGGATATACGACAAATATATATATATATATATGTGTATCAACCAGACAGCTAATACGCTATGCGTGAAGCATGCAGTAAGGATAACTCATCTGCTATTAACTCTAATGAAACATCGTACGGGAATCGGCTAGGCCAACAAGTCAATCCACTACTACTAATCTCGTAGGTCAAACCTAACCAATGTACCATGAGGCCAAGGATGGTGGATGGAGACTGATGAACCGATAGACCTTAGATGAACGTGATACAATCTTAGATAGAATGAACTGACCAGGATAGTAGCGGGACTTACCCATTCGCCAGAGATCAGACTGAACCGATGTAGTCCCGCATCAAGAGCTAGAACCAGCCAGAGTAAAACCTAGACGAGCTAGGGTGGCAATGCACTGAGAGTTGTTTTTGAGTATAATCTGATTGATATGTCGATAGGTTCCAAGAGTCCATATTTATATCCCAAAATTAAAAGAGTCAGACAAAGTTATAGACAAACCTCAAATAATGTTTCCTAAATAGATAAGGAAACTAATTTCTAAGAAGTGACAAAGCTAATTAAGCGTGCCTACCTTATATGACATATTCCATATAGATAAAATACCCTGTTGTAATTCTCAAGAGTCCTCCTTTGACTTGGTCATATCTAGATAATCTTCTGTCTTCGACTAGACCAAATCCATGCTCAACTTGTTCGATCGGCTCTCTCACTGTATCAATTAGCTTCCTTCTATGAGCTCTTCAGTCCTTCATTGGCCGGTCTCGTTTGTAGTCTGACCAAATTCTAGTGTTAAGACATGCCCCCCAATTTTGGAGTTTGTAAATGGACATTGAAATTCCGAGTAGTTGGAATTCTCCACAAACCGAGATGGCCCATTACAGCCCGCAAACAACCTCTAATTGGCCACTAGGTCATCATACCTCCATAAAATGTTCTACACTTTCATATTTCTTCTTCACTCCTCCTCACTGAGCCCCCAAAACCCTGATAAGCTTCGACGAATGAAGTTGAATCACTATGAGGTTCTCCACTGATCAGCAATCTTCTTCCCTATCTTCCTTGCATGATGGCATCAACAACCGTAGTCCCTGAGGTAACCTTCTATTCACTCCTCTGCTCCACAATCTAGATAGATTTGATCCATCCCTTCTCTTGACCTGTTCTTCATTGGGTTTTTGTTCACTGTAGAGCCTTAGTAGTTAAATTGTAATCCCAGTTTCCAACCATCTAGGCTTCTATTATCTAGGCCCCATTGGTAGTGAGGATCCAACAGATTTTATTAACTTTAAAATAGAATGGATCCCCTATAAAACCTCATCCATGTCAATCGACGACTAGACTAACCTCAAAATAGAATGGCCAAGTAGACTTCCTGGATGGTGGAATTGTTACCTCAAAGTATTAATCTCTAAAAGAATGATTTGAGAGGAGATGAAAATCAGCCATTGCATCAATCTCTCCCTAGCTGATATGGAGAAGAATGAGCCTTTGCTCACATTGGCATCTTACTTCTGGTTCGATGCCCTCAATTTTTTCATGTTTGGTCTTAGGCTGATGATTCCCACCTTGATGAATGTCATCATGCTGACCTGCCTCAACACAACAAATTACTTAAACCCGTCCATCCTCTGATTCAAACCCACTCATCAGCTAAACACTAAAAACATCAGAGGCTAGACTTTTGGACCAGTTGATGATCGGAAGCATGTTGCATTCCTGAATTTGTGGTTGGAGTAGTTTGTCTTTAGTGGTGCAACCCTTGGCCCCATGACTAACATGCAGTGCCTAGCAAAGTGCTTACCAATCGATGCTAGATCCTTTTGGGCAGTACCTTTTTGGAGCCACATATCAATTGCTGTATAAAGTGGCGAACAAGCTATCGGCTAGCCAACCAGTTGGTCTTATCGGTAGTCCAATGTGGTTCACACAACTATGGTTGCACATTTACACCTCTACAGCCATCCCCAGGACCCCCTTCTATTCTTTAACTTTCTTGGCCGATCATCTAGAGGAAAGTAAAGCAAGCCAACACTGATTTCTCAATGGGTGAAGTCGCATTGGCTCTTTCTAGAAGCAAAATGGCTCCCCTCAGTCTTAGCATGTGGTTCAAAAGCTTTACTATGGCTTTACCAAGGAAGCCACTCTCTGGTTTGCAAATGAGGACGCCTCATTATTTGAGATTCCTTCCAAATTTCACCCTCTCAATGCTCTAGTCGATGAAGAATTGAAGATCATATTTCTATCGGCTATAACTCCTAATCTTCTGCCAACTAGATTCTCATTAGACCAATCCCAACACCCATCGTACGAGTTCTATCATCCATCTATCAACCCTCGCTAGTTGGGTTTTGGCTGTCTCCCAATTGGCTTATTCTTCATCGGCATGCTCCAAGTCTAAGGAGATGTGAACAATGGCTTGGACTATGATCGGCTAAGGATGATAGCTAAATCCTTGTCCTTGGAAACAATCACCACCTTTAAGCCATGTATATCCAACACCAGACTCTTCGCTACATGGTGGTCAGAGTGGAGAAGACATCTGTTCAGTTCATCGGTTGAACACTATTGCTCGTGCCTCAATCCTAACTATGTCGAGTCTGATGAAGAGGTAATCCTTCTCCATACTCTATTTTACGTTGATTTCATTGCTCAGCTTTCATGATCATGTAGGATAATGACAAAGAAGCACCAACAACTAGTGCAAGTGGCTAGTCAATTATGTATCGACCACCATCGGTCAAGCCCCATCTTGGACATGGTGCTCCTTCTCCATGAGCTCTACTCTGGGTGCCACAACCATCTGGGGCCAAATGTGAGAAGATTTCAACTCGCCCTGTCTCCAAGAAACAAGTATCTAGCACTGATGTCACTATTGCAATGCTGATCTCCCAAGGACCTCCTCCCACATTGGCATTGGTTTCTTCACCCTCTCTAGTACGTGCTAATTTAATCTTTGTCTTGTCCTTTTATACTTCTTCTGATAATTTCATTTCTTGCAGCTCAAACCATTAGCTCTCAAAGATTATTTACTAGAAATCATTGCGAACATCAAGCCGATGGTTACTCCAGAAGTTTTGATGTATTCAACAACGGTCGATCCCCAAACAAGAGACATCCAAGTAGTCCACGTCACCTCCACATCGGACACTGGCCATCTTCCCGAAAGGACTCCTCATCTAGCAGATGTCGTTGTTGCTCATCACGCCACTCCTGCTCCTTCTCTGCTACCTTTATCCCATATTTGCACTTCTGTCTTGAATCATGGATCTCCTATTAACCGATGTCAATCCACAGTCTTTGGCTAATTTATTCTCTTTTGACATTAGCAAATACCTAGAGATAGATGAAGACACAAGCACCAGTGCAGCAATCAAACCATCTCTACTAGCTGATGTATGCGAGCAATTATCAAATATCACGTATTGGATGGAAATTTCAATCGGCTCACTGGTGCAAGACTGCGGAGCGATCTAGGAAAGACCTACCGAAACTGAACACTTTCTACCTAAAGAACTAAACACTTTGGGCCTGCTGCTTACTTTTAATCTCACAGGATGCAGCTAATCATTACTAGGCAACATATAGCTGATTGCACTGAATAGAGAGACTTAGCTCAAAACGATCGACTATCTGCCTATACCGAGAAGAAGAAACTCGATAACATGATAGCTGACTAGTAGGATACCCAATCCAAGCTGGACCAACTGAAGAAATGAGAAGCTGATTTGATGGAGGAGATCGATTAGGTGCATCAAGATATTGAAGTCATAGAATCCCACCTTATCGGCTTACTGTAATCAATCCAAGATCAAGAAGCTAAAGTAGCAACAACAGTGTGTCAAGTAGCTCATCGACATAAGAACTTGAAGACCATCCTTGGATCCAACGAAGAAGACATCTATGCCATCAATGAAATAGATAAAATCCGCCTGCACATGATTGAAGCAAACAAAAAATTCCTATAAAACTTCAACGCTAAAAATCTATGATCTCACTTCTTTGAAATATTGGTGTCTATAACATAACTTGATCGGGCTTCGTTAATTTTTTGCTCATCATCCTAAAGGTGATATCTTATGATATCGGCTATCTATAGCCAATACATCCATATCAGCTTTTGTCTTGAAAAAATATAAAAAATCTACTGCACTTAGTCGATCTAGGTAAACGATACCAACTAAAATCGGCTTCCATCAGCTGATAGAACAATATCGGTTCTTGTCTTGAAGAGAATTATAAATCGGCCACACTTAGCCAATTTAGGCATTGACCCCAAACGTTAGGATAATACTTCTTTAGATATTTTCCATTGAGCACTTTTGTAAATTTTTCTCCTTCATGACTTTCCCGTATATAAACATTACCAGGCATACAATTTTTAATCCAATAGGCCCTTCCTAGTTTGGTGACCATTTTTCTAACTTATTATCTCTAGACCCAATCGGCAAAATCAATTTCCAAATGAGATATCCTTTAGAAAAAGATTTGGTCATCACCTTTTTATTGTAATGCTTGGCTACTTTATTTTTGTTCTCCTTGATCTTCTCAAGCACCTTTAGCCGAGTGAAATAATCAAGTTTATCTACCATTTGGTTATTACAGTCATCAGCTGTAAGTTGATCCTATAGAGATATCCTTTGAGAGCCAATGTTAATTTCCTATGGAGGAACCGCCTTATGCCCATATACCAGCCGATATGGCGATACTCGAGAAGATCCATGGCATGTCATCCAATAGGCTCACAATGAATCCGGCCAATGTAGCATGCCACCTCTACAGCTATTCATCAATCTTGCTCTTGATCAACTTGATTAAACTCTTGTTAGAAGCTTCAACTTGTCCATTGGCTTGAGCATAATATGGTAAAGAATTTAACAACTTAATCCCCATACTAACAGCAAACTGTTGAAACTCACTAGACATGAAAATAGAACCCTGATCAGTGGTAATTGTTTGCGGAATACCAAACCGATGGATAATATGTTCCTTGATGAACTCAATCGTGTCCTTAGAGGTAACTTGCTTCAAAGGGATAGTCTCTACCTACTTTATAAAATAATATATTGCCACCAATATGAACCTATGCCCCTTGCTTGATTAAGGATAAATTTGGCCAATCATGTCGATTCCCCAACCTCTAAATAGCCATGGCTTGGGGATTAAGTTCATAGCCGATACTGGTGCTCGTTGCACGTTTACAAATCTCTGATAGTTTTGGCATCTTTTGTAGTACTTGAAGCAATCCTCTAGCATTATTGGCCAAGAATACCTAGCTCTTCTCATCAGCCATCTCATCTTGTGAGCCAATTGATGAGCTCTACAAATGCCTGCATGTACTTCACTCATAATCATTGTAGCCTCTTCTACACCTAGGCACTTTAATAGGACTCCATCAATGGTCCACTAATATAAGTCTTCAACAATCAACACGTATTTAGTAGACTTATACCGAAGTTTCCTTGAAGTTGATTATCATGGATTTTGCAAGTATTAGATAATCTCCCATCTCTAATCATTAGCCTCAATATGATTATCGATTTCAACTATTTTAGCTTCCATCTTCCTATCTAGCTGATATCCTAAAGCAATTTGAGCAAGATCATTGGCTTTTATGTTTTGCTCTATAGGAATATGATCCAACGACACCAGCTTAAAATCCTTCAATAAATGTTGACATTCTTTGTAATATAATCTCAAGACATCATCCCTACACTCATATTCTCCGGACAGCTATTTTTGATCACCAATAAAGAATCCCCAAAAGCATATATTTAACCACATCAACTTTACGAACCACTGTACACTCAGTTGATAGGAGATAATATCTTATCTTTGTAAATAAAAAATATAAGCATAGATATAATTTTTCCACCGCATGATATCTTATTTCAGCATCCACAAGCTACTCAGATAGAATACCACTCATTCTTTTCCTTAGAACTCTAGTATCAGCACCAATCTAATAGACTTCTCATTGGCTCATAGATATAACTTGAATGATATCCCCCTTCTGTGGTGAAATTAATATTGGTGGAGAATTCAGATAATCTTTAGTTTGATCAAAGGTTTTCTACTACTCAACACCCCACACGAACTCTTGATTGGCTTGTAACTCTAGCAAGGGAGTGAAGGACTACTCTCAAAGTTGACCTTGCCGATCAAAGATTGTAGTTGTGTCTTATTGACTAGTGGCTCAATGCTCTGGATAGCTTTGATGCTTTGTTGACTAATTTCGATTCCCCTCTCATGTACCAAAAAGCCCAAAAATTGCCCAGCCGATACGCCAAAAGCACATTTACGAGGATTCATCCTAAGTCCATATTTCTTCGCCCTCTCTGGTACATTTCGCAGAATGGCTATATGGTCTTCAATACTCTTGGATTTGACCACCAAATCATTAATATATATCTCCACCAGTAGGTCACTGAGATCATGAAATATATAGTTCATGGGTCTCTGCTAGGTCGCACTAGCACTTTTTAATCCAAACATCATGACTATCCCCTCGTACAAACTGATAGCTCTAGGGCATCTAAATGTAGTCTTGGGAATATCTTTCTCTATCATGAAATTTTGATTGTAACCTGTATTTCCATCCATGAAGCTAATGATCTTAGGACCCGATGCCACATCAATTAACAAATCTACCATCGGAATCGAATACTTATCTTTAAGGGTAGCCTTGTTTAAATCCTAGAAGTCGATGCATATCCTTAGCTTTCCACTCTTCTTCTCCACTAGAACGATGTTGGATATCCACTAATCATATCAGTATAGTCTAATAAAATTTGCATCATATAGCCTTGTGATCTCCGCCTTGATTGCATCATGTAATTCCACTTTGAATCTTCTTGGAGGCTACTTAAACAACCAATATCCTGATTTGATAGGAAGCTGACATTCAACAATCAATCGGCCTAAACCTGACATCTCATGGTAATCCCAGGCAAAATATTCCCAAAATTTCTTTGATAATTTTATTAACTCTTCTCGAAACTTGGTACATAATTTTGTACTTATATACGTCGTCCTTGGCCTATCTCCTAGACCTATATCGACATCTTCCAAATCATTCGCCGACGTAAATACTTGCACTAATTTCCTTTTGAAGTCTTCAATGGTGCCCATTAGAGCAACAATTCCGAGCCTATTTACTAGATCGACTTTATTCCTTTGTGGTTGCATTAAGGAAATCTCTTTCCCATATCTTCCCGGACTAGCAATCGACACCATCAGCTTTCCAAATTGGCAGATCGGTTGCCACAATGTTGGTCGATTGATCGACTGGAATTACCTCAACTTGATCTCCTAGCCACTGTATGAGGTTTTGATGCATTGTGGAAGGAACACAATAGTTGGCTTGAATCCAATCCCTGCCAAGAAGTAGACTGTATGATCCCTTGCCATCGATAATGAAGAACATGGTTGGCAATGTTTTGCTTTCCACTATTAATTCCACGTTCAACACGTCCTTCATTTCCGATGGATTCTCGCCAAAGTCTTTCAACACCATATTTATTTTGATTAGATCTTCGAAAGTCTTCCTAGCTTGTGGAATGTCGCGTACGGCATAAGATTGACAGCTACACTCCCATCAAACCCTTTCATATAAAATGGCTTTCGGTGCTCATGTTTGGATTCTTTAGTTTTGTTGAATATGTCTTGATCATGCTGCAACGTCAACTGAGAAAACACTTCTTGTTGTTCTTCCTCATCGAATGAAAAAGCTTTGTACTCCAGAGGCAAAAAGAACACCATGTTGGTTGGAGCCGATGTGTCAACATCACTGTCTTTATGCTTAACACGTCAAACACATTTAGTCTTTTAGCCCCGATCGGCTTCCTCATGGTCCTACCATTGCTTCTTGTGCTACACTTTATGCCACAATTGTTGTGCCATCCTCTTCTGATTCTTTGTGAAAATCTACATGGACACCAGTGGGGATTGGAATTGTACTATTCTTCATGCAATTCCCTGTTGTCAGCTACTTCTTGATTGCGGTCTTCATTAATCGACCCCAATTGGCTATGTACCGATGCTTGCTTTACAAGCAGCCGATTATGTGAAGACCTCTCCTGCTCAACACACTACGATCTTTGCTTATTACACTTAGGACAATCTTCAATCGATGCCAACCTCTTATCTCGATCCCAACAATATTGAAAGAATGGACAGTCCCAATGCAGATTATACATCTCCTTATGTGCCATGGCCTGCCATTCTTCGTCCTGACGTCTAGAATACATTTTAACTAGGTCTGATAAAGTAACTTTTGATTTTCCCTGATGTCTCCCTTCATTGGCCTAATCTCTAAAAGACCCCATGAACACCATGTTCATAGAAAAAGGATTTCCATCAATCTTCATCAGCTTTTTATCTTCAAACTTGATTCTTCCTTGTTCAACAACCGATTGTAATTGTTGTCGAAAAATTTGCACTCATTAGTATGATGTGAGATAGAATTATGCCACTTGTAATATTTCTTCTTTTTTATTTCTTCGGTAGATAGGATTACATGGTTTGGCAGCAGCTGAATTTGCTTCTCTTAAAGTAGCAGATCGAAGATTTTATTGACTTTATTGATGTCAAAGTCATATCTTTCCTACTTAACAATACTCTTTACCTAGGGACATAAAATAAACTTTCTATTTCTAGTCCACTCTGTCAAACTAACTTTTACATCAGATTCCTTATTGTCTATGTCCGATGTGTAAACTTGTAATTGAGCAGCCTTCCAATGAAATATCTTCTTCTTGGCTTCAATGAATCGGCTTTTGTGAGCCAATACTTTTTGTAGAAGATGTATCAGGCTCTCAAACTCTTGGGATGAAAAACATTCTCTGATCAGAGCCAACAAACCTTGGAAGGCTAACTCAGCAAGCTGTCCATTGGTCAAGATAAGACTGTAATATCGGCTGCTGATGTCATGAAATAGGACTGACTCAATAGGTCTCTGTCTAACCAATGTCAAATCTGTCAGCCTCATCTTGTGAATTCCAGCAAAGAAATATTTGTCAAATTGCTTCTCCAAATCGGCCTATCTCTAAATTGAGTTTGGTGGTAATGAAGAAAACCATGTGAAGGCCGATCCAGATAGAGACATCGAAAAGGAACAAACTCTCAGGGCTTCCTCAATTGATGCCTCCCAACAAAGTCACGAGGACTAGCGACCACCGTAACGACACCGTTAGAGCTAGGCTCAATAAATCGGACTAAACCAAGACGGTAAGAGGCCGAGTCTAACGACATAGGGATGACGGAGGCTAGATCGAATGTAACAACGGAAAAGGACGGGGCGAGGCCATTGGCTGCTTATCGATCAAATGTCTGACACAAACCTATATCTATCATCATCAGCTATCTGAGCCGATAGGGAATGAAATTCGCTAGATCTCGACACTATCCCTGTCAGAGACGAACCTAATAGATCCAACCTAACTGAGATAGTATCAGGCTGAATCTCATAGGACTAGATTGATGCTAGTAGATGAATCACTGGGGATATAAGACATATATATATATATATCTGTGTGTGTATCGGCCGAACAACCAATACGCTAGGCGTAAAGCGCGTGATAAGAATAACTCATCGGCTACTTACTCCGATGAAATATCACTCAAGAACCTGCTAGGCAAATGGCTTGATCCACTACGACCAATCTTGTAAATCAAACCTAACTGATGCAGCACGAGGCTGAGCATAGCGGATGGAGACTAATGAACTGATAGGCCTCACGCGAACGTGATGCGGTATGTTTGATCCAACTAAGAGGTTAAACCTAAGTAATACAGCCTTAGATAGCATAAATAAACTAAGATAGTGGCAAGACTTACCCTTTTACCGAATATCAGACTTAACTGATATAGCCCTGCGTCGAGAGCCAAAACTTGCCAGAGTAAAACCTAGATGAGCTAGGGTGGCGATGCGCCGAGAGTTATGTTTGTGTATGATCTGATTGATATCTCAATAGGTTCCAAGAGGTTCATATTTATACCCTGGAATTACAAGAGTTTGACACTATTATGGACAAGCCACGGACAATATTTCCTAAATACATAAGTAAACTAATCTCTAAGAAGTTACAAAGAAAATTAAATTTGCCTAGCCTATATGATATATTCTATATGGATAAAATACCTTGCTATAATTCCCATGATTCCTTCTCAGACTTGGTCCCATCTAGTTAACCTTCCATCTTCGATCAGATTGAATCCATCCTTAACCCGTCCGATCGAATCTCTCACTATGTTAATCAGCTTCCTTCTATGAGCCGATCAGTTGTCCCTTCATTGGTCGATCTCATTTGTAGGCTGACCAAATTTTGATGTTAACAGCGAGGTAATTCGCATCAACGCATGGACAGCAGCAACATCGTAGTGCCTATCTGCACCTGGGTAGAGCAAGGGTGATGCACCTTAGTGGTTTTGGGCCAAATTGGGTTGGTTTGAGATGTTGTTGGGCTAGAGTAGAGGAAAACAAGGTTGGGCTGAGATTTTGGGCTGGTAGATGGGCTCGACATTTTGTTGAGCACCTTGAGTGCATGAAGAGTGACATTTTGTAATTTAAGGCAATTTCAAAGAACTAATTAGATAGAAATTAAGGGTTTTATGACAAACTCTGTGTGTGGGAGTAGGCTATGGCTTTGTTTGAATTTTGAGGACTAAAGTAAGAATTTAAAATTCAAATGGGATTTGAATTTGGAGAGGAGGTTTGAATTTTAGGATAGAATTTGGAATTTAGTTTGAATTTGGCAAAATTGAAATGAAACCTTGATTTTTAAATATAAAGGATAAATTAAGAATATTTGGTAGATAAAAAGGAATTCAAAAGATAGTGGAAAATTTTGAATTAAAGGAAATTTTCTTGGCATAAGAGTAGTCCAAAGGATATTATAATGAATTTTCCTTAGTGCTAGAAAAAATAATTTAATTTAAAAGAAATTTGGACTTTGGAATCTATGGAGGGGTTCATAAATTTCATGTGAGTAGATAGAATATAAAGTATATGGAATTTAACCTATAGATGGAATGTGGGATTCTTCGACCATATTTGAAAGGGATAAATTCAAATATATTTAAATTGAAGAAATGCCAAAGTTTGAAAATTAAGATTGGGCAGAAGGGATTTTTTTAATAAATTGGTGGAAGCAAGAAAAAGCCTTAAAATTCAGAACATCAACTCAAGGAAATATCAAATATCATTACAAAAGGTTTTTTAATCAAAAAGCAAGAAATTTTCTAAAATCTAATTTTATATTTTTATTAGTTCAAAAAATTAAGAATGGATCGAGTCCGGAACGAGGATATACGTGATCAACTAGGGATAGCACCAATTGATGAAAAGTTTGTCTAACATCGATTGAGGTGGTTTGGATATATCCAAAAGAAACCCCTAGAGGATTTAGTATATTGTGAAATAATAAGTCAAGATAATAATATGAAAAGAGATAGAGAAAGACCAAAATTAACATGAGAAGAGATAATAAGAAAGGATTTAAAAGAATAGCATATATCTAAAGATCTGTACTTAAATAGAAATGCTTAGAAAGTAAATATTGACATGGCTGAACTATGATTAGAGGCTCTTATTGGGTTTCAACTCTAGTCTACCTTAACTTGCTTGAGACTGAAAGGTTGTGTTGTTGTTGTAGTAGTATTAGTTCAATAAATTAAGTCAATAGAAATGAAAATGATAGCATGATACAACAACTTTGAAGTATTTAAATTTTGAGGAGGTTACATTTCCTAAACAAAATAATACTAAAAAAACTAAACAAGTTGTGGATAGGGCTCTTCTTCCCCACCAACTTCACCACCATCATTGAGCAGACATTAATGACCAGCCTTGTGCCTAGTGCCACTAGTGCTAGGGCTCTAGTGGCTAGCCATATCCTAGTCTCGGCTCCATGACCGTGTTGGGGACCGTCGGCTCTACCTCAACTATGCTACGGGCCCATCTAACTTTATAGCAACACTAGGTCCACCTCTAGAACCATGGCCACGTAGGTCACCATGGCCACTGCAGGTCACCACAGTCATCACATCCTTAGTGATCGAGGCCTCCTTCTTGGCCTCGGCCTTCACGCACTCCTTGGATGTCTCCTCCTTCGTGCCCACCACCATCAATCTCCTCCTCATCATTGGCATCGTCTCCACTCTCATCGTCATCGTTGGAGCTAGAGCCCTTCTTTGGCTCCAACCTGCACCACTCCTCGAAGTCATTGTCGTCTTCATCATTGGGCATTTCGCCTGGCAATGACAATAGCAATGATAAGGAGGTGTTGCCGAAGAAGATACTCAAGATGTCCTTCTCCTCATCCTTATTCGTGGTGATGTATAGCGGCTACCATGATGAGTCCACCGCTACTAGAGAGAGTGGAGAAAAGTGTGACAGAAAGAGGGAAAGTGTGGCAAGAAAACCCCTATTTTCCTCTATTTATTGGAACATAGAAGTGTCGTGAGAGCTAAGGAGGAGGGGTGTAGTAGTAGAGGAGGTGATCGGTGTCTAGTGATTCATCTTATGAGGAGAAAGTGATTGAAATCTATGCAAAACCATCCTATGGTAATGAATATAGTTGAATACTCGGATTAATAGCATGAGGATGAAACAGTAACACATTAGGCAAACATTTAAAGGTGAAAAATATAGTTTACATGGGTGACGGTCTACGTGCCCGCCCATGTAAATATATATATTTTTTAGCCGGCATCTCTAGGAAACCACCTACGTGCATCATATTACTATAGGTGGCCCATTACGAAAGCCGTCTTAATAAATTGAAATATTTTTTACGCACGGTGTTTGTTAGTGGATTCTAATTACATAGCAGCTCTTTTAACTCCTACCTTGTTAAACATAAAGCAAGTGTTTTATTTTTTGATCTGCGTGTGAAATTAAGGGTGAAGTATAAAAAAAATTATAGTGGTACCCACCCTCTTGACATGTTCTAGCATGCCTAATCGGTTGTCCATGGTCGCTAAATCCTACAATGGTGCACCAGTGGTGCCTAGCAAACTTTACCCATATCTAATTCATTCAAGGTATGCTTTGTAATGATACAAAATTATTTTAAATTATTTCTGTAAAATGGATATTATAAAAAAGGATCACATCGATGAAAAATATAGACAATGTTAAACTAGGTAGATTCTGTTTCTTTTACTCCATATGAAATTCATATATTATGTTCAAACTGATTATCAAGCTTGTTTTTTTTAATATTGTGAGGATATAAAACATCGCTTCCCCTACATGTACTATTTCGTTCAGATCCTCAGACCTCCATATGCAAAGTTCATGTGATCTGTCACTCACTACTACAAAATTGATTTTTCATGACGCCGCCCTATTTTTTCGCTGGCAGTCACAACACGGTCGCCAGTGTAAACACAGGCGGGTGGGGGCAGGGGCGGGCGGCCTTCGTAGATGCGTGGTCACATGCGGCCCAAACTGATTGAGAACAGAGTTGAATGGATACCATATTCTATTTTAACATTAGAAACAGCTCTGAGAGTCTTCGGCGGCCGAGGCACCAAAAGTGACTACGACGACAAGAACAGTGGCAATGACGATGGAAGCGGTGGTGACGGCGGTCACCTCGTTCTGGTTCCCCCTCGGGTGATGGGCCCGACGGCACCAGGGGCAAGAGCGCCACGCGCCACCCGAGGGGACGGCCGGTGGGATCCAAGAATAAGCCGACGTCGCCGATCATCATCCCCAGGGCCAACACGCTCCGGACGAACGTCATGGAAGTGGCCGACAGGTGCGACATCTGTGACAACTTATGGGAGTCCTCCAATAGTTCTGAGGGATTGCCTATTCTATAGAAACAAATGGAGAAAAAAAATCTATAGCTAAGCTATATGTACTATATACATGTTAGTATATTTAATCATAATTTTCTATTATTTTTTTCTAATCCAAAGATTTTTTTTTCATTTATTTAACTATGGTCTATATATAATTGACGAACTTTTATTTAATTTCTTTTTGCTAAATCGTGAATACATATAAATATATGATTTTGATATTATATTTTTTAGGAAAAGGTCCATCTACACCACCCCCAACATTGGATACGAGCTCATCTAAGCTAGCACCATGAACATTATAATTGGACATCCAACCCAACTTTGTAAAACCATTTATATTATTCTCTAAGGTGGTTTTAGATAGTGGTTCTGTGTATTTGTAAGTTTACATAAGCAGTTTTGAATGTTTATATATCATCAATCACCGATCATTAATTTATACTCTATCATAAGTATTATATCAACATTACTTTGTAAGGGAGAGAAAAACAATGGAGTAAAAACGAAATAATTAGATAAATATTTTAACATATATATCCAATACATGTCAGTAGTCAAACTCACCCAACATATATATGCAAATTTGGTAAAAACCACCTTAATGTATAATATAAATGGTATGGTATACTTAGGTTTTGGATGTTCGGCTTAGGATATTTTCAATCAAAGTTTATGAGTTATTTAGACTTTTTCTTATTTTCTATTATTCTTAGAAATGTATAATTAAAAATTGCATTAGAAATAATCTCCTTCATAAGTTACGCATTGAAGAAAGTAGTAGAAATTTCTGTGTAAGTAGTTAGCTAATTAATAACACAACTATATACAATTGTGTATGTGCCACATATATAACAAAAGTGTTTTTCTTATGTGTCGTATGACAAAAGTATTTTTTTTCAGTCACATGAAAATGGTGTACTGTTGTTGTTATTAGTCAGATGTTCATATTTTTTTCCACTCTGTATGTATTGTTGTTATCAACTCTCTCTGTATGTTCATATTTTTATGATTTTCTGTACCCTCTATGTTAGGTGTTCATTCACTGTTTTAATATCCAATTGAAAGATTTCATTTTGATAGTTCCCCAATAATGTTTCCGTGTGAACTGGTATTGCAGCTAACGGACGTTATAGCAGCATATTTGTTTAAGAGCTCAGATTCAACTCTTGGCTTAATTAACACACATGCATGTTCCTGAACTTTTAAAATAGAAGTATCTTCACCCTATGTTTCATGTTTCATGGTATCTAAATAAAGACAAAAGACTTTTAGATAACCAACTACTTTGATACAACTTTCAATTCATGCAGCCCTTAGGTTTTCACCCGTAGATGGCTAGGGAAGAAAAAAAAACATCGAGCCATTGCTGGTCCCCTTCATCGTCATGTGGTTGCCGAAGGGGGGAATGTGGTGTGAGCTGGTGCCTAAGAAAGGTGATGGGCATGGTGTGCTCCGTCTCGATGGACACACCTCAAATCGGTACAACAAGATCACTGCAAGTCGCTTTCACTATTGTTCAACAAAACCGTGCGGATTAGGGAGTGGTAGGTCTGTTCAATATCAGGCCAGGCTCGAGCAAACAAATCAAGCCAAAGTCTAAGATCAGCCCGAAGCATGTAAAGTCAGAAGTTTGCCTCTTTTTTATTGTTATTACAAATAAAAATATATAAAATATTTAATTACCATAGTTTGTCTGGGTAGGCTTTAGAACAACGGGCCTAGGCAGTGCCGGCCATCACCCATCTTCCTTCTATGCAACGACCCAGCATGTGTTGTCTCCCCTCCCATCCCCATCCCCAAGCCCTGGTAAAGTAAGGGATAGTAGGATCTGCACGAAGATCAGCTATGGTGTGGTAGCATTAAGACGAGATAGGTGTCTAAAAGTGTATCTAGACCTCTTATCGATTTTTTTAGTTCATGATAATAAAATTAAGGGACAAATTAGTTTATTGAGATAGGTGAATAGGTAATTGGTCCTACAAATGATGAACTTGATGTATGGTGACCCTTACAAATTAAAGGAAAGTGCCAAGTGGGATCAAAGTATTTTCAATTCCTTTTGATTTTCAATTTGAGTCTTAGTAAAGTCGTATATTAAGAGGGGCACGTGATCAAGGCATGTGTCATCTCAAGTGCTCAAAATGTTGCTTCGATCTGTAGTGTGAGACACGACTATACTCACACTAGATAAAATGGTCAAGTGTTGTTAGGGGCCAAAAATTTTGGTAGTTGGGTCTAGAACCTTTATTCGTAGCTCTCTATTTGGTAGAAAGTGTGGACCAGAAGGTCTATGACTTGAAACTAAACATTTTGGCCGATGCTCTCTGTCTGACAGAGAGGACTAATCGGAAGTTCTAATCTCAATTCTTTGTAAGACCCTAAGTGTGGAGCAAAAGTTTCAATACATGGGACCAAAACCATTGATGTTCAAATCTATGAGTAATAGCTAGTTACTAAGAGATGCGAGTATTTAACTCCCCTCTACCTCTTTTGGAGGGTTAGCTATTCCCTCATCCATACCTATTCTAGTAGTCTTTCCTAGGGTTCTTCCACTCACCTTGAATCTTGTGCTACTGTTGAGTGTTTAAGTGAGATTTAGGGATTGGTATTCTTGAGGTTAGGGTTTGTGTTGAGCACTAAGGGATTGGCGTCGGGCTTTCATCATCAAGCTTATTTCTCTTAGAGGTGGTCCTCCTAGCCAGCTAGGCTTCTCCCATGAGCATGCGATGTTATCCCTATGAAAGTTTACTTATCTTGTTGCCCCATCAAGCTATGAAAGTTGTGCTTGTTGATGCTTTCCCTTTGTGGATTTCTCTCTCCTTGACCGGAACCTCTGGTATAATTCACTGGAATTGATCCACTATGTTAAGTGTTTCATGAATTTAAGAAAATGCCTATTCACCCCCTTTCCCACACACACCCCTTCCTCATCTAGGCGACAACTAGATCTTTTCATGCCCCATTGTGTTTCTTGTTATGTTCAAGGGGTGGCACATTGTTTGGAGTAAGGGTTCAAAAGTGGCATTGGCCCCTTTCTTAAAACTCCTTGCCAATTATCTTATCTCTCTAACCATAGACCTTTTGTATTTACTTAGGAAACATATTGGTAAGGGAAGCGATAGAGCAATGGTCCACCCTCTCTCTCCATGGTTGAGAATCCTGTTCTTCGGCAACAGGCCTCATCCATCTGCCTAATATATGGTAGTGGATTAACGAGGCAGTGCTTTGTTAGACAATTATTCTATTATTGACTTGCTAATGGCAATTAGCCACAAAAAGTTACAGGTGTTACCCTTTCACTGTGATCTGGAATATTAATAGTACACAACTCAATCCAGGCAGCTTTGCAGCCATGGCAGATCATGTGATATTCTTTTATCCTTTAGGTGGGTGGCAGACATCTATGGTAGCTTTTTATCAGTCTCTATGATGTGGATGATTGGATGGTGTTTCATTGGTGATTGTCTCTTGAGTGAAAATCATGATCCAATTTATCTAGATTTGACAATATTGATATTTGTTTGTTGTTTTCTTGTTGAAGTTATTGTCACAGAGAGTCTTTGAATAAAAATCAAGCCCTAACCTTTGATGTTAGTTTTGATAACATGAAGAGGACACATCATGACATGCAATTATGGATATATTTCACAAAATAAAACTAAAGTTGAAAGCATTTTGTATTAGGTTTAATTTTAATATATTTGAACCTTGAGTTGGTTTTGATTTCATTTTCAAAATTGCTTGCATGGATCAAAGGAAAGGAAGGGTGTGCATTGCATGCATTGAGGATTAATGAAGTTCATTCAGGACCAAATCATAGCCTTTCACAAGTCTTTCTCTGTGTCACCAACATCATTCTTGGGCCAAGGAAAAATAGAGTTCATGTTGGCCATATCATCTACATATGATCTCCTAAGACCTCTGAACAACTGTCACATCTGCATATGATCTTCATTTTGGGCCTATGAGTACATGATGTAAGGTCCTTGAAGTTATTTTTCCTATGGATCTAGCCTCAGCTTCAAATTATATATAAGTTGGCCACATCTAAGCTATACCAAATTGTTCCTAGAATAGAAAACAAACGATCATATGCAACCTCTACCTCACTGATGGGCCTCGTACAATCTTGGGGTGTATGCCACATATTGAGGTGTTGACCTAGACTTGCATTTAAATAGTTTGTAGATTGTTTGAGTTGACCTAGACTCTTGCAACCTCTACCTTACACCCTTAGGATTGTTTGAGTTTTGTTAGATTAAAATCTAGCCGATTGCTACTTTACCATGTAAACTCATGATCGGTAAGGTTTTTTTTTCGAAGAGAAAAAAAAGGAGAGGCTCATACTTATGATCGCTTAGATTGTCGGTTTCTCGTCTTCACTACACCAACTTATCATGTATTTAATTGCTGTTTGCAATTTAGATTATCTTAAATCTTTTTTTTTTTGCTTGTTTTTTGATTGGTTACGGATATATGTGTGGTCTGTACCGATAACATCAACAACCTTCAGAGAGGTGTATCGATTGCTAAGATGCAATGTAATGTCTCATATGGTTGTAGTCAGTTCATCAATGTTTCCTACACAAATCATAGTTATCTCCGCTCTCGATCAGGTCGCCAAAGTTTAGATAACAACATTAGTAGAAAATCATTGATTCCTTATTGAAGGAATTGGTCTCGACAATGCACCATAGACAATGTGCTGTCCTTTGGGTTTTAGAAGAGCAAACGTGCTGCAAGGTAGAATGACAATTTTCATGTTGTCTTGGGATTTTTCTCTCATTTCATTTCTTTTTTTTTTTGGCTGTGCATCTGGTAATGCGATTGCATTGCTTAATGTAACACCTATTGTCTAACCAACAAGTTACATGTCATATTTGGTTAAAAGTGATTTTTTTAAGGCATGAGCATATCAATGCATATTCACACTATGTATGTAGGTGACAAGTACATCTGTATATATCTAGACACATCTTTTTTGCCATCGCGTATACGGTGTTCTATGCTATTCTGCCTTCTTTTGACGATTCTAAATCTTGATCAAGCATTTGCACAAATCAACATATTTAAGCTCCATGAAACATGCATGAATTAATTAGTGGTTTCCATTATGGGTTTGATTATTCATTAAGCCCCATGAAACATGCATGGATTAGTAGATTCCATTATGGGTTGATTATTCGCTTGTTTTTCTATCCATATGGGCAGCAGAGGTTTCTACCAAGCATTGCTTTCAGCACATGTCACCACAGACTATCTAGATAGGTTTAATCCATTCATATAAATAACTACCTAACACCACCAGGCCATGAGACCATTGAAAGAAAACAAGATATGCCTGAAACCAGTGACATCAACTAGAGGTGGAGGAGCGAGGATGGCATAGTCATACGATCGGCAATCAGTTTAACTGGAAAAGCCCAGGTTGGTTTGCTTCAAAGACCAGCCATGCGATTGAATCAGTGAGGAGGTGGAATGGGTGGTTTCTGAAGAAAACCTATTGTGAACCTGCAGTTTTTCTTATTCGTCCTGCGTATGGGAAAGGCCCACAGCTTGCTAAGCGCGAGAGGGCACTGGACCCAGGCTGGTGGGTTGGAACTTGTCAACTATACGTTGCCTAAGACGAAATATGCATTCTAAATAAATGTTTCGATGCCCAAGACCAATCCAGTCCGGCCACTGAACCAGTGTACCAATTGTAAAAGCTCGCGCGGTTTGGTAAAAGTCCAACTTTTTTTTACTATGGCTTCAAGGGGGGACGCAGATCTATTTTTAGAAGCTAGGCATGTTGATTTGGTTGGGACAATAGAATCATCGTTCGTGAAGGAGAGCGCCCTGCATCGTCAAGCGTGAGCTGCGTGGGGCAAAACACTAGCCACCAGCCACCACCCCTCTTTCCCTTCTCCACTGCCATAGCAAGCCACCTAGAGAACCGGGTGGCACGCGAGCCAGACCCCTTTGTTTAGGCTTCAGCTTAAATGCATAAGCAAAAATTTAAAATTTAAAATTTTTGAGTTAATTTTATGGTTTTTTTCATTAGAGATTATTTTACAGTATTTACTTTTAAATCACTAAAAATATACATATAAAAATATTATCTATAAATGTTATATAATAATGATGAAAAATTGGGTTTAAATAAAATTGGTAAGATAGTTTAGGCTAATATTGTCAAAATAGTTTATATTAAAATTAGCATTATTTAATTATTTTTTATTTCAATTATTTATGGAAAATAAATGGGTGTTCACATAAGTGAGGTCAAAAAATTCTGTGCTAAATAATTTTTTTTATTTGTCTACAAGAATTAAATTTGGGAAATAGATGAAAAATTACTAAAAATATTAGAGAAATTTTGAACGAAAATTGAGAAAACAATTTATTAAATTTGGAACAGTAACATTGGTGACCCAGATGCATAGTAATGGGAACGTGGAGATAGCCCAGTAGGCTACGACACGGAGACAGCCTAGCAACGACGACGTGAGACTAACAGGTGGCAGGCTATCAGTAAAAATAGGCGAGCGCGCGGCGACGATGTAGAGGCTAACAAGCGGCACTGAACTATGCGCAGGCATGGGCATGGAGAGGCTGTAGGAGATTTAAAGACGACGTGGTGACTTCTGATTGGAGTAGAGGCGCTGGAATAGTAATCAAGCAGATTCTCTATGTATTTGAGTTGAACTATGTGGCCTTCCATATGAGGGTAACATAATGTAATTTAGAGCTTCCATTTTAGATTGACTGCTAAAATAATGTAGTGGTTACGAAATCTCAAAGAGTATTTACATCATTTTTTTAGTATTTTTTGATATAAATAGAGGGTAAGATGTTAGGGATTAACACATAGAAAATTGAGAGAGTTTTTTATGTAATTTTTGTAAGGGAAATTTTGGGAATAAAGATAAAAGTTTGTCGGATTTTTGTGTGAAAATTATTCTCTTTTTTGCACATACCTAGCATTTAATTTTGCATTAAATTATTCTCTCTAGGTTTTGATTTGATTTATTTGAACTAAAATTTAGTTAGCTTCTAGCTTTCTGAAAAGTTGATCTAATCTCGGTTATTATTTAATTAGTGCTTAATTAATTTCGATCAATTTTGTGTTTAGTAATTTTGTTTTGTTAATATCCTAAGATCTAAAATTCTGATTGAGGTGATTCAAGTTGAGTTTGTTTGCAAATTTTGTCTATTTTATTCTATAAAATTTTTATGTCAATTGGAGTTATTAATCTTTGGCTATAATCTATTTTGTAATAAAATAGAGTCTATCTAGTTTTAGAAAATACGGTTTTTTATATTTTGTGATTAAGAAAAATTGTTAATTTTTAATTATGTCTTCTGCAATCATTCACCCTTGTAATTATTTTCTTAAAGTGAATCGATCCTATCAAAGCTTTTTTATAATTGATTTTAACCAACAATTAGAAAATATGTCAACGAATATATATTCCCAAAAAATTGTATTTTCGATGGTGTTAATTTTCAGTATTGGAAGGAAGATGGAAGTATATATTCAAGCTCAAGGTTTTATCATATAGGAGAAGATCTACAAGCCATATTAAGTTTTTGAAAACGATGAAGTAATAGCGATGAATCTGTCACATGTGGAGCCTAACAATAAGACGAGGAATTTGATTATACAAGGACTAGGAAGAAGTGACTTTAACCATGTAATATATCTAAAGTTAGCATGTGAGGTATGGAAAGCACTTTATGATTACCATGATCAAACACGATAAAAGGGTTATGTCAAGACATGTTTAAAAAAGAATACATATGTTTTAAGATTAAACCTCATGAATCTCTTAATGATTTTTTTGCTAGCTTTAATAAGATTCTTAGCAACTTGTATTCTATTAATGTTATATATTCTAAACTTGAAAATTCTTGTCAATTGCTATGAGCTTTAGATAGAGATGAAAGTAAAACAATTAGAGAATCTACTACCATAAGTACACTTAATTTAGGTGTGCTTTATTCTAAATTAAAACCTCATTAGCTAGATGTTTTTGATAGAAATAATATTACAAATAAATAAATAGCTTTAACTTTACAAACTAGCAACTCTGTTGGTGTTAATTCTTCAGCTAGCTTTTCTTTGCCTACTTTGTCTTCACTAACTGATGAATAGTTGAACAACTACCTAAAGATGATTTGGCACTCCTATCCACACACTTCGAAAGTGCTTTGCAGAATGTTCAATCTAGAAGGATAATAAATGGTAGAGAAACTCAATGATGTTTTGAATGTGGTTCACTTAATCATTATCATCTTAAATATCCAAAAATTTTAGCAAGAATTTCTAGGGATGAAGATGAGGAAGAAAACGAAGAAGAGAGTGATAAGAACTGAACATTTAAGAATACCAAGAAGGGGTATTTGAATAAGGTAGTACATTGTGTTGTTTCAACTTTTAAATAAGTGAATCTAAGCAATGTGAACCCCAAGAGTGATGATGACGCTACTTCCAAAGATAGAAAAAACTTGATAGGACTATGTATGATGGCAAGTAGTAGAAGCATCAGTAATAGTGACATTGATAGCACCAGCGATAATGAGATAATACCTTCTTACGATGATTTAGCTTGTGTCGTTAAAAAACTTGATACTTTATTATAAAAGAAAAATAAGAAGATTAAGATACAAGATACTTTAGTTGAACAATTAAATACTAAAATTGTAAGACTTAAAATCTTAACTCCTATAGATGATTCTTGCAAATCATGTGACCTACTTTGTGCTAAATTTATTTCTCAGAGATATTTATGCTTCTACTTTCAAAGAACTTAATCTTAGAAAAGAGAAAAATGATAAGCATGTTTGTGTAATTACAAAATCTATTTATTATGACAATTGCAAATCTCTTAAGTTGAAGTTAAAGGATGTTGATAGTAAGATTGCTCAACTAAAAGATGATATTGCTACTTATAAGGTTCTTTCATACTCTAATTCTGAAAATAAAGATAAATTTTAGCATGTTTCTTATAAAAATTGTACCACTCTTTTAAATCATATTGATTATTTATGAGGAAAGATGGAACTAAAAGCTTGAATCAAAACACTAGTTCTCAAATATTTAAACAGGTTTAGGTTATGATCCTTATTATTATTCTAAGACTAATGCTCTATCGTAAATCTTTTGGTAGTGACATAATTAAGATTGTAGATGAAGCTAAAAGGATAATCTTTAAATCTGATGGTGTTATGTTATCTATTGTTTCTACTTCTAAAAATAAATATAAAGTTAAGTACACTTACACTTATTGTGGTAGAGATGGATATAAAATAGAATTTTTTTTGGACTTACTAAATAAGAAATGAGAGAAAAAGCTAAGGCAATGTCTATTTTGAGAAAAGCACTTTATTTTTGTTCTAATAATATAAGTAATAATAGATCAAAATATTTGCATAGAAATACTATAATATATCTTCTGGTATGCATCGTGTGTTTCAATACTTGATTTCTGAATGTTATATTACTAATCCTAGTATAAAGATCTCAGCAGTGTCTTCTTTTATGTAGGCATTTTGCATGAGAAATAAGAACTTTTTGCTACTAAATTCTAGATGTTTACACCATATGTGCGATGATAAGAATTGGTTATCCTATCACATAAGTGCATTGTGTGTTAAAAAGATAATTTTTGAAGATGCCTTTATTTCTATGGTTATGATTATAGGTACAGGTGCATACATTCACAGGAAAAAAATTTTGTTAATGAAGATAAAGATTTGGTTACTCCCACACAATCAATTAAATTGGTTACAACACCTATCACAACTTCATAAATGATAGAGCATACACAAAATATACATATGCAAGACTTCAATCTTCCCATATGCTTTATTACTTCTTCAAGTAATTAAGCGGATTATTAGATATGTTTATATCACTATACATTTGACATATAACTATCTGTATCTTCATGTATTACTTTAAAAGTTTTTCTGATATGAATTTTGGAGGGTGTAGAGTTGATAGAATAAATATTTCTAGTGCTTATTTCTTCTTGGGTATTTTACTTGATTTTACTTGTTACTTGCTCTTTTTAAAAATAATCCTTTGTATTACAATCAACTGCTAAATTTTAAAATGTGGCTGTTGCTAGTTGTTATTCTCAAATTCTTTAGATAGTAGCTACAGTTAAAGATTATGGTGTTACTTTGAAAAATATTTGATTTTTTTGTGATAATATTATTTGTATTGCTAAGAACCCAATTCAACACTCCAGAAAAAATATATTGATATTAGATTTTACTTTTCATAGAAATCATGTTGAAAAAGTATTAAATTTCACTTTTTTAGAGATTATGTTGAAAAAGTTAATAAGTAACTTCATTATATTGATATTGAATATCAGTTTGTAGATATTTTCATGAAACATTCGTATTCTTCTCGTTTTGCTCATCTCGGAGAGAGGGTTATTCATCCTATGGGTTAACTTGAGGAGGAGCATCAACTTTTATAAAAAAATTTATGTGTGTTCTTTATTTTTTAAAAAAGTATTAAATAATAAACATTACATATGATTCATGTGTATTACTTGTAGTCAACAGGTAGTAAGTACTTTAATGTTTCTATATATGTGATTATAATCTTTACATGAACTTAAATTAAATCTTAACATAATTAAACTTTGTTATCTATTTTAATCTTATTTTAAAAGTGCTAATATGATATGAGTACAAGAAAAGATAAATATATATATATTATTGTACTTCTTTTTTACATTACTATTTCACTTTAATAAGTTGAGTATAACCGAAACTTACTATTTTACTATTTTACTTTTAATTATCAGAATACATATGCTTGAACGAGTTGAAAAGTAAGACCGATGATGTATATAATTATGGAGATCAATTAAGTTCTCAACTTATTAAAAAAATACAAAAAAATGTATCAAGTTAATATTTAGATATTTTAAAATAATGAGTAACAAATATATAGTAATGTTTGTGTGCAAATTTTGCTATTATGTGCATTGATGATTTGTGTATATATATGTAACAAAATTGGTTCAAAATTAGAAAATATTATTTTTTTTATATTTTCTTGATGAATTCATTGTAAAAAGGAGAAGAGAGTTTGATGTAAATTCTTCTATGAAGTTAAATGCAAATGTGCAATATTCATATGTCAATATTTTCATCAAGAGAGATTGTTAGATAATAACGATGAAAAAATAGTTTTAAGCAAAATTGCTAAAATAGTTTACGTTAAAATTGATAAAAAATAGTTTATATTAAAATTGGTATTATTTAATTATTTTTTATTTAAATTATTTATGGAAAATATATGGTGAATGTGTGTGTGCATTGAGATAGGTCAGGTAGAAAAATCTATGTTGAAAAATATTTATTTATTTATTTGTGTGGAAAATTAAATTTAGAAAATAGATAAAAAATCGTGGAGAAAAATTTAGAACAGGCTAATTTTAGTTGGCCCAGACAGACATACAGCAATGGGCATGCCTAATAAAACAAAACAGAATGTGGAGATGGCCTAACAGGTTGTAGCACAACGATAGTCTCGCGACTGCAACATGAGACTGACAAGTGGGATCATGTTGTCACCGACAGCGGGCACGCACGTGGCAGTGTCGTAGAGGTTCACAAACGAGACCAGATTGTCAATGAGCGCAAGTGCGAGCACAGACAGGCTAGTACAGGCGCGACGAAGACTCGATGAATGATAGGTAGGGCTAGGAAGAGCGATGTGTCGCTCATAGGAGATCCAAAGATGATGTAATGACTTCTAATTGGAGCAGAAGTGCTGTAATAGTAACCGAGCTAGATTCTATGTGGATTATAATTGAATTATACAGCCTTCCGTATAAAGTGATATCACGTAATCTGAAGCGTCCATTTTAGATCAGATGGGTAAAAATAAATAAAGTAGTGTTACAAAATTTTATGGGTATTTAGTTTATTTTTAATTTTTTTTATTAATAGAGGGTAAGATTGAAAAACAGGTAAATTTTATAAGTGTACAAAGGTAAAGTTATCAGATTTCTGTACGAAAATTATTTTGGATTAAATTATTTTCTTTGATTTATTTTCTTTGATGTAGGTAGATTTATTGTTATTAATTAATTAGTGCTTAATTAATATTGCTAACTTTCTATTCATAATTTTATTTTGTTAATATTGAGATTATGATTGAGATGGTTTTAGTATTTATTTACAAATTTTATCTAATTTATTCTAATACAGTTTTAGAAAAGGTTTTTTAATTTTTATGATTAACAAAAATCGTTAATTTTTCTTTCGCAGTAATTCACCCCACTCCACTCTTTCTTGAAGTGAATGGACCTACGGTAAACTATTCTTTAATTGTTAATAAACCGTTCCGCTAATAAATTTAAAAGAAATCAATGGCGATAAGAAATGAGACAGAATAGTTGTGAATAAATACTCAAATATGCAAAATAAAAGCAGGGGTTGTCCTAAAATAATCTATAGTAGTATGGTTTATATTTGAATTCTGGTGGTTAATAAAATATTGATCCCCATATGCTGCTTTCGGAAGTATATAACAAAAATGTTGATTTTTATCTTTCTAAAAGTAATTAAAACTATATTGTAGCTATTTGGAAAGTACAAACGCAACAGTAATGCACAAAGGATACATCTAGTAACCTATAATTTCTAATAGCGGCACGGAAAAGCACAGTTAAAAGTCGGTGGTATGCTGTGGTAGAGATAACACAAATTCATTGATTCTCATACAGAATACCAATTCCATCATTAGTTCAGGCGTCCTGGTTTCTGTTCATAATCATATATACCAACCAATGAGAAAATCTGGGAAAAACAATGAAAAACGTAGTTTTAAAAGCGGTAAGAGATGTCTGCCAAATGATACATACAAGTGTAGAAAGCATTCTAAACAAGAGACTTTACAAGGCTTCATCTCGTGAGGTCTTCTAAGATGTTATCCACTGCAATTCCAACTGGATGCGGCCATTTTTCGAGTCAATTAGATGGTATTTCTCATTGATCCTCTTATTGTTTATAACATCGGCAAGACTGATGACAAGATATCCAAGATTTTCCTAAAAAGAAACAGCACAGAAGGCCAGAAGGATCCATAACAGAACATGAATATAAAGCAATGAATCAGTGACTATAAAGATTGTAAGCATTTAAGGAGACAAGTGCTATAGTGCATCTTCAAATTTCAAAACTTTCAAGTGGATATGAACTTTCACAACACAAACCTTAAAAAAACTATCTCTAGTCAGGGAAACAAATCTTAAGCCAAAGTGTGATTTTAACCACGAAATTTAGTTTGGAATTTTTTTTACACAAAAATGCAGGCCAAGTAATGACACCAGCCCTAGGGATTGAACGCACACCTAGATTCAAATGCTAAATTTTTGTGTTAGTAGTGGTTCCTTCTTTAGTTCTTTTTATTGCAGCATGTAAAATACTAATGGTCAAGATTATTCTTGATGGATATTTTGGATCAAAAGTAAATATCAGAAGCGCTAACTAGCGCTCTAGGCCCTCCACGACTGTAGATGCACCTGGGGGCAACTGTAAACACATTCCTACGAAGTACTAAATGCACCCCTGCAAAGTAGTAAATGTATCCCGTCATTGTAAATACATTCCTGTGACAGTAAATATGTTCCTTAAATTAGCATATTCAAATATTTCTTGCGGATCTTAATGTTAATGAAATAATCTGTTCTAATAAAAAAACTTCAAACTTAAAGGTCAAAAGAATTCAGTAACAACTTCATATCAAAAATAACAAAATTAGATGCTGATAACTGATTTTGCAGTAATCAACAAGTTCCCAGTGCTTCTTTCCGTACTGGTTATTAGAATTGAAGCTAGAATTATCAGATAGAACTTTATTTTCCCTGACCAGCTGCTGTCCTGCAGTGGGAACTGGAAAGCATGTGCTAGCAATAGTGTACTATTTATATCTTAGCTGCTTTTCTCAATAGGATTACACCACGATCTTAGCTGTTTTTATTAATAAGATTACACCACCACTAGAAGTACAAATTTCCATGAATATTTTCAATATATATCGATGTCACAACAGAAAGAGATAATCAAATCACAGAACTGATACCTTGGAATGTATACCGATGCTTGGTGGTCTGCTAATGACTTCAATTTGCATTTTATCATTTATGGGTGGTTCCTCACAGACAAACTGAAATTCTTGCTCCCAACGTGGATCACGATTCTTCTTAATATGCTGCATAAACAAGATTACAAGATCAAACATTATATTTTGTTATGCGGTGACTAAAACTACCCACTGATTTCCAAATTTGCTACAATAAATGTCATTGGTGAAAGTTTATTACACATTTAAACCTGTTTTTCATACCTTGGTCTTCCTTTCTTCACCTCTAAACGCAATTCTTACATATGGATTAGTGTGGTGCTTCCCTTCAACATCTTGTGCTTCATGAACGATTACTACCAGCAAACCACCACCTTCCAGTGTGCCTTCAGGGGCTTTTTCAATGGTACCAGATTCATCACTTGTATCAACATCAGAATCTCCTTCCTTGAAAGGCTTATATGTTACATCAACACTGAGCTGCCCCCGGAACTTGTCATTTGCTGGGTCATTAGTATCCATAGTCTTCTGTAAGTCGAGTGTAAGTGACTTTGCTTCATCAGGAATAAGGTCTTTCAATGGGAAAACATTCATTCCAATCTTGTCGTGCTTCCCCACCTGACAAGAAAAATATATGTAGGATTGAAAGCATAATGGTGGATTAAACAGTTCAGGAGGATATTTAAAATTATTAACTATTACCTTCTCCCAATCGTAAACAGTAAGCTCAAGAGCCTGAGATTCTGGGTCTTTGACAACTAATTTGAAATTTTCATTCCATTCAGGGTTCAAGTTGCTTCGCTTCACTGATGTTTTCTTTGATGGGAAGTGATCCTCTGTTAGCTTTAACTTCACATATGGATCTGATTTTCCCAGAAAATCCTTTTTCATGAGTTTGACAGCCCGTACGATGTTAACATGCAAAATTCCAACAGCCTTCTTTTGTGCTCTTCAATTCAATGTTATAAAAAGAAGATATCAAATTAGCAACCAGAAGGACACGCCTTGCAAGATAGTAGATAAATTATAGCACACATTACTTTGCTGGATCCATGATTGGCACCTCAAGTACTTTTGGCCACAAGTACATGTTTGCTACCTGAGTCTTGATAATCTCCTGCACGGTAGGGGAAGTCAATAGTGGCCGACATGTCCATCAGCATTTGTGAAGAAAAAAGGCCACAGATTGTTAGAGTGGACTGTTGAAAATTTAGGCTAAAATGTAGTAGTGGAATAATCAAAGAAAACTGGATGAATAGGCACTTAGGCAGAAAATTGCGAGCAGTTTATTGGAGTTTATTTTCTACCTAGGGATGTTATATCTCTTATAAGGGATATGTCAAATCATTCATTATTCTATAAATTCACAAACACCAGAAATGCAATTGAGATAAATGAAATATAACCCTATTGGATATTTTATGATATGGAAGCTATGTTACCTGAACAAATACATAAAGACCTGGAATTGCCATGAGATCTGCTCCTAAGAGTTTCAGACCAAAATCAACATGTGGCTGCAAAGAAGGATACATGCATTGATGATTCCATCAGAAATGACCAGAATGAATATATGCTCGAGAGTTTACCTTCTCCATAAGTGAAACCACAATTTTAGCAAAACAAGGAAAGCTAGGGACCAAGGGCTTCAACGTTATGCGTGGTAGAGCAAAAACTTGCAAATCAATAACCTACAATATTAGACATATAATACTGGATCAATATAACTTTTGAATAGAATTTTAAGTCTGCAAATTAGCCTGATTCCATCGGGATGGAATATAAAAAATATATATTTCCTTTAATTTTCACACATTCTCTTAAATGGTTGTACCTGTGCAGTTGCTTTTAGCCCAAATGCTTTGACTACAACAGTGATATTTGGATTTCCAGCCCACTTGATGGAAGGTTCCATTATAAGTTCTTGCTCATCTGTGGTGTAGACCTTCATCCCTACATTGAAAGTTATGGAAATGTGATATTATCTCATCATATGCAAAAACACATCAATCAGACATAATAACAGCATCTAGCTGCTTAAGAGAATTATTTAGAATCAGGTAATGCAGAGCAGAGTTATGTAAACCTAAATTCAGGTAATGCGGAACTATCAGAGTGGAAACATGCTGGTATAGATTGTAAACCAAAATTCATGTTGGAAACAGCAAAAAGTAGCACCATATGTTCATAGTGAGATAAGATAAGTTCATATAGATACTATATAACTCATAATACTCAATGGTACATATTCATACAGAGATTAGCATTCTTCTCATAAATTATGTTTCACAATGGTAAATGAACTGTTGGATGGCTTGTTGGTCTGCATCTGATCTGAGGGAGGAGAGCAGGAGATCATGGGTCATTTCCCAGGCTAGCACCATTTGTTTAGATTGCTCGCATGGGAAGTGTTGGGCCATTGAACCTGGGCTGCAATGACCACAATACCACATGCAAAACTTGGGGTCTGGCACATGAGTTCATGGTCAACAACTGTGGGATAAATTAGGCCTGGGCTGTTGGGGGTAGCAGAATTCTGGATGAATACAGTAGACTGAAGGAACGGTTGGTAGAACAGTGAAATCATTTCTGGCTTTGTATATGGCTGGTTATATCGTTACTATTTCCAGGTGATTAGATCAGTAGAAATCAATACAAGCATCAATTGGTCAGGAATTTCCGTGCTGTTTTCATTCCTATCATCACATGACCAATTTGGCTGCCTGGCAGATTTACAAAATCATTCTCCAGCAATTTGGCCTAACATAATCTTAGGGAAAATTAGGTTTATATAGGCTGATGGTAGGATCAAGTGGATAACATATCTTGCTATAGATTTTATATGAGAAGCTAAAAGCCCATTTCAACATAGAACCTTAAGCCACATTGTAGATTTGAAGAATTATATTTCAAAAACTTATAAGTCCAAGTGTCCAACTAAAGTACACATAACCTTTTGGGTGGTATATTTGATAAGTGGACCTACTTGGCTTATATGCTATAGCTCAACTAACATACATTTTTCTTTTTAAGCTAGGTCGGAGAGGGCTATATCACAAAACTGCTTAATTGACACCATAATCCTGCACATTTCACACTGACATGGAAGTGAGTGTTCAAACTTCAAATAGGTTTACATGGATTTTATGCTTAAGTCAAGCTAGGCAGTTACTTTATTTCTGGTTTCATTTTATTAGTGATGATTGATAATCCATATACAGATAGTAGCTTGAGCAAGAGTACAGCTGATAACATGAGTTATAAAACTGGAATGCACACCTAAACAGCCAGCTGTTGCTAGGTATATTCACATTTGGCATATAAGCTATAAACTCAATAAAATAACTTAAATAATATAAACTAGGGCAACTGGCCCTTTGAGCCATACTCTCTCTCTTCTGACAAAGGACTGTGTAGTTTCATAACTGACTCTTCAATACAACTGTGATGTTTCACATAAAGTTCATAAATATAGTTGTTTCAATAAGCTGAGGATTTGAATCTTCCATAGTTACTTGATCGAATTAGTGAGGCATTCATAGCATGAAAAGTCGTTTTATGGCGTAGCATGTTTTTCCCAAAAAGTACTTCAGTGTAATTAAATTGATCCATTTGCAACTAACACGTCAGAGTAGAACTAACCTTGAAATGTTGGTGGTAATGAACCAAATGTTAATGTCTCATATTCAACTGAATCTATCTTATACTTGGCAGTGTTCTCAGCAATAATTGGCTTAGCGATTTCCTTTGCAGTTTTACATATTGCCTGTAAAAGACAATATTTACAAAACAGCGAAAATAAAAACTTGGGCAAATTGCACTAGCTTGTATGAGCCTACCTTGTCAAGATAAGGCCACATATTTTCAACAAACTTGTTAAGCCAATCAATCTTCATAAACAAAAAGGAAAAATCAGTAATGTTAGATCATAGGCCTATTAACATAGAAACATAAGCTGGCATGGCAAGAGAATATATGCTTCTTGTTCACCCAAAAAGCATACTCGGTCAAAGTCTGGATTCTTCACCCAATGAGGAACCTCAGGAAGCATACTTTCCAGAGATTTTGTATCAAGTTCAACAAGTGGCCTGATTACAGGGTCCTGTGCAATTGCCATTCAAACAGGAAGACGTAAGTTAAGTAATGGCAATATAAGGCTGAATCATGCAATCACAGTGACAGTGATAGAAGACACTGATTGATCAATCTCAATCCAGAATGCCAAGTCATGGTTAGCACATCTAAGAGACTAACCAATCTATTGAATGCTAATAAATTTATGCATTTGTACTTTTATTTCATATTTTCTAAGAGAAGTTCAATTTCAATGGCGCACATTAGTAAATCCCAAAAATACAATATGGCCGTCGTTGGCCCATATAAGCATAAAACAGATAATCAGGTTGTCCTCGTACCACTCCAAGAATAGGTTATCCTGGAAACACTGGAGGAATTACTGTGTTTTCTATTGGTCAAATCAATTGATCTAACCCATGGAACAAAGGACGAAAAATATTCAATCTGAAACAGGAAGAAAAGTAGAGGACCCTGAACAGCTTTTTTTAGACCAAAGGCGGAAGCCCTGCTTCCATACAAAGCAAATAAAAAACAAGAATACTAGAGAGACCTTTTTGAGGTCGCTGCAAAAAGCATACAAGCCACGGGAAACAAAGCCACCTCCATTTACAAAGTCAATCTGGCAGGAAGCAAGAACATCTGGTTTGCTTTGATACAAAATAAAGCCCTCGAAATTCACCTCAATTGTGCATAAAGAAAATTCGTAGATTGCAAATTAATCTTCTCATAAATCACATCCAATCAGTTGGTTTATTTTTTCACATCAACAGTAGAGATGCAGGGAAAGCAACTAATTCGAAGCATCCCATTAGACCACAATCCTATGAACGCAAGCTAACTCCAGCTACACTAGACAGCAAACCCAAACTAAAGGAAAGAACTAAACCATAAGTTTTCAGCAATTATCATCACTCTTATCATCTCGTACTGAGACCTCAAAACCTCCTAAAAATCAACCCCTTTCTCGCTTCACCACGACGCCAAATCACACGGAAGCATCCAACGAAAAGGGAGGGAAATCGTACCTTGACGTCGGTGGGCTGGAAGTAGATGAAGAGGTAGTATCCAATCACAAGCCCTATGGTGATTCCCACCCCAAACCCGAAGAAACCCAGCACAGTGCTGAAAAACCCCATATTCTCCACTCCACCACTCCCCACAAAGCGAGCCGCCGAGAAGAGCAAGAAACCGAACGCGAGGGCCTCAGATCACATGAGGAGGAGACGAGAAGCAAGGAACAGGCGCAATGTCAAACTGAGGAAGAAGAAGCGGATGGGATCTGCGAGAGGGAGTGGAAGAAGAGGAGAGGAGCCGTTGCAGCGCGCACAGTAACAGCCAGGATGGCAATGATAGCAATAGCATTCCCCTCTAGTGGTAGGGAAGGGCCATTATTATCGTCCTAATAATGGTTGCCGAAAATGGGGTTACCAAGCCAAACGGGAAGCGAATCAAGATCACGAAATGAAATGGTGGGGACATAATTATTATCTGCCCAATTGGCCACACGCTGCAGAATTGCTCAAGGTGAGGTGAGATCGCTGACGAGGTCGCCGCTGGCGGTGTCGGCAGTAGAGCACACTGATGGCAACGCTCCTCCCACAATATTTCGGAAACGGTTTTTTTTTTCGGTTTCTAGGATGCGAGTCCTCTCTCTCTCTCGACGAGCCTTTTCTGTGATTTTTTTTTTGGATCGCTTTCTGGTAGAGCACCGTGAGGTCCACGAGCTCTTTATCCTTTTCCCGTTGATCCCGTTATTCTTTTTACTAAAATTTTACTAGTTGACTAGGAATGAGTTTCTCGTGAGTCATCGAAAAGTCATCTCGCCGAGTTATTAGGATTAGCGTAACCTTGTTTAAAATGAAAGGTCAGACTTGAAATGAAATAGGACAAAGGTGGGTCTCGTGAACCATATGGTTTAGCTCGGTGCATGGTACGAACACAAACATCTAACCCTCTATGGTCCATGATGGTGCTTGGCAGAGATCGGTTATTTATTATGACTTGGGCCTGTTTGGGAGTTCTGTAAAATTTTAATCTGAACAAAAATACAACCGTAACTTTCTGTAACAAAAAATTACCGGTTCAAAAATCCCGTTTGGGGAAATGTAGCAAAGCATTCGCTATTAGGAAGATTACATAGCACAAATTTTAAACATACGGAGCTAGGATCAAAATTAATTGAGAAGATAAGTGTGAATCTGGAATAATGCACCGAAATTTAAACAATAGAAAATTGCAACAAAATCCAAATCTAAAATCAAACATGCAAGTAAAGAATCATGCATACGAAACATGCTGAGGTATATGAGTAAAGTGCGACGGCGCATGCGATGCCACCGCCAAGATAGACACGATGCATGTGGAGATAGAGAGAAGGATTGTTGGCGGGACGTAACTCCGAAGAGTGAAGCAAATTGACCTTATAGATTCAAGGCCAACCCTTAGAAAAAAATTATTGTCTTAAAGCAAGGTCAATTGAAGAGCTCACCGTTTGCTCTATTTATTTCTATATCATATATCATGTTCTAATGTTAAAAGTCCATAGTTATATTAAGCGGTCTATATCATATATAGCAATAATATTGAGCTAATTCATCCGATGTCATCCACAAAGCACATGTTATATAATATGCTACTAACAAATCTTATTTTCTTCCTTATCTACTATTACCGTTAGTTGTTACTCAAACGTAAGAAAAAATGATTATTTTATTCTTAGTATAAAATTAAGATTTACATATGTTACATCAAATAATCTTGGATGATAAAAAGACAAGTGATTTCTATTTTTCATTAACAAGAAAAAATTACTGGATTATGACCAATAAAATTCATGAGTGTGTATGATACCTTAGGGTGAAGTACCGAAAATGGTGATGAGTGGGGGGTGAATAAGAGCCTTAAATTTCAGTCAATTTGAAGGTTGTCTAAAATTAACGTTAAAAAGCAGTCACAACCAGATCTATAGGATTTCTAACTAATAGATAAGCTATCTCAAGGAGATCATCACCCAAAACTTAATCCAGTCAAAAGGAGAACACAAAAGAGATAAAAACCCTAGTACTTCTTCCCGTCAGTCTAATTTGTCTAGATCTATGAACTTGTGAGAAGCTAGATAATTTCCATTGGTAGAAAGACTCAACTCATATCCTAGTTCAACTCAAATAAACAGATCTGAGACAAAACCCCTAACACTTAGATTTCAACCCAATATATCGAAAGTGTAAAACCAAGAACACGAAAATCACCGTCGGGATTTAAATAAACAGTTCAAATAAATCGATCTATGAACTTATGAGGAGTAAGACAATTTTCTTCAGTGGAAAGAATCAACTCATGTCCTATTTTATCCCGAATGAACAGATCTAAGCTAGAAAACCCAAAAGCTCAGGGTTCAACCCAAAACGTCGGAAGTGTTAAACCAAAAATACGAAGAACACCAACAGGATCTGAATAAACAACTCAATTAAACTGATCTATGAACTACTGAGGAGTAAGACGATTTACTTTGGTGGAAAGATTAAACTCACATCCTAGTTCATCCCGAATGAACAGATCTGAGAAAAAAAACCTAAAAACTCAGGGGTCAACCTGAAACGTCAAAAGAATTAAACCAAGAACGCGAATAACACCGAAGGGATCTAAATAAATGCCTCAACTAAACCGATCTATGAACTTGTGAGGAGTAAGAAGATTTCCTTCGGTGAAAAGTCTCAACTCATGTCCTAATTCATCCCGAATGAACAGATCTGAGCAAAAAACTCTAAAGCTCAAGGTTCAATCCTAAACGTCAGAAGAGTCAAACCAAGAACGCAAAGAACATCATCGAGATTTGAGTAAATGTCGACTTTTTGAACCAAAACCCCCAAAATTCAAGATCCAAATCGAAACGTCGAAAGAAGAAAATCAGAAATGCGAAGAACACCGATTGGATCTAAACAAATAGCTCACAGATCAAATCTCAAAGGACACGAGGAGGTTAGGGCCTTTATTCCCGCATACAATCTTTAGTTTATTTACACAGATATGGTGGATTATAGCACCACGGAGAGATCGAGCAAAGAAAACCCTAACTGCGAAGTGCGACGGACTCGAGAAGAACGAGAGAGAAAAAGAAAAATAAAAACATGAAAATGAAAAATCCTCGCATGCGCTCATGACTTCCAGAACCCGCTGACGCAGCACTGTCTCCCTTTATATATCAGCGCTTCATGTAAAATCCCGATTATGCACTATCAGTATAACAGGGCGAAACAATATCTAGAGGGCATAATGGTCTAACTCTTTTTTAGGAGATCGAACGGCCACGCTTCCTGCACAAATTTGCTTTGTCTTGGAGCAACCTTTGTGATTTGGCCACATGCCGCACTGTTCCTCCTTAGAATCTGGGTTTCTAGGCTAAACCCACGAAACCGAGGCGTGTTCGACCTCCCCTGAGCTCGACGCTGTCCTTATCACCCATATACACTTGTGCTTATCAATGTCCGTAGGTGTGAGCCGTCGTGGCTGATCCTCCGGTGCTCTGGTTCCTCAGTCCAAGTCTCACGTCCGTCCTTCACCGCTTCCGGTCCATTGGCACGGTTCATCTCTACTTGATTTTTACCTTGCCATCGACCACTGCCTCTGAGCTCCATACCTGTACACCACAAAACCACAAAACATATTTTTGAAACACACTCAACCTAAAGTATCAGCACGTTAACAATCACTCATCACTATAACGAAGCACACGCGCATATATCAACCTTGTGTTTGCATAGGGTAAAATAGATATTTTTTTCTTTAATGGAGTTTGACTAACGGATTGACTAATGATGATGACATATGAGGAAGAAAACGAGTTGTTTGATGATATACTATTGAGCTGAACTTTGTTACTGTTATTTTGTAAAATCTATGCTTTATCGATAATAGAATGGGGTAACTCTTTATTTATCCTATTCTCTCTCTTTTTTTTACCCTCTTTTACCCTCTTAGCTCCGTGGGAGGCCATGGCCGTCGTTTCCATTCAGCTATTCCCCAATTGCTCGACTAGCAAAACATAGCCAAATAAAGATGAAACGATGACTTGTTTGCTGTGGGTTATCCCGTAGAGAGGAGAGCAAGCAACATGCTGGAAGTTCCATTGCGGACACCCCGAGTATGCTTGTTGCGTCTCATCCTATTTCGTTGCAGGGAGCAGCTAGGTGGTGGGCGCGTATAGAGGAGCATTGCACCGCTGCGGCAAGGAGACGATGAGCATTGGTGGAGGAGCCCCGGCGCGAGCGAGCTCATGTTTCTCTTTCTTCCGATGTTGGCCATGTACTCATGCTGCCGATTTCGTCTTGACCTCTGTTGAACTCGACTACTGCCCACCAGCTCCTCTCGCGCCCAGGTAGTGAGCCCACCTTTCTAGAGCGCACGTGTAGTCCGGCAACTATTTAGTCGTCCGCTCACTCTCTCTCTCTCATCCCTTGTCTCTGTCAAGTCATCATCCGAGCCTACATGTTCCTGCTGTCGCTAGCGATATGAACCCTATTATAACTGCTCTTAGAAGGCCACACAATTTTTTCTGTCGGAAAGGGATCAAAACAAGAGAAAAATTACTGGGTTACCAGCGGCGGGCACAACAAAGAGTCCAGAGGGGCTCTAGCACCCCCCTGCGCTCCCATCGATCATGCTTGGTTTGCTTCGTGTAGATAGTGTATTATTTACAGGACTAAGCCCACAAATCAAGATAACTAGTTTGGCACCTCCCGCCTTGCCGTGCGATTTGTCAGTTTTATTGTTAAATAAAATCAAAGTTTTAAATATTTAGGTAAAACTCTATGTATATACAAAATATATGATAATATGGCTTTATATATACCCTCTGTTGTTACACTACAATTTATGTTTTATTTTTTAAAGCATCATTGTATATTATTATGATATATAAATATTGTTTTCATGCGCAATCTCGATATCGTTATAATTAGATAGTTTGCACCTATCTACATCATCTCAAGATTGTTATGAAAATAGGTTGAGGTTAATGATGCCTAATAATTATATGCTATCTAATGGTTCATAATAAAATAAAATAAAGCTCACATCTTAAGCAATAATTTGAGTTGTATTTTAAAAAAAGAAAATTTAGCATTATCGACTTGGTAGGAAAAACATGATGTTATATAAAGAATGGGTGACAATGCTATGCATGACTGTGAGGTGGAGTAAAGAGAGATGAATGGATGACTAATAAGTGATTTTTTAGATGGAGTAGCTTTTTATCCAACTACTGTCCATCTAATAGCTTAAAATTGCTAATGATATGGTTTCTTGCATGTGTTATTTTATAGGAGTAAATACCGCTTAGTAGGTACCAATTATATATATAGGAACATATGATATGATTAGTCAAAATCCCATCTGTCGGTCCATAACACACTGCTTGTCAACCCATGATTTCTTGAGCATCTTTTATGCTAGGCAATTGAAAATATAGTTTTTTAAATAAGTTGATTTGCAACATACGGCAACACCATTGTTAAACACCTTTATTCTCAATAAAATATATTCAACACCTTTTTATATTAAAGATAACCTTCTACTAGTTCTATTACGAGCCCCTCCTTAATTTTACTTCTGCGTTCGCCACCGTGGGTTACAACCTATCAAGTATAAGTATATTTTTAGTCAAAAAAAATGTGAGTATAATTTATACTAATATTGGACCAAGTACAATGTTTCAAAGCATACCCTCAATGGTCGTACGAGGGATGGAAGAAGTGAAAGAGCAGCACGTTACATAGGCCAGCATCATCTGACTTCAAAGTACAAAGGTTTCTTTGAGTTCAAAGTCGACTTTGAACTTTGAAATCAGAGATTCATGTTACACTTCTCAAAACTAAAGATGGGCTCAATTTATGGCCCTATCTATCTCTAACCTCTGACACCTCTTCAAAGTCCAAACTCACGGATGCTCACAGACTGGACCAAAATTTCGACCAGGCTTTTGAGCCACATATTAGGCCTGGATCCCACCAGGAGTTGGCATTCCAAACAAGAATTCACGTTTATGTGATGGCCTCGTTAACCGTATAATTTCACAGGAATCGTACACGTCAAAATAATTTTGGGAAAACACCTGATTTCCAACCGGGATCAGTTGTGAACCAACAACAAGCACACGCAATGAACAAACTTCACCGTCCTGTTTCGAAATTCCTTAAATCTACACGTGAACTGTTTAAGTCTTACAAATTCAAAGCAAGCAATATAGGAGTAGCACGAAATAGAAGCAAACCTTTTGCTAACCCTTTTTTTTCCTATTACACTTCTCATAATCCACAACATAGTCAGCTGTCGATAATAGGAGCTGACATGTAATACGAACTAGAAAGGTGCTTGAAACCTCTAGTACTGTGTTTCACCTATCATCCTCATCAAGGTTAATAATCTGAAGAAAGATGATTGGACCAGTGAGAAAATTTGATCTAGGCCTAAGTATAGTGGATTAGTGGTACCATACCGGTTTACTGGTACTAGAACTTATACCATATCCTACCCTATGCCGCTACTTGGATGCCTTGGATACTTACAGAACCATCCACAGGGTCAGGTCATGTACAATTACAAGATAGTAGCCTCCAAATCCTTTTTGTCAGCCTGCCAATTTTATCTAGGTTCTTGATGAAAATGGCAAAGAACTGGCCGTGGTTTAGAGCAACAATCTGTTGTCCTCCAAAGCTGTGTGCACTTCCACCACCAACTGAATTTATATCAGATTCTTCACTTTGGAGGTAAATCCTGTTACCTCCATCGTTCTTGTGTAGGTAGAAATTTCTACCTCCCACGTCTCCAATCTTATCATTTTTGTTCAAACCTGCCAGCAAAATATTCAGCTGTTACTTCTATAATCATCTCACTCAACAATGTAGTGGCAATCGACCATAATGGGTAACAAGATAAAGTTGAAAATTGACTTAATAGTGAGTAGTCACCTGGGCTCAATGAAAGCATTTTTAGTAGTCACTTATGTTCATATCCTTTGTTCCATAAAAGAAATACAGCCTTATTTCAGTATAATTTGCAGAGAAATCATTATTGAAAACCCATTTTAAACTGCATAGACCTATTTAATTATTCATCATGATTGACCAGGATTCATATATACCCCACAAGATGGGTGAAACAGTTAACGACTTGTCATATTGGTCTCAGAATCCTAAGTTCTTATCTACAATTGATCAAATATTCAATGTCCCATTTAGATACTTTTTTTAAAAAAAGTAATGGAATAAGATTAGATTTTGAAATATCACTATTCCACATTATCACAGGTGGCAGAAAACGAATTAGCTATGGCAGGTGGTGGAAAAATGAATTAGCCAACAGCCCAATACTCACTATGCACTTGTTTTCTAGAACCAAAAGGCTTGCCCATACATCAAGCTGGGGCCCAGTAAAATTTGACTTCAATTTGCATAACTGAACCTGAGATAATGATGACAACGTATATTCTAAAGCATGAATGTGACCTGCCCAAGCTCATTCAATAGGTCTGCTCACATTTAGACCAAGCAGATGATAGAACATGTTGGTTTCATTATGGTGGGGATGAAGAACTAATGATGCAATGAAGTTGCTGTCCTATAATTTTCTTATATGAATAGAAAGTTCCGATAAACTTTGTCTGAACTCATTCATGTTTTAATATATAACAACTAGTAATTTATATGGTCCAACGTGGGAGATAATAGGACTCAGGTAAACAAAGAACTGTTGGATACCAGCATCAGTACACTGATAGTGATGATAAAGCTAGCTAATAAATCTGCAGTTTATATATAAAAACCTGCAACCTCCATAACTAACTATGTTCCACAGAAACCCAATAGTATAATTTAACCAATTATAGGTTCTAAGTTGAAAGTTCATACTACACATCATTTTACTGTGTTCAGATAGACCTGAATCAATTTTTCACTAATAATAGTAGTAACCAAACTATCATGCCTGAAATAATATCATTTCACTCGAAATAATGCTAAAATTCTTTTGAGTTCAAATAAGCATCGCATACCATCCTTTTAGTTCTATGTTCCTTTAAGGGGCGGTGTTGAACAATAACAGCTTTTGGATGCATTTCTTACTAGATTCACTTTACCCTTACTCACAAGTGCAATTCGACACATATTAAGCGATGAATGTCAAGGCTTGTGTTGAATGACTTGCTCTGGAGGCAAAAATGGGAGTGGTGGAGCTGGAAGGCCTCCGCGGCAGCCGGATCCAAACGTGGGCTTCTCCCCTCCTTCGCGTACCTCTCCACCACGGCGGCGATCGCCTCTCCGACGCTCGCGCCCAGCCGAACCATCGCCTTCACCGGCCCGACGCTCCCCTCGACAGTCACGCTCACCACCACCTTCGCTTCCTGTACCAAACGAAGCCCAGCCAATTCACTCCCGCGAACCATGCGGCTAACAAGTAGACTAGAGCTCGTCAGTGAGCTCACTGTACCTTCCAGGGGTTGCAGTTGGACAGGGAGGCGGCCGAGGCGGAGCGGCCGACGGGGGAGTCCGGAGTGAAGACGTCGAAGCAGGTGTGCGGACGCTCCAGCGGCGGCGAAGGCGGGGACGTCGGGGAGAGCCCACGCGGCGAGGGGTGGACACGCGCGCCGCCCAATAAGAGCGCCGGCTCGGACGCGGAGCGCGTGAGGGCCCTCCCCCCCTCCCGCCGCGGCCGCGACCGCCACCGCGACGCCGGCGCGGGGCGCACCGCCAGCCAAACCCTCCGCCCTCCGCTCCCGCTCCCTCGCCGTCGCGACGGCGACGAGGAGGGTCCCGCCGGCGACCGCCCCAGCCGGACGCTTGCGAACCGGGACCAGCTCTTCTTCCTCTCCGCCATCTAGTTCAGATTCGAGACCACTTGTTTGATCCTGTGCTCGCGCGTGGAGATTGCAGATGGACGCGAAGTCGCGGAACTCGATGTGTTGTTTGGTCGGTCGGTGGTGCCGTCGGCGCAACGTTTACTTTCGCGTCGCCATTACGGCGAGCTTTTCTATGCTTTACTCGAAGAGAGGGAGGAATCTTCCCTCCATGGGGTTTCTCTTCTGTGAACCAGTCCAGTGGACGGTGCTCCATCCGTGGGAGACATGGCCCACGTTGTCAGTGGGCGAAGCAGCGTAAGCCAGGAGCAAGCGTGTAATCTAAAACAAGCTGGTCGGGGTGGGGAAACGAGACGAGACGCGGGATTCTCTGGCCCGCGTAGTGCGAAGTTACGTCAACGGGCACTACGGCTCAGGTAAATAACGATTGTGCCATGTGGGTAAATAGCCTGTGTGGCTGCGCGAAGGAATCGAGGATTTGGAGGGGGTCCGGATCCCGTGGAAGGTAGTATGGGGACGTGCTCCGAGGGTTTGTTGATTCTTTTCCATGTCGCGACCGGCGAGAAAATTTATTGGTTGGGGTAGTAGTTTTTTTTTTCTTCCGATGACGAAGGGAGAGAGCGGACGACTGAATGGTGCCGTACGAGCGAGCGGAGAAGTGAATGAACCCTTTCAAACATTTCATAGCAACTAAGTTTATTTTTCACACAGCATTAGGTTTTCACCCTGACTTCTAAAACCTTCTAAAAACATTGTAGATTGTTTTATGCACCTATTTTTCTCTTGTGAGCTTCTGCTGTATTTTTATATAAGCTGCTAAATGGTATATTTTTTTAATAAAACTTTCTATATAAAAAATCCTTTAACAAATTAAATAAATTATTTTTTAAAAAATAATTGTTAATACTCAAATAATTAAGTACTAAGCTAGTTTTGTATGCGGCTGATAAGCTCAACCCATATGCTAATTCAAATTCTGCCTTAATTGTTTTTGCTAGCTATACCTAAATGTATATTTAGATATGCAATGGGTTTTAGCTAATTGATAGCAATCAGAGATTAATATAATTATTAAGCAAATGAGCAGGTATTAGGTCCTAAAGTGAGTAAAGATAACCTTTAAAACAAAAGAGTTGAAGTGTAAGAAATTTAAGCAAATTTTAAAAGGTGAAAAATTAAGTTTCCTTGAAGTTATAAGGAGCTGAACATTCTATCTGATATAGGACAATCCAGTTAAGAAGGTGCATGATAATCCAGTGGATACCAAACAATTTGGGTCCTAGGTGCAGACAATTCGGGAAGTTGTCGAATAATCCATGAGAAGACGAATGAAAAGTACAATGGGCACAAGGTTCTAGAGGGTGCTAGACAATTAGGTCGGTACTTGATTATTCGACATGTTATGAAGCAGTCGGACAATTGATCAATGGACATTGAAGAAGCAATGGACTAGATAATTCAGCATGGTACCCTATTGTCTAGGAATGGCATTGCTGGACAATCTAGGAGCCATCGGATTGTTTGCCGCTCTATGGTGCAATGGAATGGCTAGTGGTTCAGTATCCATTGAAAAAGCACAAAGGGCTGGATAGTCTGGCCCAGTACTAATCTATCCAACCCTATAAAAAATTGGTAGATTGTGCAATAGTAAGAAATGGTTATTAAAAGGAGGTTGGGCTATAAATGGATGGTGCTATGGACTTATTTCGAGACTTTTGGACCCCTCTTGACCCTAAGCAAGCCAATCAATTTATAAGTCTTGAGTGTTCTTATGTTCTTGTTTAGAAGGCAAAACTCCATCCCATCTATCTCTATGTTCTAAAACTTGTGAGTTGTTATTGTGTTGAGTTAAGAGTATGTGGAAGAGAATAATTATAATCTCGGAGCAACCAAGAGGTGTAATGTACCCAAAAACTCTTGTGGAAGGTTCTAGCTCGCCTTTGGAAGGGAAGAGGTAAAATTGAGTGGAAGCCAAGTTTCATCTTTGTGGGTGTGTGGTAAAGCAAGCTTTGCTGGAGGTTGTAGCTTGTTGTCCAAACATAGGGCCTTGGTAGTCTCTTGGAGACCAAGCTAGTCTTTGGTGGTTACTTAGAGACCGAAATCACATTGTAGGTTGTTTGGAGAAGAAAAGGGTTAATAGAGACCTAAATCTTTGGAGCTCCTCAATGGAGACATATGATTGCTTGAATATGAATTTCAATAAACAAATAGGTGTTGCTCTCCTCTTTTTACCTTATGTTTACCTTTTTCTATCTTGTGCTTGTAGTGATATTTGCTTGCTTATTATCTCTATGTATTATTAGCTTGCTCTTATAGAATGTGTGCTTGAGTAGCCTTTCTAGTTTACATATTGTTATTTACATAATATGGTGACCAGATTGTTCTAGAGAAATCAGACAATCCAAGTTGTCCTATAGCTACCGGATTGTCCAACTCCCTCCATAGTTGGACAATCCGACATAGCACATAATTGTCTGATTAGTTCTAATTTCATAGCAAGTTTTTGAAATTTTAAAAAATGCCTATTCACTCTCTCTAGGCGACATATACGATCCTCCAGACCCTTTCAATTAGTATTAGAGCATGAAATTTAGATAGGCTTAACTACTTGAATAGATCAATGTCTCACAAGAAACAACATATCCGAAGGCACAAAATGAAGGTGAAGACGATGGTTCTCCACCAAGAAGTGGTGCTTCAAAGAAGGGAGTATCTATTGAGTTCAATTATAAAAAGCTTAATCCTTCTAACAACTACATCTTTATGACTTTGGAGCATGCCCCCTAATTTGATGGAACATATTATGCTACTTGGAAGCACAAGAAAAAGTTGCATCTAATCTCCATTTCATTCAAGTGTTTAGAAGGTGGTTTACACAAGTATAAATATTTTGGATGATGACATCAAGCTTACATTGGAGTAAGAGCATCCCATTCATTACAATGCACAGACTGCAAGCATCATCCTCAGCTCACTAAGCCCTGACGAGTTCAACAAGGTAAATTAACTTTAGGAAGTCAAAAAGATACGGGACACACTTCGTATGGCTCATGAAGGCACTCTAGGAGTGAGAGAATCAAGAATATAGCTTTTGGAAGGATGATTTGGAAGATTTGTAATAGAGGATCATAAGACACCACAAGAGATGTATGACTGCATGATGGTTATCGTCAACAATATACATGGACTTAAGAGTAACAAGATGACATATCACTTTGTTGTGTGGAGGCTTCTCCAAGCTTTTGCACCAAGAAATCCTACCTTGGTGACTCCTAACTGAGAGAAAAAGGATTACAAGAAGCTCACCCTAAGTAACATCCTCAGAATCGTCACCCACAAGCTCTAGGAAGAAGTAAAGGAAGTTAAGAAGATCACCAAGAACGCCACAATCGCCAAGAACAAGGAGGTGGTTTTTAAGGCAAAGAAACAAGCATCTAGTGATGATAAGAGTGAAGATGAAAATCTTGCTTTTGTTGTTAAGAGTTTCAAACACTTCTTAAAGGAAATTGGCTTTGGCAAGAACGAGAGAAGTAACAACAAGTTAGGAAAAGGGCAATCATCGAAGGCATGTACAAGTGCAAGGAGTATGAACACTTCATCTTTGATTATCCGATCAAGAACAAGGGGAAGGAGAACAAGGCTAAATTCTACAAAAAGAAAAAGGTAAGCTCATTTGGGAGAGGAGTGGTACTCTAATGATGAAGCCAGCTCTAGTGATGAAAAATTAATAGCAACCATCGCCATCAAGTCGTCTACTTCAAGCATGCTCTTTGACAACTTGATTAACGATGATGACTACTATGCTCCTACTTGTCTTATGGCAAGAGGGTGTAAGTAACTCCATCTCTCAAACCTATCAAAAGTGATGACGATAATAATAGTTGCGATGATGAAATGATCAAGGGGCTTAGCAAGCCGACTATTAGTCAATTGACTAAGCTTATGAATGTATTGGAAGGAAAGAAAAAGACTCTCAAGAGGCAACATGACTTGCCCATCCTTGAAAAGCAGAGAAATCAAACCCTTGGGAGGATTTTAGCTAAGGAGAAAGAAAGGTTGATGAATTGATCGAAAAGCTCAACTTGGTCCATGAATCAATTGCTTGCCTAAAGAGTTCAAATGAGTCACTTCTAAAGAAATGTGAGAGTTTGTACAATACTCCCAAAGACCTAAAAGTGCAATTAGAAGCTCTTTGGTCATGCACCTTTTTTCTCAAATGATGCTAACATTTCTTTTAATGTCTCCACAAGCAATGATTGTAAAAAAGTGCTATAACCTTGATGTGAACTCCTATATCACTAACATGAAAGCTTTGGAGGTTCTTAAAAAAGATAATGAGAGGTTTGGCAGCTTGGTCAAGTATGGGTGCATGAAGACCTATCAATCAAAAGATGCACTCTATAACACTATCGCTATCAAGGACAACGACTTAAAGTTTGGGCTTGGGTTTAGAGCTCATGAGAGTAATAATCCCAAGTGCAACATTGTGAATCGCAAGGAGTGCCTAAGATTTGTCAAGGGTGGCAATGAGGTTCCAAAGTGTCACAGGAGAAGAGCACTCAAAAGCATATGACTTATTCTATTTTCTATGATTCATATGTGCTTAAGAGAAACTATCGTGGTAAAGTGGTAAATCATTTTGTGGGAACTCATAATGAAAAACATGAGCGATTCTTATGGGTTCATAAAGCTTTGGTTACTAACATGTGAGCACCCAAACTTTGATAAGTTTTGGTACCTAAATCCCAAGCATAACTTTATGTTGTAGGCATACTCCGTCTGTGGAACAAGTTGGATCGTTGATAACAGGTGTACCAATCACATAATCGGGAAGCGGAGTATGTTCACTTCACTAAGTGAAGATGGAGGGCAACATGACAATATAGTCTTCAGGGACAATGGTAAAGGAAAGGTACTCGGTCTTGATAAAATTGCTATCTCTAATGACTTTTCAAGTTCAAATGTGCTTCTTCTTAAGTCCCTTAGATATAACATGCTTTTGTTATCTCAATTATATGAACATGGTTACAATTATCACTTTACCAATGAGGATGTGACAATCTTTAGGTGTGATGATAATTCCATAGCTTTTAAGGGTAAGTTGAAATGTGACCTCTATCTAGTAGACTTCACTCTAGATAGGATAAACCTAAAAACCTATTTGATAGCTAAGTCTAACGTGGGTTGGCTATGGCATCGCCAACTAGCTCACATTGGGATGAGGAATTTATCAAATCTTCTAATGGGGGAACACATCCTTAGGCTATCTAATATTGTTTTTGAGAAATATCATGTGTGTAGTGCTTGCCAAGTAGGAAAACAAATTGGTGCTCCATGTCTAGCAAAAAATATCATGACTACAACAAGACCCTTGGAGCTACTTCACATGGATCTATTCGAACCTATCACATACATAAGTATCGGAGGTAATAAGTATGGTTTCATTATTGTTGATGATCATTCTCGTTTCACTTGGGTTTTCTTCATACATGATAAAAGTAAAGCCAAAGACACCTTCAAGCGATTTGCATGGTGTGCTCAAAATTAAAATGAGCTCAAGATCAAGAAGGTGTGGAGTGGTAATGGTGCAAAGTTCAAGAATACTCAAGCTAAAGAATTTCATGATGAAGAATGTATCAGGCATGAGTTCTCTGCTCCATATGATCCGCCCCAAAATGGCATTATTGAGAGAAAGAATCACACATTGATCGAGATGATAAGGACGATGCTCGATGAATATAAGACGTTATACATCTTTTGGGTAGAGGCCATGAATACCATGTGCCATGCCATCGGCTACCTCCACCTCCATAAGATATTGAAGAAGACTTCATATAAGCTATTAACAGGTAAGAAGCACAATGCCTCTTTCGAGTTTTTGATAGCAAGTGCTATGTTCTTAGAAAGAGACAACGGTCTCCTAAGTGTAGCAAGTTGAGCTTGATGTGATAGGAAATGATGATCTAAGTAAAGAAATCAAAAAGATGAAAATTGGGAAGATCAAGCCACAAGTGGTTTAAGTTGATCAAACTCCAAATGAAGAACAAGAACCATCTTGTTCAAGTCAAGTTGAACCTTTAAGCTCAAATGTTGAACAAGATCAATACTAAGCTCAAGGTTAAGAAAATGACTGAAACATCTTGATTAACGATGATGAAGTTGTATTTGTACAACCTCAACATCAAGATCTAGTGCCTCACCCAAGGGTTTATCAAAGCATTCAACATGATCATCCCATTGATAATATCATTAGTGATAGAAGGAGAGTAACCACTAGATCCTAAGTTGCCAATTTTTGTGAACATTACTTATTTGTTTCTTTTATTGATCCTTTCAAGGTAGAAAGGTACTAGTGGATCTGGATTGTGTGATGGACATGTAAGAAGAGCTCAACAACTTCACAAGAAATAAAGTATAGGCTTTGGTGGAGAGACCTAAGCAAAATGGGTCTTCTACAACAAGCAAGATGAACATGAGGTGGTGACAAGGAACAAGGCATGCTTGGTGGCTCAAAGCTTCAAGCAAGTGGAAGGTTTGGATTTCAATGAAACCTTTGCTCCCGTAGTTAGGCTTGAGTCAATTTGTATTCTATTAGCCTTTGCTATTCACAATGATTTCAAGCTATTCTAAATGAACATCAAGTGTACATGTTTGAATGGACCAATTTTAGTATTGGTGTACATGGAGCAACCTCCTGACTTTGAAGATCCAAAACACCTTGACATCTGTTCAAGCTTCACAAAGCTCTATGGACTCAAGCAAGCCCTTAGGGCATGGTACGAATGTCTTAGAGATTTTTTTCTCAAGAAGGGCTTTGGGATAGACAAAACCGATTCTACTCTCTTTACTAAGCACATTGATAAGGATATTTTTGTGTACAAAGTTTATGTTGATTAAATAATTTTTGGTTCAATTAATGACATCTTTTGCAAGGATTTTAGTATAATCATGACAAAGAGATTCAAGATGTCAAAGATGAGTGTGCTCAAATTCTTTCTTGGATTTCAAATTAAGCAACTTAAAGAAGGGACCTTCATATACCAAACCATGTATGTGAAGGACAAGTTAAAGGAGTTCAACATGGAGCATGCCAAGCCCATCAAGACTTCAATGACAACCAATGGACATTTTGATCTTGATTAGGAAGGTAAACTAGTTGATCAAAAGCTTTATTGTTCAATTATCAATTCCTTACTCTATCTTTGTGCATCTAGGCTGAACATTATGCTAAGTGTTTTGCATTTGTGCTTGTTTTCAAGCGACTTCTAAGGAATGCCACCTTGAAGTCGTCATGAGAATTCTAACATATCTAGTTCATACGCTAAACTTAGGGTTGTGGTACCCAAAAAACTCAACCTTTAATTTAATTGGCTATTGTGACTCGAACTATGCTAATTGCAAGTGAAAAGTTATTGTACCCAACTACTTTGGATAAAGCAAATCTTAGATTTTGGCTACAATCTCACCAAAATTCCACTCCTATGTGATAAAGAGAGTGCCATCAAAATAGCAAACAATCCTATCCAACATTTAAGAACCAAACACATTGATATTCGCCACCATTTCTTAAGAGATCATGAAGCCAAAGGTGATATATCTCTAAGCCATATGAACACTGATAAACAACTTGCTGATATATTTACCAATCCTCTAGATGAGCATTGGATTTTTGAGTTAAGAAATAAGTTAAATGTCTTGGATTGTCAAAAAACATTGCATGATAAAATGCTTGGTAAATAATCAAGCACAAGTCAAGAAAATGAACATAAATTTGAATTATAGTGTCTTGATATCTTATTCTAAATAAATTTTGGTCTTGACATAACTTTTAGAATTCATACATTCCCTCCAATGCTAATATAATCCTCATTGCAAAAAGTTTTGTGAAAGATTTTGGTTTTCATGCTGATGTTAAAAGGCTTTTTTGCATTTTAAATCTGAATGATCCCAAAGGAAGAGAAAGCTTAATTCAAGGAGAGAAACTTTTTTTTTGTTGAAACCTAGTTTATTGGTTTTTGATACCTTGAACGATCCTCTTTGCTTATTATATTCTTTTTGGTGCTTTGATGCCAAAGGTGGAGAGAAGGATTAAAGGGGCTCTAGAAAAGATTAATTAAGCAAATAGAAGCAAAAGAGAAGAGAAATTTAATTTTTTTAAAAAATTGCTCCAAAATTTTTACTGTGTGTTCGATTTCATTTCTCTCAATTAGTATCAATTGTTTTTTTAAAAAGATTACATTTGTTTCAATTGGTATCTTTGGCACACTTTATACCCCACGAATCCAAAGAGATAGGGGAGCTCTCATACTTCTAAAAATTATGTGTATATGAGTTTCATATCACATATTTGTATGCAAAAAATTTAGGGTGAACTCAAACTTAGCCTTTGCATTCAAAATGAAATATTTTTTAATCTTTTGTAAGCTTTAACTAGGTTCTCGTCAATCACCAAAAATGGGGAGATCGAAAGTGTATCTAAGCCCCCTAGTAGGTTTTGGCGAATTGATAACAATCAATTATGCATTAGCATCCCGTTCTTCTGATTAAGATACATATTTTACCATGGTTTCCACTAGCATGTTTTTTAAATTGCTAAATAGTGCATTCTATCTAAAACTTTCTTTATAGAAGTTTCTTTAAAATATAAAATAAATCCATTGTTCAAGTTTGTAATAATTAAAACTCAATTAATCATGCACTAATAGCTTTCTCATTTTATGTGTGCAGTTAATCTTCATCCGAATGGCAGAAGTGAATGAGGACTAGGTACTAAAGTAAAAGAATTGAAGTGGAAGAAATTTAGGCAAAGTTTAAAAGATAGAAGATTGAGTCACTCCAAAGCTGCAAGAAGCTAGACAATCATATGTGGTAGAGGACAATCTAGTGGATACCAGATAGTCTGGGAAGCTACTAGACTATACCTAAAAGATGAAGGAGAAACAAAATGGGCACAAGGTTCTAGGACAACATGACAAGAGGGTGCTAGACAATCTGACCCATACTAGATTGCTTGACACATTATGAAGTGGTTGGATGATAGCTCAACATTCATTGAAGAAGTGAAGGACACGATAATTCAGCATGGTATTGGACTGTCTGGGAACGACCAAAATATCTGCCCCTTTATGGGGCAATAGCTAGTTGTTCAATGACCATTGAAAAATCATAAATGGTAGAATGGTCTGGTCTAGTACCGGATTGTTCGACCCTATACAAATTTTGTCAGACTTGTGCAATGGTAAGAAATGGCTAGTGAAATGAGTTAGGGCTATAAATGGTTGGTGCTATGGACTCATTTAGAGACTTTTGAACCCTTCTTCACCCTAAGCAAACCAAACACGTGTCCAAGAGCTTTGAGAGCTAATTGAAGATCATTTGTGTAAAAGTTTAGTATTGAGTGTTCTTGTGTTCTTGTTTAGAAGGCAAAATGCCATATGTTTTTAAAATTTTAGGAAATGCCTATTCAGCCCCCTCCACGCAACATATATGATCCTTAATTCCCTTTCAACACTCATATCTGATAAACCTATACAATTGATCCCCACTTAATGTAGTTATTGCCTTTTTCCTGCTATATGGTGCAGCCATGTCATCTCAAAACAACAGAGCCATTGGATCAAATCTCTATGGTGCATAGGTTTACTTTACCTCTTTCCTCCCTATGAGCTAGCCAAAGGAGGCTGAATTCACTCAGCCCATTGTCTTCCCACTTTCCAAGTCAATGGTGATAGTAGTCACTGGAGCTAGGTCAGTCACCACCTAGCCCTAGGGAGCCGCCACCTAGTGTGACGGGCCATGCTTTTAGCACTATATATAAAAGTGCTTGCACTATGGACTATTATTTAATAAACTATTGTTTTGTCAACTAATAGTCAACCATTAGAGATCACAATACAGAATAGTTAGAACTACCTTTAATTCGCACCTAGAAGTCTTAAGGCCATTAGAACCTATACGGGGGTTATATATCAAGGCTGAACACTTTCATACTTAGCAAGTCATTAATAGTAAAATATAGATACATAGATAATAATCTAATAATCTAGATTAAAAACTATACATCATATACCATCATGATCATCATTATTTATCTCTAAGTCAAAGTGTATTTTGTAAAAGAGATTTTCATAAAATAATTTACACTCGCAACAATGAATAGAATTAGTAGTAACTCCCCATAGTCTCCAATCTAGGAGGCAATGGTGAATTACAATTTAATTTAACATTGCGCAAGCTTGCATGTGTTTCCTACTGCACTTCACTAGGTGCAACACCATGTTTAGAGTGCAAAAGTTTTTCCCTATTTCCATTTATCACACTCCACGGTTATGTAGAGCCTAACTCTCCACACCATCCACTACTATATGCGCATGAAATGCACTTCACTTGGCATTTGATGGGTTTCTCATCGCTGTTAGAGATGAGGCTTCTCTAGCAAAGGATGGATGGACCCTCCCCTTTGTTTGTTCGGCCTAGGGAGCATGTGTGCTAGATCAAAAGGGTTGCTATGGTGATAAGCATGGCAAAAGGGATAATATAGATTCGGGCCATGTGGACATGTAACACCATACTCCTGTTGTGGTTTTATTTTTTCCTTTTGGTAGATCAACTTAGCTATAGTGCTTGTATGTTTGCTAGATTTCTCAATTCTCATCCCCCTCTCTTAGAGGCCTTTACTTACTCTCCTATTCTTGGATTTCAACATCTACTAGATGGTGAACCATGTGAAGGAAGCTAAGAAGTTGACCGTGAAGAAGGAACCAACCTCAGAATATTCTCCTCCAATGCACCAAAAAAGAGTGAAGATCTCTAAGAACCATCTCGCTGAAGCTAAGCTACCCTCAAGAGTAGTGTCACTTGGTTTTAGCCTATGTGTTGCTTGTGTTTGTAGGGTGGTTCATATTGATGGGTTGTGATGTAACCATTCTAGGTTGTCTGCTTAATCAACTTGCAGAATAATTATAACCCACCTCACATCAATAAAAGATTAGATCCTTTAAGGTCTTATCCCTAGTTCCAATCTATAATTTCTCCTATTTTCTACCTCTCACCTCAAACTCTACGACAGATGGTTGATAATGGAATGGGCAAGGAAGTCTATGTCTGAAGCTTGAAAGTTATTAAACCATTTGCTATAGAATACTTGACAATAACCTTGCATATAATGAACCAGAACATCCTACTCACGGTACTACTACAATATGTTTGTTACCAACAGTAGAACCCATGTCCTAACTAGTTTGTTCTAGTGCAAGCAGCTGTAGATCAAGCCTTTGTACCGCCACTCCTCTAGGGGACATGCATAACTAAGGCACCATCAAGCCTGAAGGAAGCATGTTCTACATGCAACAACTATGGAGAACTCGGTCACTATGTAAGAAATTGCCGTTGGAAAGTGTATAATAGGTCTGACAACATTCATCATTGTCCCATAGAAGTAGTTGCAAAAGTGATAGCTGACCACAAGAATTCTAATGCACCATGACTCTAGCTTCAGAAAAGTAAAGCACATGTAGTCACCATTTAAGATTTCAGCAATATGGTGTTCATTGCCACAAAAATATCTCCAAGAGATACACCAAGGCATCAAAGAGAATGCATTCCACTCTGGCTAAGCTCCAGTATGTCAGATAATGAAGAGTCACAAACACTATCGTCAGAGGATGAAGATGAAGAAAGTGCTAAAGATTACAATCTAGGAGAGACGGTTCAAGTCATGCACCCACTGTGGAGAAGTGGGGCATGTTTCTAGCCTATGTATGGCTATCTTCTCTCATTGTGTTGAGGGACCATCCACTAGGCGAATGTCTGATAGGCAAGATCACTTGTTTTTTGTGTGAAGCATCAGATCATGTGCCCAAGTATTGCCAGTTAATCTCTGTACTTGACAAGACCCTAGAAGACCAATGTGTATCTTTTCAACTTATAGTAGCAACAACATCTCTCACCCTCTATTATAGTCTACTCCATTGAAGACGAACTCGAGAAGCCACAACATCGGCAAGCATGGACATAAGTTTGTGGCCTCTTCAGGCCCAATTGTGGATCTGTAGACCAAGAGTGGTGCAACTCATGGCTATTCAAACCTAATTCGTTTCAATTGCCTCGAGATTGCACAATTTGCCAAACACTGCGCCATCACAATGCAAAGACATTGGAACCCAAAAAATGCCTCTAGTAAAAATTATTGAGTATGTTTCAACTATGGGATGGTAGGACACCACGTAAAGGAGTGTCTTTTACCAAGATGCCAAATTTTTAGCCCCAACATTAAGGATGACATAAGTGGAAAACCTACTTTCTCGATCAGATCTAGTAGATGCACCAAGCCATCCACTTTGAAGGGATGACACCAGGGGTAAGGTACTCCTAAATCACTACTAGCTCACTAATGTTATGCAGAAGTCCACTAAGGGATCATTAGTAGTCAAAGCATCATCCATAATGATAGGTCATCAGCGTTGCCACACAATCACACCAAGGTCACTAGAGGAATAATAGTCTTAGCTATATCTTTTATTTTAGTTCAATGCTTTCCTTTGCAACAAAAAGTTTATGTAATGAGAGAAATAAAGAATGAGTATTGGCAGATATTTGAATATTCCATTTTGAAGAAGCAAAAGAAACAACAAGACCCTCCCATCCTAGAAGATTCACTAAAGATAATCATTAGCAACTGAACCCTAGTAGTGTAAACACATGTGGCAAGTGATGTCATTCCTTTGAGATAGCTGTACAGCTCTTAACAAATCACTTTACATTACCTCTGGAGATAATGGACAAATTGTTCCATCACTACTATGTGAATCTAAAGTGGCAAGCCAGAAAAGGTGTAAGTTGAAGGGTGACCAATAAAGAATAATTTAAAGTACACTGACAAACCAAGGGACCTAGAGGTAAAAAATTGATGAGAATCAACCCAAGGTCATGACGTTGAAAAACATTCTCATTGAGGGAACCCGGTTCAAAGATTGTAGCATGATCTAGAAGAACTTTGGCAATGACTAACACAATGATAGCCTGGAGTACAAAAGCATTAGAGCTCTATATAGTTATCAACTAGGTGTTTGGTTTTAGACCAATTGACGGATGATAGTAGAGAAGCACCACTCTATATAAATCTAACAATGAAGACTCAGATTTGCAAGGTCAACAATTACCTCAAGCACAAGCTAGATCATGATGACTCCAAGAGATGTTTCTATTGTGCCACCCCAAGTTAGAAGAAATAGTTATATCTTTCGAAAGCATGTGTTTTGAAGATGGATCTTTCGTCCACAACATCAATCTGCTCAAGAGTGTGCAATGTTCCTGAATCAGGTAGCATCAACAATGTAAGAAGTAAACACAAAGCAAAGAAGAATGTTCACACTATCATATATTGCCCTTCTTTAAAAGACACTCGTATGAATGGATTAAGACAAGATTTAGAATTGAAGCAGCATCTCCAAGTGTTCGTAACCAAGATTGATGACAACTAAGAAGTAGAACAAGAAGACGCTAGGTTTATTCCTACATTAAGAACTGGACTCGAGTGCTAGAGAAATGAGTGCTGGAGAAACCAAGACGGAAAAGATAAAAAAAATCAGTGGTTTCAAGTCAAAACATTTTTTCATGAGATCCATCCGATAAAAGAGGTAGCCAAAGAAAAAAGGGAAGTTAAGTCGAAGGTCTCTCCATCCCATGTTTTTCTAGCCCTTTTGAATCTCGAGGTGAGATTCCAATAAGAGGGGTTTGTCATGTCATGATAAAATTTATCTCAATTAAAATTACTAGGAAAAAGAAAAAGTAGAAATTATTAAAAGCCATTAGAAAATACCAAACACTAAGATATGTCTAACAAAAATTTGAATGAGGCTTGGAGTATTTTTCTTAAATTTCTCATGCCTCAAAATATTTAATAAAATTTTACTTGAATTTTTAGAGCACGTAACTACTTACTAAGAAATAAAAATAATTATTAGAGTTTTTAAAAAGGAAAAATCTAAAAATAATCCCTCTCCCCCTTGGGCTGAATTCGGTCCACACTCCTACTTCCCCTCCCTTCCTTCGTACTGCTGGCTAGTTCAACCACGTTGCTCTCCTGCTCCATCCCTCCATGGGCCGCCCTAGTGCACCAGGCAACGCATTCTCTCATGCATGCACCATGTGGTCCTTTTAGGTCTCTCATGAGGCAACCACTGATGTACAGGGCCCACCTACCAGGGCCGTCTCTTACCTCCCACCAACTGTGCGCCCTTGTCACCTTGAACGCTGTCCATTTCTCTTGCCAAATCCGTGTGATACCTAGCCTTATTTCCCAAATCTATTGAGGGGAATCAATCCCCTCATTTCCTACTCCTGTTACCCCTAACCTTGGGACTTAATGACACCCTTAATCCCCTTCATTTGGTGCCCATTGTCTCCGGTGAGCCATGCCATTTAAACCCCTCTCCTACTCCTTCTTGCACAATTCCTTCCCCATTTTGCTCTCACCAAACTTCCTAGCGCCCTCCTCCTCCTCCCAACTTCATTGCCCATGCCCTCTCCACCTCTCTCATTGTTGCGCTATTCGCCAAGCTTGCTGTCTCGTCCATCATCCTCTAGATGCTACTCTCCACGTCAACACCTCGACCGTGGTGAGTGTGGGCCTTTACCGTCCCTCTCTGCTGCGTAGCAATGCCACGACCATGCCCTAGGTCACCGACAGCAACCATATTGGCACAAGTGCCACCACTGCCATAGTTTCATCGCCGCTGCTTGGCTGAGCCCACGAGGCACTAGCGTGGCTGCCATGTTCATGTGTGCGCGCCTTCGTACGGGGCCAACCTGTTAGTCACCCTAAGGGGCTGACTGATGGGGCTCATGTGTGAGTGGCCTATAGGCCATTAGACTATCACATGGGGCTCACCACCCATGGACTCGATCAGTGCATCCGCATGCGCTGACACCAGCGGTTGTACAATAAATCCTTTTTCTTATGAAAAATGATACAACTAATTTAAAAATTATCATCTAAACAACCTTTAAACTTTGGATGGCAATATCTTAGCCATACAAACTCCAAATTGGCCTGTTTGAGTCTCTAAGTTTTCATTAAAACCTCAAGATTTAGGTACTTTTATGTATTGTTATTGCTTTCTTTCTAGTGTTTTAGCTTTGTTTCTATTTTACTGTGTAGTTGCTGTCATTTAACAGTTTGCCAAAGTGATGATCATGCAGTCGGAAAACCACTTTCGTTTGAGCAAGGCAAGTCACACTGTCCTTGTGTATATTGAATCCCAGTTTATGAAACTTATTTTAATTTAAATTATTGCATTACGCTTTATTAAATTTTCCATGATTATAACTATTTTACTTAGCCTTTTCTATATTCCTTGTTATATCCTTATTATTTATTTATAATTTATCCTTCACAACTGTAGATAACAACAACCAGCTAGTGAGAACTCGAAATGTGGTTCTTACAATAAATTTTGAAATATGCTTAGCCTTACTTGAATTAGACACATTTAGTTATTTTGTTCTAATAGTTAGACTTAGGGACTAACTCTATAACTTTGGTAATTTTGAAAAGGAGGCTGCTTAGCTATGAAATGGTGGATTCTTCCTTCAAAATTCACAAAACCCATTTTTGGTGGGACGCGGGGCGTGTGGTTCTATTACGAGTAGCTCAGCTACTATAAGGACCGGTCTTCACTATCTAAAATACAAAGCATATTCGTATGACAACTTGTGTAATGGTTATGGCTTAGCCTAAAGCTTATACTAGTTCTAATCAAAGGGCATGGATAGGGCCGATGAAGTTTGGGTTTGGACAGACGTTCTTGGCAAATGATGGTGGATTTAACTAAGATGCCTATAGGCATAGACCTTCTCTTCTGTCCTAGAGGTTATTGGTCTAGGAGATATATATTGGTTCCTTCGGTTAGGGTTAGGATAAGTGAATGGTTATGTCATAACTTCCGCCCATGTACCATGGTGGTTTGTAGCACACTGTAGCGTGAGGTTGGTGTCTAGTGGATAGAGTGTACACCTCTAATTAGAGTAAACATATTCAAATAGCCACACCCTCGGTTATGGACAAGCCAAATAATGTATCCAAGTTAATTGCTTGATTTTGTCAAACTAGAATGGTGGTGATATCTAGGACCAGCTACGCGGTGTAGCAGAGCTTGGTATGTTTTTGGATCAAGACACGGTGTAGCGGATCTTGATAGGGTAAGTTTCATTGAGGTGGAACTTGCATAATAATAATAAAAACATAGAGATTAGGTTCATGCTTTTAATTAAACAACCTTAATTAATTAAACATCTCTAAAATATTGTTTACTGCAAGTTGCCCTGTAAATTAATTCCTTATACCCCTATGCATTAAATTTATATTTTTTGGATGTGTCCTGCTGAGTACTATGGGTAGTACTTAGTCTTGCTCAATTTTCCCCTCCTTAGAGAGAAGTCTTGGAGAAGAAGTCCTAGGTGGAGTTTTGGCTTATACCCAAGTGGAGTGCCTATGAAGATAGAGCCATAGGCCCGCTAGTCGACTGTTGGTTTTCTTTTGTTGTCAAGCCTTATGACTCTTTGTAATGATATAAGTATTATTGATGTATTAAATATGTATCTATCCTAGCCTTCTTGCGACAAGGATCAATACACTAGCACTTAGGAAAAAAATATTTTCTAGGCATGACACTAAGCCTGTGCACATTTGATCTTATACATTTGCCCACAAGGGTTATACTTCGCCATGTACCTTAGTTTACCCATCTCCACCTCTTGGTGGCCTCTTAGGAAGCCAATATTTGGCGATGTGTGAGGAATAACAAATCGTGGTGCCCGAACTTTGGCTGTGCCAAAGTGTAGTTGGCTGGACCAAACACCGCTGCCTGTCACCGGGGTGTAAGATGCATTGAGCTAGCGTTTGCTCAAGAGCTCAGGACATTGATGATGTTCGAGGCATGGTCCATATCCTGGACACTTGCCCTTATTATGCAGGACCAAGTTATTCTGAGCACCCAAGGGCACGTTGTAGTCGACCCCCATTCACAACCGAGGGAAAAAAAGAAGTAACCATGCACATGGCAACAAGCCAACTTGCTGACAGATAAAAGGGAGAATGATTCCCCAAGCATAAAATTGGAAAGAAAATACCATGGAAAGTCACTAAATAAACTATGCAAATACCAACTGGGATTGGTGCCCACGTAGACACCAGCCGCTAGAGCTCATCGGCAAGCATATTGTCATGCTAGGGACATGCCAGAGCTTTAAGACATTGATGTGATGCTCTAGCCTACAGACATCACTCACATACACCATCATTCATGGACCCAAGCCCTAGTACTTCTTGGATACTTGGTTTACCATGAGGTGAGAATCACCTTTGACAAGAATGCATCGAATATGGAGGCGCACTATGTCTAAGTTCATGAGCAGCATGTCCAGATGATGCATTTTGACCATTAAGTTACGTATGCTTCTATGTTGTGACCCAGCTGCGACATAAGAGTGATACACATAGTGCACTGGTATGTAGGCCCAACGTTTTTTCCTCATCAATTTCTTTGATGAGAATCTAATGATAACCTAAGTATACATTAAAAAAACAAAAAAGGTTGCACCCCGTAGTGAAATCGATTATCTGATATATGTGTGGCAAAGGAAAATGATGTTTTGGGCATATCTTTTCGGGATGACGGTGGGGTTAGCGAGCCATTCTGGGTGGATGATTTCATGGATGAAGGTAGCTGCTAGTAGCTTGTCCACCTCCTCACGAATGAAGCATTGGTGCTATGGAGTTTGCCATTGCACCTTCTGTCACATGGGATACGCGCTTGAGCACATGAGCAAACAGTGCTTGATCACCTCCTAGGGGACCCCCAGTATGTCTAATGGTTGCCAGGCAAACACATTGGCATTAACTTGAAAGAAGGTAATGAGCACATTTTTCAATTTATCATTTAGGCCGCCACCAATCTTGATGGTCTTGGATGGGTCGTTGCCAAGCATGACTTTCTTCATGGGCAGAGAGTTGGTAGCGATGATCCGCTACTTGGGTACATGGGGACTCGAAGTCCTAAGGTAGTCGACATGTTCGGGCTCTAGAGAAGAGAGGTCTGTGGTGCACTGTTTAGTGCATGTGAGGACTATGTTGAGTTTCCCAATGACGGTGATTGGTCTAGCTGAGCAACTTCATCATCAGGTACACATACTATATAGCCACCATGAATTTGATAAGTGTAGGGTGTTCAAGCACGACATTATACGATAGGTTGACCTTCTCCACATCGAAAACGATGCTCTCCATGCGGAAATTGTCATAGTTGCCAAATGTGACCGGTAGCGTGACTTAGCCAAGGGGTTAGGTGTGCCCCTTACTAATACCAAGGATCAACAGCGAGGGCTCTAGGTGCATCACAGGGCTTTGATTTTGTCATAAACATCTAGGAAGATGATATTGAGGGCAGTGCTCACATCGATGAGGACGTGACCCACCTTGACATTACATATGATGGGCGAGACCACCAGTGCGAGCTGGCCTCTCTTGGCGATGCCCACCGAGTGTTCAGACTTGTTGAAGGTGATCGGGGTGACCAACCACTTGATTTGTTGGGCCGTTTTTGGGCTCAGGCTAGTAGCTGGTAGCTCTCACTTCATAGTCTTGAGGAATCAATACAGGCGCTGCCATCAAGGGTGTTGACCACGTGCTCAGGCTTCTTGAACCCAAAGTCTTGGTCTTGGTTACTAATAGTTTTGCCATGCTACTGCTCCTATTGGTACTTCTTGATGTGCTCAGTGTGATTTTAGACCACTCAACACTCCGTGAGCTCATGCTGGGTGGTCTGATGCACCGAGAACCAATTCTCCGTGAGCTCATGCTGGGTAAGCTCATGATGCTCACATTCGACTCGACCTAGTGGGCTGAGATGAGCATCTTTCCTTTGTCACAGTTGCCTTCATCCCACGATGAGCCACGTGTTCTCTCATTCACGACAAGGACAAAAGCTTCGGTGGCTTACATCTCGTTGTTTTGCTTCCTCCCCTCCCGTCTCTCAATGAAATGGGAGGTGTCCTTGCTATTAGGGACCTACATGGGACGTGGCTGATTCATTGCTTGAGCCTCTACATTTTTTGTCGTACTTGTTCATGAAAACAAATTGCTGCACAGTGGTCTTGACCTCTGTGGTGTCGAGCTTCTTCAAAGTCCGCTCATTGCGCCCTCTATTAGGGTGTTATTTTAAAAAACCTCTCAGTAGATGTTGGAGTTATAGAGGTGTAAATTGTGAAAACAAAAAATATTTTTTATTAATATTTTAATAAAAATATATAAATAAAAAATTCCTAGGCAATTGTACATTATGACTTACACGCATTAGTCTACTCTACATGCTGAGTGAGCTCACATTCACATGTTATCCCGCTTACACCTTCATTCTCATTTGGTTTAAAATGGCTAACTTGGAGATATTATGGTTTACGGGATGGTGTTGCGGACTTGGATAAAGTATTATCTGAGCTGGCTCAGTGTCTCGACCTCTCTCTGTTGCATCGCATGGAGGTCCACCTTTACTCCAGGGCACAGATAAGTGCCCTAAAAATTGGCCACAAATTGATGGCATAGGTCCTACCATGAGTAGATAGAACTCGGGGGTGGTTCATCAACTAGAAGCGAGCCTGGGCCTAAAGATGACCAAGGGAAAGTAGTTGGCCATAATCTTCTTGCCCTGCTGGCCGCTTGGATCGTAGTGGCATAGAAAGAACTCTGCTGAGTTGAAGAAGCCATCGTACTTCTCTAAAATGTTGGGGCAGAACTTGGTTGACCATCACTCCTGATGAAACCCAGGTGAGAACTCAAATTCTTGAATCTTCAGTTCACCAGCATCCTTATATAATTTGATTGAAGACATGCTATTGAATACCATCATTGCTTTAATCGTATCACCTTGATTGGCACTGCAACTGATCAGAGCTTTTCCAGGCATCGGTTGACGGCCTTCAAGATCGTCCTCTCCTGTAGAGATAAGTTGTAATGGCCACCTCTCATCTCAATCGATTCATATTACATCTGTCTCAGAGCTCCAGCTACTTCATCTCAGATTGATTCATTGTTACAATTGGAACCTATGCTTGCTCAATGAATTGGTGCCAACATTTGACATGAATCTCTCGCCTGTCACCATTGTCCTCTTGGTATGCAGTTCATCTTGATAATAGCCAATTGTCTCAGATTAACCTTTATTTATTTCCTAACAGATGGCCATATCTTAAAAATAAATTTATGAAAGATTATCCAGATAAGACCAAATTTAGGAAGGAAAGTAGAGCAGTTTTGTATTTATACGATATAGTTAATTTTATTATTTTTTTAGAGATAGTTTTCTTTTCTCATTAGGAAATAATATCATGAGGAAGTCTTGGTTGGTCAGTTTAGATGTTGTATCTAAGGTTTAAGTACCATAGCCATGCTTGATTCTGTTTATGCTATGCAAATGTTTCACGTGAGGGAGGAAGAAGAAGAAGATATAGTAGATCGGTCTTTGAAAGTTGTCACTTTGGTTCGGCAAGTAAATTGCATTCACACTATATAACTTGATAGGTGAGGGCATTTTTTAGTGCAAGAAGTTAAAGTCAATGTGCCATGTAACAACTTGACAGTTGGTGTAATATATGAACTTAACGAGTGCAACAAATTACAAGGTGGATATAATTTTGGTACAATAACTTAAGAAGTGATGAACAACTTAACTAGTTCGAGCATTTTTTGCTATACACATTTAGTTTTTAAGTAATTATTTTCTTAATAAACTTGCACTTATTTGTATAAGCATACTTAATTTTTTTATCAATCTATTCACTAAAAGTAAGTTAAATTTTACTATGTAGAAAATTAGAGTCTCCTTTAAGTTATTATACAATGAGTGCAATTTAATCACAAGATAAATAGCAGATTGGATCTGCTGGAGGTTGGTCTCTAGTTTTAGCTTGAGGTTTCAAACTATCGCCCTCTCATGTTTTCCATCTTCGCATGCTGGTTTCCATCTGAGGCCGAGTCCCAGATGACAAGGGGGGTCATCGCACCCCCCACATTGAATCCTCGAGGTTGAGAGTGGCAGATCCCCCTCGTTGCCATGCCTCTCCCATTGGAGCCCAACTACTTTCCCGATCTCGTCACGTCCATCAAATTTGAGTTGTGTCAAATAACTTGGTGAATTTTAGTTTTGTGCCAGTTTTGAGTTCCGTTTGTAAAAACAGAATTGATACCAAGAGAACATTCTATTTTTATATATTTTTAATTTTGGATTTGCACTTTTGCTTTTGAGTACCTATAATTTTCATATTTATGTTTGAGTCCCTATAATATAGTTTTTAGGTCCTTAAGTTTGTTTTTTTAAGACAAAAAGACAGAGAAAAGGCATAAAGGTGATTAAAAAATAAAATAAAAAAGCAAAAAAAAAAAGAAAAGAGAGAAGGAAAATCTAGAGCTTTACCTTTATTGTTTTCATCAAAGTTATAGATATGATATACCCCATATACATATTTACCTACCATAAATACCATACACCTATTTCATAGTATTATATGGAAAGTTATCCCCAAATATTGTTAAAAGATATCGATAAGGAAGAGCACTGTCCCTATAAGGAAGGATTGTGTAGTCCAATTTGGGTACAACAGGGTCTTATTTGAGCTAGTTACTCATCTTTAGAACCCATCTTATTAAGTATACAATTTATCATGAGCTTTAATTATTATTCACAATTCATATTGTTTTTATCTTGTTATTGCATTGTTTCTTCGATTTTCTTGTAGGAATGAGGTTGATTTGCATCGGTAAGATCAACAACCCCACGGAGAGGTGTATCGATTGCTAAGACGCAACACAATAACGTCTCATACAGTTGTAGTCTAGTCTAAAAGGGCTTCTAGGCCTCCTAATAGGTTTTAGCTAATTGATGACAAACTATTGACTAATATGCTTATTGAGTTTATGAGTAAGAGATTAGTTTGATGATAATATGAAGATGAAGATGGAATACAACATGGTTTCATTGTGATGTAAAACAACAGGTGACTAAAGATAGCAAGACAGGATGAAGGATTGGCAAGACTTGGCTATATGAAGTGCCATACATGGGAGAAGGCAAGCAAAGGCTTGGCACCGAAGGACTAAATGCAGTGGTGAAAGGGCAAATGCTTGGCTGAAAGCTGGCGGACCGATTAAGGCCATAAGAAGTCACAAGTTGCTAAGGATTAATCTTAGTTGATGAAGAAGCGAGTGGGGCAAGGCATGGAAGGAAAATGAACAAGTTTTCCTAAATTTGTAATGTACTGGACAACCCTATGCAGTATAGGACAATTCGAGTCAAGCATGTGCCAAAGTGCCAGACAATCTAGGTGGAGTCAGCCAATCCAGGAGAAGATGATCATGAGAAGCTTAATAGATCGAATTGTTTAATGGAAGTCAGTCAATTAGAGTTGGATAATCCAGTCTGGTACAAGACTATTTGACACCCTCTTGGTGTAACCAGCGATTGCTTAGATGGACGAAGAAGAACAATGGACTAGACAATCCAGTAAAGTACTAGATTGTCTAGGTGAAGTGCAATTAGACAATCCTAAAGCAATCGGACTATCTGCCTCTTTATGTCCCAACGGCTAGTTAGTGACTGTTGAAAAGTGGTGTGGAGTTGGATTGTTCGACGTAGTACTAGATTGTCTGATCCTATACAAGTTCTGGTAGACTCAAGCAACGGTAAGAAATGGCTAGTTCAAGGAGTTGAGGCTATAAATAGGCAGTACTATGAACTCATTTAGACACTTTTGGACCCTCTTCTAAGTGAGCAAGCCTACTAAATGTCTATGAGCTACAAGAGCTAATTGGAAATCCTTTGAGAGAGTTTAGTCTTGAGAGTGTGTTCTTGTGCAATTGTTAGAAGGCTAATTGATCTCTAGCCATCTCAAGAGTGTTCTAGAGCTTGAGTGTTGCTACAGAGTGGTGTGGAGTTGGTATGCTTTAAGTTGGAGAACTTGAGCAATTGTAAGAGGAGAAAGAGAAGCCCACAAGCAATCATAGTGTAGTGTGACTAGGAGAAGATTGTGAAGGTTCATACGTTGACTCCACAAGGGAAGAAGTAAATAGTGGAAGTCATGCTTCACCTCGGTGGTTACTTGATAGAGCAAGCTTCATTAGAGAGGAGTTGTGTGGCATCTGAGCTTAGGACTGAGTGGGTCTCTTGAAGCACGAACTTGTCCTTGGTGGTTACTTGAAGCACCATCGGAGTGTTAGTAATATGCCCTAGAGGGAATTATAGAGATAATTGTATCACACACTATATTTATTGATATATAATAAATTGTTCCTTAAATTAGATAAGTTATTATTAATCAATGAGTGTGTGATTTGTTCATAAGACTCCTTATGTATGTTACTATTTCTAAATGATCCTTGATCATATAGCATATGTGGAACAAATGTGATGCAAAGATTAATACATGTATTAATTGATGATCATGTCTCATTCATCATGTGATGGAGATACCTAATGAATAGTGTTGTTTTGGAGAACATGTTTTTAGATAGACGCAACTTGAGACACTATAAGAATTATAATGTTCCATCAGTTTATCTCAAGTAGTGTTAACATAGAATCCTTATATATAAGATTATCATGGTTTCCAATATGTATAGAGGCTTACAATGGGGCTACTAAATGCTATTCCGTAACTTGGTAGTTATAAATATAGTCATTAGGTTTAGTATAAAGTATGTAGTGGGATGTGAATAATCAAGATATGATTACAAAAGTGCTTGGCCATTCCGAGATGACTAAGGTGTCAGTCATGAGGAAAGTAATTAAATACAGAATTGGATGAATGATTGAGCTATTGAGAAGATAGCACAAATCTAGCCTTGAGCTTGATCGATATTGCAAAACAAAGGGGTTCATATATGGATACATTAAAAGGTTTAGTTGATATGATCTTTATATATACTCGGTAGGTCAATATGTCTTGCTAGGGGTCTATATTGACACGTGGACCAAAAAAAGTGTTTTTGTGTTGCAATGGAGTATACATAAACCTACAGGGTTGCACACTTAATGGGTTGAAACAAGATAATTGGATGGAGATATAATGGTGGCTCAATTTGGATAGGGATTCGAGTAGGACTCCTAATGGACCTTGAAGGTCTAGTTAAAGGTCCTATATAATTAGGAACAAGTGGTTTCAAGGTGAGGGTGAGACCCATGCATGTAAGCCTTAGTGACCGATCCTATTCTCAAGAGCCAAATCCTAGCCTCGCGTGGGCCCTTACACAACCGCGCATGGAGTTCCATCCCTAGATGTGTGGATGTCGGTAGAGGTGTTGCTACATTATTGCATTGATCGGCGAAGTAACACAAGGAGGCAAATATGCGACGAGGAGATGCTCATGTGAGGACGATATGATTAGGTTGTTGCAATCGACTACCTCCTCTACACAAACGTGTGCTTCATCAGGCCAAACTACTCTGGCTCTTCTTCCGCTACTCGATGTTTGGAGTAGTAATGATCCATAATCCCTTACTCACATGGTTCCTGATTTTTATGGTTGAACATTTCTATTTTGTGCTATTTATAACCCTTCAGTGGTATCAGAACCATCTTGCATAGTTGGTGATCTAGGGAACCCATGCTAGATATCTTGTAAGCTATTAAGCAGGACAATGGAAATTCTCTATAGCACCGAACTCAGAACAAGGGAGTGAAGGACCAAAAATGGCGACCAGAGAGGGGGTGAATGGGAGCCTTAAATTTCACGCGAAATATTTGGCTGCTGTCCTAAAATCAAATCTCAAAAAGTAGTCACAAACAAAACGATATGATCATGAGCCAATGAGTGGTTGGGTACTTTTGGTGATGACTAAGAGGGATAGTTTATCAATCGAGAAGGAGCCAAACCAAAGCCAAGAAGACCCTCGGAAAATCAGCACAAATGGTCAAGGGTCCCTTGTTGGAGTCAAACAAATCAGATCCTTTCCCGATGGCCAAAACAAAAGCAACTGCCACCAAATATGGAACACAAGATTACAAGCCAGTAGATGAGCTATCTCAAGGAGATCATTGCCTAATTTGAAGCCAGTCAAAGAGAAAGAAAAGATGAGTGAAAAATACTGGTATTTCTTCCCAAAAGTTTGATTCGCCCCGATCTATGAACTCGTGAGGAATTATTGGATGATTTCCTTTAGTGCAAGGATTCAGCTCACGTCCTAGTTCGTCTCAAAGAAATTGGTTTGAATCAAAATGCCTCAAAACTCAAGACTACACCAGTGATGGTGCATCCTCATCCTATATAATAGAGCTATTTCACAATCTCAATTTTGCCCCTTCAAAACACTGAGTCGAAACAGTGACCGATGGGTGTAACGGTCCAACTCCTTTTTAGTCGATCGGACGGCCACGTTTCCTGCATAGACTTCCTTTGCCTTGAAGCAACCTTTGTGATTCCGCCATGTGTAGCCCCATTCCTCCTATGAACCTGGGTTTTGAGGCCAAACCCACGAAACTGTCACCCGATGGATTTGAGTCTCAACCCACCAAATCCTTTGATGTTGACACATGTCCGACCTCCGCCAAGCTCGATGCCTTCGCCTTCTTTCTTGACTTGACCGATGCCATCTACATCTCTCATGTAGATGTGCGTCCGGCCTTCGCCAAGTGCCACGACACAATCATCCTCCTCCTTGACTTGGTCGACGCTGTCTTCATCACCCATGTACACTTGCGATTGTCGATGTCCCTAGGTGTCAACCATTGTGGCTGGTTCTTCAGCGCTCCAGTCTCTCTGTTCAAGCCTCACATCTGTCCTTCACTGCTCCCGGTCCATCGGCATGACCCACCACCACTTGACCTTCACCTGACCATTGACCACCACCTCCGAGCTCCACACCTATGCACCACAAGCCAAGAGACATGTTGCACAAACACACTCAACCCGAAGTGTCAGCACGTTGACAATCACTCATCACTACAATGAAGCCCAAGGGCACATATAAACCTTATGTTCGCAATCTCCCCGTGATGAGTGCATTATCAACACTAACACACAATAGCTGGGCAAGAGAAAAGAAAGAAGAGGAAGAAAAAGGAACTCACCCAAATGACCAAAAAACCATAGAAAGGCCAACACATAGGCATTTGAGATGAGCAAAACTTAGTCCCCAAAAACATGGGCAACGGCTCGACGCAACCAAGCAAACAACAGCTAGCCCGCAAGAAGAGGTAGAAAGGGCTCAACACAGCTAACAAATCAACTCAAATGCAACTCCCCTTGAACAAATGCAGTCTCACAAATGAATGCACTCTCAACATTCTACCCCTTTGGGACATTCTCCCCCTTTGAGTGGGTTATGTGAACCATTCTCCCCCTTGTTGACACATGCACACATCAAGATGGCCTTTCTCTATGGAAAACACAACAAGAGGTTAAAAACTACAACTCCTCATCGAAAGATGCTATGAATGCATATGAATGCATAAGCTTTAGGAGTATAGCAATCAGAGGAAAAAGTTGCTCTAACTAGTGCTGTTGGGTGGGTAAGCAACAATTACAAGTGCTATCAAGTGAAACAAAATATGAATAATAACACATTTGGGCAGTTTTAAGCTATTAAAGAGATGATTCACCACTAAAGGTAGCACATAGCAAGTATAAGTAGGAAATCAACTTGATGCTAAAACATATATACAAGGTGAACTACCTTAAGCAATGGTCACACATCATGTCAAAGACGAACCTAACACTTGTGTTTGAGAGAACATATCAAGATTTTACAAGTTTCAATTGATCACAAGTATTAGTCAAACACGTGTGTGAGAGAGGTTGTAAGTACTGTCATGCCGAACTTTTCAACCATGCGGAGCCTATGTCAAAGACAATTAGGAGCTCAAGACAATGGTTTCGGTCATCCACTACAAGGCTCAAGTTCATCCCAAGTGCAATAGGAAGCAGTCTCGATTTCTTGATGTGGGACAGTATATACCCATCTCGATCTTTTCTCATCATTAACATGGATTTCAAAATTTTAGCATAAGAGTATTGGAGTGGTCCATGCAAGTGAATGACTCAAAACAAGAGACATAGCAACCTAGCATATACATGATATCAACAGGAATTTCAATACATCCTACACATGCTAGTTGCCAATCTCAGTGGTGAACATATTTTCAAGTTTCATCATGTATTAATCATGTTCACAGATTGGAAAAATAGGCTTAGCTCATAACATGTATTAAGTGATCAAAGAGAGCCTAAGCCATAAGCACCATCATGTATACGCATAACATACCAAAGAGAGCATAATTTCATCCGGATAGCTAGATTCATGAAGCTCACAATATGCTCTAATACATGATGCAATGCAATGCAATTATGATACAAAAACTAAATGCAAAACTATATTACAAAAGCAAAAATCAAAAACTACTCCAAAACTTCCCTCCACTAAAAAGGGAAGCACACCCCTAGTTCCCCTTGCAGCCGGTAAAAAGTTGCTTGATCTAGGGGTTTTGTGAGAATATTGGCAAGCTGTTTGGAGGTATCTATGTGGCAAAGATCAATATCACCTTTCTCATAGTGGTCATGAAGGAAATGAAAGTGGATATCGATGTGTTTGGTTTTGGAATGTAGAACTGGGTTCTTTGCCACACTTATACCACTGGTACTGTCACAAAGAAGTCGGACTCTCTAGAAGCTCAACCCAAAGTCTCTCAAAGTGTAAATCATCCAAAGCAACTAGGAGCAACAGCTAGCAGCAGCAACATATTTGGCTTCTGTGGTTGACTGGGCTATGCTAGTTTGCTTGTGAGAGGCAAGAGACAAAGAGAAGACCCTAAGAATCAACAAGTGCTAGAAGTGGACTTGCGCTCCAAATGACAACCAGCAAAATCCGCATCCGAATAACCACAAAGCAAAAGGGTCAAAGAAGAGGAATACCACAAACCAAACTTGGGTGTGAAACAAAGGTACATTATTGTCCTTTTGACTGCCTTCTTGTGGGAAGTGCATGGTGAAGATTGGAACCGAGCGCACAGACACACGGCGAACTGTATGTCTGGCCTCGTCGCTGTCAAGTATAGGAGTGAGCCAATGATCAGTGCTAGCTCATCATCTCCAAGCACCTCCATCTGCTCCTCTATGACAGACACCAAAGAAGACAAGGCAAAAGATAGCTGTGAAGGGGTTAGTCAAGAAACTTGAACCTCCAGTACCTAAAACCAAGGCCATGGTCGATGCAAATGAATCTTTGATCTTAGCTTGAGTCTGGTAGTCGATCTCGGTGGACTTGCGCTTACTGAAAATCTCATCCACTGTGACCAGGTGACAAGGTGGAGACTGGCAAGGATGAGGCTCTTGGTGATGATGACACCCTTGAGGTATCACCTTCCGTTGACGCTGTTACCGCTAAAGTAGAAACTTTGAGTGACGCTTTGATCAATCAGGATAAGCTTCTTAGGCTTGCTGCTCATGAGCAGAAAGTGTTTAAGGACAAGCTAGAAGTGGCACTTAAGGAGTTTGAGGTTGCCAAGAAGAATGCTGTTGTAATGTTTGATGAGGGTGAATACGATTCTTGTGCTATTCACATGTCTAGTCTTGCCTCTTTGCAATCCAAGTATGTTGCTTTGCTTGATGAGAATGAAGAGCTAAAGGTTAGGTCTCTCTTGTTGGGTGCATGCAAGTCCTGCTCGGGGTTGCAATTTGAGCTGGCAGAGAAGAATGCCAAGATCTCTGTTCTTGAGAAGGCCAGTTTAGATATCACAACTATTGTTAAGTGTGAGCTTTGTGAGAGCTTGGAGTTAGAGCTTGAGTCTTGCAAGCATGACAAGATGATATCCAAGGAAGAAAACACATACCTTCGAACCATCTTGAGCTGGGTGTCTTGTAGAGAGCTGTAGTTGGGCATGATGGTCAACCAATTAAAAAGAGGAATTGGTGGACCGAGTGTAGGCTTTGTTCTAGTTGGGAAGGATGAAAATCTCTATGGCAAGGTTGGTGAGTGCAGTGGTTTGAAACCAAGTGAGAAACCTTCCACCACTCCAAAGCTAATCAAAATCATTCCACCTAAACCCATCAAGCCAACTGTCAAGGATGGAGTGTTTGATGAACCTCCAAAAGCTCCACCCTAGAAACAAGTGTGGATTCCAAAACCTAACCATCTCAAGAACCCACTTGACACTCTGCCAAACATCTCTGAGGATCCCCTTCCTAGAGCCAAACAACCAATAAGAGTAAACCTTACCTGCAAGAGAATGAACCAACCACCCCAAGAGAGAGGCGAGGTGTAACTGTGAGTACTGCCAAAGGGGTGGTCACCTTGCTGAGTTCTGCTTTAGGAGTAAGAAAGATGTGCGGTGGGAGTACAAGCTAAATAACTGGAATATGTACTGTCCTCCTCATGATGTACATGTACTACCTGTTTAGAGGAACACTGCTAGACCTAGAGGTACAATGCCTCAAAGTGCTAGGCCTCAGGTTATGAGATCACATGGTGGTCGTGCCCGGCGGGGTTCATGTCGTGGTCAATATGAACATGGATCTTGTGACGATGGTTTTCAGTCCCACAACTCTATAGACCACGTGTTCCCCCTCGTGGTGATTGCTTTCCTCATATGGGACTGGGTATGTTTGGTGCTTTTCCTAGCCCTTTTCTAGGGCAAATGACTCAACACTAGTATCCTTCATAGTTTATTAATCCTAATGTTGTGCCATTTGCTCATTCCTTTCCTTTCTATTGAGTAGGATGGAGGCCTTGGCTCATTGATTCCAGTTGTTCGTGCCACATGACCGGGAATTCAAAATGGTTCTCTAGCCTCAACCCCATGCAATGTAAGGAGTACATCATATTCGGGGACAATAGCAAAGGTAAAGTGGTATCTAGTGGATCCATTCGGCTCAACAAGAGTTTTGTTCTCAAGGATTTTGTCTTGGTTTCAAATTTACAATTCAATTTGCTTTCTATTTCACAACTCCTTGGGGACGGATTTGAAGTGTGTTTTAAGACCGGCTTGTCTCGAGTTCTTGATTCTCAAGGAAATCTTGTTTGTCAGATTGTCCTATTTGACCGTGTCTTTTGAGCTCATTTTTCTCACTCTTTTGGCTCATCTCATTGCTTGGTGGCTAGATCCTCCTCTGAATTGTGGAAGTGGCATAGGAGACTGGGTCATTTGAGTTTTGATTTACTAGCTAGGTTGAGCTCACTTGATGTAATCCGAGGATTGCCCAAGTTGAAATTTGACAAGGATTTGGTTTGTCACCCATGTCGTCATGAGAAGATGGTTGCTGCTTCTCACCCCCCTATGAAGCAAGTCATGACTAAGGAACCTAGCGAGCTACTTCACATGGACACAGTTAGTCTAGCTCGGGTTCGGATATACGTGGATGATATGATTTTTGGTGGTTCATCTCATTCCTTGGTTTCCAAGTTTGTAGATACAATGAGCAGGGAGTTCGAGATGAGCATGATGGGCGAGCTCAATTTCTTCCTTGGGTTGCAAATTAAGTAGACTCGGGAGGGGACGTTTGTGCATCAAGGAAAGTACATGAAGAACATCCTGAAGAAGTTCAACATGGGCGAGGCCAAGCCTCTTTCGATGCCCATGTGCACCACGATAGTGTTGGATGCCGATGAGAATGGCGAGCCGGTGGACCAGAAGGAGTACAGGAGCATGATTGGCTCACTCCTGTTCTTCACAGCGACGAGACCAGACATACAGTTCACTGTGTGTCTGTGCACTCGGTTCCAATCTTCACTGCATACTTCCCACAAGCCGACGGTCAAAAGAATAATGAGATACCTTCGTTTCACACCCGAGCTTGTTTGTGGTATTCCACTTCTTTGACTCTATCGCTTTGTGGTTATTAGGATGCAGATTTCATTGGTTGTCATCTAAAGCACAAGACCACTTCTGGTACTTGTCAATTCTTGGGTTCTGCTCTTGTCTCTTGGTCCTCTCGCAAGCAAACTAGCGTAGCCCAGTAAACCACAGAAGCCCAATATGTTGCTACCGCTAGCTGTTGCTCCAAGTTGCTTTGGATGATTTACACTTTGAGAGACTTTGGGTTGAGCTTCCAGAGAGTGCCTCCTCATTGTGATAGTACGAGTGCTATAAGTGTGGCAAAGAACCTAGTTCTACATTCCAAAACCAAACACATCGATATCCATTTTCATTTCCTTCATGACCACTATGAGAAAGGGGATATTGATCTTTGTCATATAGATACCTCCAAACAGCTTGCCAATATTTTTACAAAACCCCTAGATCTAGCATCTTTTCCCGGCTATGAGGGGAACAGGTGATGTGCTTCCCTTTTTAGTGGAGGGAAGTTTTGGTTCTTGTATAGTAGTTTTCGGTATTTGCTTTTATAATATGGTTTTGCTTTCAGTTTTTGTATCACAATTACATTGCATTGCATCATGTATTATAGAGCATATTATGAGCTTCATGAATTTAGTTGTCAGGATGAAATTATGCTCTCTTTGGTATGTTATGCGTGTACATGATGGTTCTTATAGCTTAGGTTCTCTTTGATTACTTCATACATGTTATGAGCTAAGCCTGTTTTTCAAATCTGTAAACATGATTAATACTTGATGAACTTTGAAAATATGTTCACTACTCGGATTGGCAACTAGCATGTGTAGGTTGTATTGAAATTCCTCTTGGTATCATCTATATGCTAGGTTGCCATGTTTCTTGTTTTGAGTCATTCACTTGCTTGGACCACTCCGATACTCTTATGCTAAAATTTTGAAATCCATGTTAAGTGATGAGAAAAGATCGAGATGGTTATATACTATCCCACATCAAGATATTGAGACCGCTTCCAATTGTACTTGGGATGGAATTAAACCTTGTAGTCGATGACCAAAACCGTTGCCTTGAACTACTGATTGTCTTTGACATAGCTCCGCATGGTTGAAAAGTTAGGCATGACAGTACTTACAACCTCTCGCACACATGTGTTTGACTAATACTTGTAATCTATTGAAACCTTTGAAATCCTGATAAGTTTCCTTAAACACAAGTGTTAGGTTTGTCTTTGACATGATGTGTGACTGCTGCATGGCGTAGTTCACCTTGTATATACATGTTTGCATCAGGTTGATTTCCTGCTTATACTTGCTATGTGCTACTTGAGTGGTGAATCGTTTCTTGAATTGCTTAAAACTTCTCAAATGTGCTTATTATACATATTTCATTTCACTTGATAGCACTTAAAATTGTTGTTTACTCACCCAACAGCACCAGTTAGAGCATCTTTTCCCTCTAATTGCTATACTCTTGAAGCTTATGTATTCATATGCATTCATAGCATTTTTTTGAGAAGCAGCTACAGTTTTTAGCCTCTTGTTGTGATTTCCACAAAGAAAGGCTATCTTGATGTGTGCATGTGTAAACAAGGTAGAGAATGGTTCACACAACCCACCAAAAGGGGGAGAATGTCCCAAAGAGGTAGAATGTTAAGAGTGCATACATTTGTGAGACTGCATTTGTTCAGGGGGAGTTGCATTTGAGTTGCTTTACCAGTTGTGTTGAGCCCATGTTTGCCTCTTCTTGAGGGCTAGCTGTTGTTTGCTTGGTTGCGGTGAGCTAGTGCCTATGTTTTTGGGACCAAGTTTTGCTTATCTCAAATGACTTTGTGTTGGACTTTCTGTGGCTTTTGGTCATTTGGGTGAGTTCCTTTTTCTTCTTTTTCTCTCGTTTCTATTGCTCAGCTGTTGTGTGTTAGTGTTGACAATGCACTCATCAAGGGGAAGATTGTGAACACAAGGTTGATATGTGGCCTTGTGCTTTATTGTAGTGATGAGTGATTGTCAACGTGCTGACACTTTGGGTTGAGTGTGTTTGTGCAACATGTCTCGTGTCTTGTAGTGTGTAGGTGTGGAGCTCGGAGACAGTGGTCGATGGTGAGGTGAAGGTTAAGTAGAGACGGGCCATGATGATGGACCGGGAGCGGTGAAGAACGGACATGAGGCTTGGACTGAGGGACCAGAGCGCTGGAGGACCAGCCGTGATGGCTAACGCCCGGGGACATCGACAAGCACAATTGTACATGGGTGATGAAGACAGCGTCGATCAAGTCAAGAAGGAAGGCGAAGATGTCAAGCTTGACGGAGGTCAAACACGCGTCGACATTCGAGTGGTTTGGTGGATTGAGCCTCAAAACCGCCAGGTGATGGTTTCGTGGTTTTGGCCTCAAAACCCAAGTTCCGAGGTGAAGCAAATCTGTGCAGGAAGTGTGGCCATCCGATCGCCTAAAAAAGAGTTGGACCATTATGCCCTCTGGTCACTCTTTCAGCTTAGTATACTGAAGGGGCAAAATTGTAATTGCAAAAGGTTTCTGATATATATTAGCTGATGGTGCTGCGTCTGCTGGGTTGGGAAGGTCCGAGTGCGTCATTGCGTTTTTTGTTTTAATTTTTTTTCTTTTTCTCTCTCACTCGTCTCAAGTTCGTCGTTTTTTCCCTTTTAGGGTTCTTGCTTGATTTCTCTGTGGCGCCATAATCCATCGTATCTGTGTAAAAGAAATAAAGATTGTGTGCAGGAATGGAGGCCCTAACCTCCTGGTGTCCTCCGGGATTTGATTTATGAGCTGTCTATTCAAATCCCATCTGTGTTCTTCGCGTTCTTTGTTTTCTCCTTCCCATGTTTTGAGTTGAATCTTGAGTTTGGGGGTTTTGGTTCAAATCAATTTATTTAGGATGAACTGGGACATGAGTTGAATCCTTGCACCAAAGAAAATCGTCTACTTTCTCATGAGTTCATAGATTGGGGCGAATCAGACTTTTGGGAAGATATACCGGTGGTTTTCACTCATCATTGTTTTCTCTTTGACTGGTTTCAGTTTGGGCGATGATCTCCTTGAGATAGATCATCTATTGGCTAGAAATCATATTAATTTGCTTGCGACTGTTTTTTAGGGTTGATTTTGGGACAACGGCTAAATATATCACGTGAAAGTTAAGGCTCCCATTGACCCCCCCTCTGGTCGCCATTTTCGGTCCTTCAATAAAAGAATTTTTCCTTGTGAGCTACCAACTTGACATATGTGACTAAAAGTTTTATTTAATGATTATGGGGCCATGACATGAGCTTGGACAAGTTTTCACATTTTAACCCTTGGTGGTTAAACAACAAAGAGTCGATAAGAATTTGTAGATCGAGTTTTAGTTTGAAAATTTGAATTGTCAAAAGGGTTGACCTAGCCAACATACTTGAGTTGCAAATTTCAGATATGATGAAAACTATATTGTGCTTTATTAGCATATTGACTTTTGAATTTTGCAATATTTTGGTTGAAGAACAATATATATATATTTATTAGCATATTGACTTTTGAATTTTGCAATATTTTGGTTGAAGAACTATATATATATATATATATATTCTCCTACATGCACTAAATTTGGATATGAAGGTAATGATTTTGTAATTATTGGTTTGGTCAAACTCATTTTGCTAAAACCTTCTAAAGGCAATTGGTAAAGATGCTCAGATATTTTACTTTTACAAAGCTAGAGAAAAAGTTTTAATTTACCCCATTTTTCAATTATGCACTAGCTAGTTAAATGTTTTGATTTTATTTGGAATAATTTCATGGCATTATATTTGAAAAGTATTTTTAATGTTTTATTGAAGTCATTTTTTTCAAATTCAAACTTTGAGTATGATACTGTCGATGAGGTTTTTCCCTATTGAACTCACATATTGGATCTATGATTTCCATGATTTCGCTTTGGGTTTATAACTTCAGGTAGAATATGATTGTATGTCTAACTTGGTTTTGCAAAGTATGATGTAAATGATATGGCGCTATTTTTGTATGTGATGCATGTAATATTGTTTCCATGATCTTATGAGTCATGCTTATTTGAACCTCATTGACTTTCTTTATTGTAACGACCTGCTTGTGGTTTTGTTATTTGAATCCATCTATCTATTCTTTTGTTAGTAGCTATTAGTAGTAATAGTTTAGTCTTAAAGATATAGATATCAGGTATGGTAGCTCAAGGAAGATGTGTCGAGGATGGAGATCGTCTACATACACATGGATATTGAAGATCGTGGCATACTATTTCATAGTTGAATATGCTTATGTATGTTGTTTATCTATCTTTCATACAATTATATATGTGATATGTTGATATGATGTATAGGATAGAATCCTTCAGAAAAATTATGTTCTTTGATGCGCTTCCAATAGTTGCACCTATTAAGGTTATGATTGTCTTGTGTGGGTGTGCCAAATTAGGGTGCCATTGGTTATCATGATGAGGTAGGATAGATGTCGGACATCTATAAGTAGAGACTATTGGTTTACTTCACATGGCTATCAAAGCGGTTTTGGAGCTTAGCGCATAGAATTGGATCAGGACATGGAGATATCACCTAAGAGTTTAAGAATATGATAAAAAGCGATTAGCAAAGTGTTGATTACCTATTTTAGTAGTTTTCTAGCAGTGATGCCAAAGCTCTATAGAGATTAGTAAAATTAGATTATAACATATTATATTAGTTAGAGGGATCTTGGTTGCAAAACATATAGTAGGAGTATGTTTTATTAAATTGTTTAATGGAAGATAAATGCAAACATAGTGCTAAACTTTGCATATATTTTCTACTGTAGATCATGGTAACAAATGCATCATCCAGTTTTAATTTACGCCCTATTTTTGAAAAAGAAAGGTGAATGTACATTTCATCACAATTGAGGTTATTAGTCCATCAATTGGCTGGCAATAAAGAAATTTGCAAGATGGCAACCATTTCTTATGGCTTCAATTTTCAACATGGAAGGATCATGTTGGCAATAATCTCCAGGTCTCCTATTGCCGTGTCAATTGAAATGGTTAATTTGAATGGTTATTATTGGTTTGCAGTTAAATTTCTATTGAGATACATTTTCGTATGGGATGGAAACATATGGTTCAGTATTACTTAGTCCATTGGCGCACAACAAAATTACAAGTACTGTGACTTCTAATGCACCTGTTATTTGAAACTATTGCTAATATGCATCCTTTGTTCAGAATTGATTCTAATCCTGCAACTGCAGTTTAAAGAATATTCAGAACAAAGACAGCTACAATGTTTATTTATTTTATTTAGTTGTCTTCAAGAAGAAAAGAGTTATCAAAGAGGGCTGTTAGAATAAAGAAAAAGACGCAAACAATATGTAGGAAAAGATAGCCACCTGCATTCGAAAAGTGGTTTCAGAGGTATTTAGAGTGATTAAAGGGAGTAGATGTGAATCTAAAGATACTTGGTAGTAAAATGAGAAAGTCTAAAAAGCTATTAAGAAAAAGAAATAATGCTATATGTTCTTATATTATAATAGTAGTGTGCACAATATAGAGAAGTATAAGATAGTGAAGAAGTACGCAAAACGAGTTATGAGTGAGGCAAAGAGACATGATTAGGGTATTTTTTACCAACGATTGAGTATGAAAGAAGGAGAGGACATCCATATGATTGCTAGGGTTTATGAGAGGAAGATGAGACCTCAACCAAGTATATTGAAGATGAGAAAAAGCAGCTCTGAGTGAAGAAGAATAATATCAAACATAAATGGTAAGAGTATTTTGATAATTTGTTTAATGGTATCAATGAGAATATAAACTTGTTGGATGATTTTTTTTTATCACACCAATAGGTATTTTGTGCAGAGGATCTAAGAATATAAGGTTAGAGAGACATAGGGCTTTGATGTATCAAATTCAAGGTGTAGAAATGGCTTAGAGATTTCGATATAATATGGGTGACCAAGTTATTCAACTATATTTTTAGGGTCGAATAAAATATCTAAAGAGTGGAGAAGAAGTATATTGGTACCGGTCTACAAGAATAAGAGAGATATTCAAAATTATACTAATTACCAGGAAATTAAATTGATGAACCATACTATGAAGCTGTGGGAGAGAGTTATCAAGTATCGTTTAAGGGGAATGATACGGATCTCCATAAACTTCATGTCCTATAGAAGCAATTTTTTAAATAAGATAAGTTATATAGAACAAAGGGAACATAAGAATTAACTAGGAGAAAACTTGTGACAAAATAGCAATGGATATTAAGTGGTGGGATTTAGATAAGCATAAAGTTCTAACAATGATCGATGTCCTCATTAAGGATATGTATAGCAATATTCTGACTAGGGTTCGAACAAGTGATAGGGACATACGACTTTTCGATTAAAATATGACTGAATCAAGTGTCGGCTTTAAGCTCTTCTCTTTTTGACATGGTTATGGATGAGGTCATAACGGATATGAAAGTGATATATCTTGATATATGCTTTTTGCTAACCATGTAGTGCTAGTCGATAAAAGTCGAGCGGTGGTAAATAGGAAGCTAGAGATGTGATGGTAGGCTCTAGAGTCAAAAGTTTTTAAGCTTAGCAGAACTAAAACTGAATATATTTTGGCACTGTCATATATGAGACAAGAAATAATAGTTTGGAGGGTCAAGTAGTGTCTAAGAAGGATATCTTTTGCTATTTGAGATGCTATAGAAAACTAGAGATATTGATGAGGATGTAGCCCACAGAATTAAAATGGAGTGGATAAAATAATAAAAAACATCGGGCATTCTCTGCAATAATAAACTTGCAATATTGTATGGTGTAGATTATTAGATGTATATATTACATTAGATTTGTGGACAATGAATCGGGTTCTAAATGATTATATACATGATAGGCTAGGAGTAGCACTGATTAAAGAAAAACTTGTTTATTGGTTAACATAGTTTGGACATAACCAATATAGATTTCTAGAGACACCTATATAGAATAGAATCCTAAGACATGTCAATAATGTGAGAAGAGATACGAGTATACCGAAATTGACCTGGGAGGCAAAAAAAAAGCATACTTTAATATTTCTAATGTTTTGTTTATAATAGGAGTGTATGGAAAAAAGTTATTTTCGTGCATGAAATTTAATTTATGATTTTTATTAGATTTCATTTCTAGACTACTTTAAATTATTTACGACTGAAATACTTTGATGTTGGTGATTTTTTTTATCAAAATTTTTTCCTATTATTTTAAATGTGTACTTTCTTCAATAAAAAATTATTTCTGTTGTCAAGAAAAAATAAGAAATTTTGGTGCTTTCAACACACAAGCTTTTAATTTTTCGTTGTTTCTAAATTGAATAGAAACAGCTAATTATGATGGAATTTTACAGGTGTTTGAAGCATGTCAATCATAACTCTGCAGGACTATTTCCGTCAATAGAGAATGAAGCAATGCCATATAATTGATACCACTATTTTGGTTACGAAGACACGAAATTATCATCAAGCCCTATATTATGCTTCCCTTTATCCATGTTAAAGGTTGTGTTCCTACTTATTACTTCCTGGTTCTACTGAACTTCACTGGAGCCTGAAATCATGGCATACTTCTTTCTGTATCTCAAAGCAAATGTTGCACATGAAATTTTGAAGTTGACATTAGTAAAATGCTCAAACAGCGTTCCTTCTTTCGTTATTACCATCAGATGGCCAGCGTAACTTACAAAAGAGACTTTCTGTCACCGTGTATAAGATACTTAGATTTTTGGCCTTTCTGTTAGCATGTAAACAATATCCTACATAATTACATTCCTGATCTTCCTTTCCTCCATTATATTAGCTTGATTTTTTTTTTGTTTCTGGTTAGGTATCAACTAAGGTCGCTTCTTCTTCATGTGGATTTACATTTTCCTATTTATAATATTTCATATGCAGCAGCAAAGCCAGCTGCTGGCTGATCAGGCGGCTGCACAGGCTCAATTACTGCCGTTTGGCAGAAACTCCTATAAAAGGTTTCGGCAGTTAGGAAATGCTACGTCGACCGCTTAAGAGTGATACTGGCTCCGGTACTGTTCATATGGTATAACCTATGGCTTTGGTTTTCTGATTAGTGGATTCTGCAAGTGTAGGTACCCACTATAAATGGAAAGTCAGTGATAAATTATTCAGCCAAGAGGTATGAACAAAAAAACACGACAAATTATTCAGATCAGCGTGAATCTGATTTCAAACCTATTCATATCAACTTCAAGAAGGAAGGTAGTAATTTCTTGGTTTTTTTTCTGTGTAACAAGTTTGAAGTTCAATATTTTAAATTTGACATAACATCACTACTGAGAACCGTTGCCTAATACCTGTAACAATATAGGTGACCTGGGAAAATAAGGTTTTAAATTTTACTTTTCTTCAATTTGATCAAAAAGTTGTAGTGAGTAGATCTGATATATGAAGTTTATTGGAATATGGAGTGTGCAGATGTAAGTCACATCACACTGATCATATTGTGTGTAATGAGACAAGATATCCACTATAAAAAAATATTTTTCAGTTAGTTCACACAGACAAATAGAAAAGTATGTAATTAAACGCCAATAAAAATATTAAACGTCTAATATTTTTTTAGACAGCTTCTAACCAATATGTAATAATGCGTTTTTACAGGTGTCTAACCGATTAACCACCTAAAATACACTTATAAAATATTTAACATTAATGCATCCATTCAAAATTTAACATTTCAAATACTTGTAAATTCAGCTAAAAAATTTATCCTAAATTTAGATTAATTTATCAACTAAAATTCATATCTAAATTCATCCTAATTTCATATTAAATTTATTCTAAATTCATATCAAAATTAATCCTTAATCCTAAATTTCACCTTAAAAATCATTTAACATTTTAATCTAAAATTCATATAAATTTTGTATAATAAAAATTCCTCAAAAATTATTATTAACTTGAGGAGCGGTGGCAAATGTGGTCAACTAATTGACCGTGAGGGGACAACGAGCAGGACGAGCGCAGTGAGACCAGTACGGCCGACGAGGACAATAGTGAGGTGCAGCGCAGCGGCCGGGTTGAGAGTATTAGTCGGCAAGGAGAATGAGGCGACACCAGATCATGGTGAGATGGTCGATGCTGGCACACGTGGGCAAGAGGAGGCTAAGGATAGTAGGGCAGAGGAGGCCGAGGGTGGTGGAGGCGGCTCATGTTAGGGCAAAGAGTGATGGCTTATGTCGGGGAAGAGTAGGCCAAGTGGCAACGGGGGAGAGGAGGCTGAGATCGGCAGTGATCGAGGAGACGCGTGCCGAGGAAGAGGATGCTGAGGGTGGTGATGACCATGGCAGCACGCTTTGGTGAGGAACGAGGCCAAGGGCATCAGGAGAGAGGTGGCTGGGTGTGTCGAGGAAGAGGTTGTCGGGTGTGTCAGCAACTGATCGAAGAGGTGGCGATGGTGACAGTGAGAAGGGCATGTGTATCATAGAGGCGCCGCATAGGGATGGAGCAGCGTCAGCTAAAGGGCAATGGTGACCGAGGCACACCCAACCACCTCTTCCTCGACACTCTCAACCTCCTCTCTCCTGATGCCCTTAGCGTTGCTCCTTACTAAAGCATGTTGCCTTGGTCGTCACCACCCTCAACATCCTCTTCCTCGACACGCATCTCAATCACCACTGGCCTCAGCCTTCTCTCCTCCGCTACCACTCGGCCCACTCTGCCCCGACATAAGCCATCACTTCTTGCCCTAACATGAGCCGCCTCCACCGCCCTCGACCTCCTCTGCCCTACTGCCCTCAACCTCCTCTTTCCTACGTGTGCTAGCCTCGACCATCTCACCATGATTTGGTGTCGCCTCATTCTCTTTGCCGACTAATATTCTCAACCCGGCCGATGCGCTGTGCCTCACTATTGTCCTCACGGGCCATCCTAGTCTCACCGAGCTCGTCCTCCTCGTCGTCCTCTCACTGTCGATTAGTCGGCCACACCTCCCTGCCATCCAACCACTTCATCCCTATGCGATTGCAAGAGTGGTTCAATTTTGGTGGCCTAGCAGTGTAAAAATAGGGTTCAACGTGCGGAACTTAGAAAATTTTCACTCCTGTACACCTTATAGGGAGACATTTTTACAAACAAGCGATGCCATACGCCGCCTAGAAAAATAGATTTTATAGGTAGGCTGAGGCATGCACTGCCTACACACCATGTCTTACATTAATGGTATAAAAAAGATATTTATATCATTATTTTATTATCTGAGACGTATAAGTATGGATAACAACACGTAATACATCGGTAGGTTGTGCATGGCAATAAGTACTGGTCATGTGGTCATGTGCTATGTATGCTACTCAGGTCACCAAGGTGATCCATTTCGTGAGTACTCAATATGAACCTAACATTTCTAGGGTCTACGATCATCCAACCATTATATGATCATCATTATCTGTCACAACAAGAGAAGCATTATGAATGAAATCATGAATAACACTCTCTAGATAGATATTAGGTTCATCCACGACATCACTTTTGGCTTTGACTATCTCGCCATGTTTAGACCAAATTGTATAGTCCAGATTAAACCCACGTCAAATCAAGTAATACTTAATAACATTCTTATTTTTTTAGTTGGAGCATGCACAGTATATTTTCTTTTTCTTTATGCACATAGCATGCATCTTCGTACATCGATGACTTTTGATAGCTTCTTAAAAAATGACGGTCGAAATCTTGGCATCTCGTACACCTATTTTTGCCTATCCACTGTAAATACAAAGCACAGTATGATATACAAATTCTAAATAATTTAGATAACATTTTTGATTTATTTTAATTACAATTTACTTTTTAAATTTCTAAATATAACATTTCTTCAAAAATCAACTTTTTATTTTCTTCACACAATAAAGATTGTAAAAGAATGAATTGAAAATAAATCTAGAGGAAAAAAATAAGAGGAATATTATTAAAAAAAGTAAAGAGACTAAATTAGAGTTTCTCCCTCAAAACTAGATCTAGAGAGAACCACCCACCTATATCTACCATTAGAGATACTATTTGAAATAAAATTCATAATCATTAAGCGAGAAAATACCACTAAAGTAAGATTTGTAAAAAAAATTCTCAAAGTTGACCTAGAACTACAATCTAAATTCATAAAACTATTAATAAAATGGTTTGCACCAAAATTTGGTAAACCCTCTGGATAGATTGGAGAGCTGGTCGGCCTATTGGAAAGAGTCCAATTGAAGTAGGAAAAGAGTTGATCGAATGGATTGAAGAAGGATTTGGTTCAATTAAAAATAGAAGATTATCTAAATGGGACTGAATCTGAGGAGGAGCCATGAAACTATGGTAGGGTACTTTATCTGTATAGATGATATCTTGTAAAGATAGGTAGGTTTAGTTAGTTTTATTAACTTCCTTAGAGATAATTTTCTTTTATGTTTTTAGGAAATAATGTCCGATGGTTGTTATAACCACGTCGAACTGTTGTTTGTAATTCATTTCTTATATCAATATATCTTCGCTGCATCGCCACCCTAGCTTGACTAGATATTTTACCGGTGGGTTCTGGCTGTTAATGCGGAGCTGCATTAGTTAGGTCTGAATTACAGCGAAGGGGCAAGTCCTGCCATTATCCTAGTATATTCGCTCTATCTAAGGTTGGATCGGTTAGGTTCAATCTCTTAGTTCGATTGATTATTGCATATCTCATTCATGTGAGATCTATCAACTTATCAAGCTCCTTGTACTGTTATCAGTCTCATGCTATATCAGTTAGATTCGACCTACTATACTGCTAATAGTAGATTGAGTCATAAGCCAATAGGTCTTTACCCAATGTTTTATCGGATTAGCTAGCTGATAAGTTATCCACACATTAAGCATCACGCCTAGCATATTGGCTTCATAGTCTTCAGTGACTTCTCCCAAATCTCACGCCGAGTGTATGGGTCTCTCAATCAATACAAACATATCTTTAGAGATCCTCTCTCATCGGCTCAACTAGCCGATGGGGTTGCCCTTTCCTTTCGCCCGCATGTCCAATCTGGCGTCCATCGCCTCATTGCTGTTAGCCTCAATTTCATACTATCTTGGTTCGATTTGATCTATTGAGACTGACTCTAACGATACCATCATGGTGGTATTCTTTGAATACCCTATTCTAGAGTACCATCGGCTTTACGGCCGATGAAATCAATATCGTATTCTTTGAATATAATTTTATGTCTTTGTTGGCTTTGTAACTGATGGACCATTGTTATGCCATCGTTATATCTAGATTGACATTGGGTCCACATTCAATACACATAAGCCTTCAGTGACTTCTCCTGAATCTCAAACCCAGTGTATCGGTCTCTCAATTAAAACACACATATCTTTAGAGATTTTCTCTCATCAGCTTAGCTAGCCGATGGGTTCACTTTTTCAATGAAGTCAAAAGATCTACAATAGAGTGAAATAGATCTCCTAGATCTCAGCGTATTCATGAGTTTTAGTGTATATTTTTGGCATGCCCAACGGGATAGAAGTCTTCATTCATCGATCGATGGAACTCATATTTCATTTTTCTGCCGATAGGATGGAATTTCATTCATGGGCCAGTGGAATCAAAGATCATTCATTGGCCGGTGGGACCTAAATTTCTTTCATCGGCTAGTGGAACTTGAACATCATTCATCAACTAGTGTGACAGAATTCCACTCATCGACCAGCAAGACTATACAATCGCTTGATTAGATGTTAGAAATTTATTCATAAACCCAGGGGCCATAATTTTCATCGGCAAGTCTAAAGAAGAGGTTGATGCCAAGGTGCGTTCATTCGAAGAACAAGCTGATGAAGATATTGTGATTCCAGTGACAATAGTAGATTTGAATGAAGAGCAGAGCCAACAAATAGAGTAGAACATGGACAACTTTTAGAAGCTCTGTTTGAAATCCTTTAGTATAACTGGATAAGTGCCGATTCAAAAATCATAGTTTCCAAAACTTGTTTTGGTGAAAGAATCATACCGATCACCACCTATGAGTCCTCCGAAGTTGTTGCAAGAGATGATCAATAAAGCAGTTCATCAAACACTCATGAATCCATCAGGAGTATTCGTGGATACACTACAGAATCTGATCAAGAAGACGATGGATAAATTTTTGGCTCAAGATCTTGATCAAGATCCCATATATTTGTTGATAGAAATAGAGCTATCTCAGGAAACATATGGAATCACGAGGAATTTATCAGCATATATGTATCCACCAACACAGAACCGATTCAGGGGGCAACAACATGACGTACTTTCAAAGTATTTCTCAGACTACTTATTATGGAAGATATCAATATGACTATCCAGGTGGTAATCCCGTTTCATACCATTATCATGGAAAATATCTTAGGCAAAATTGGGTACTAGCTCCACCTCCGCAATATCAGAGAGAGATCCCAAGGGAGGAGGATTGGTCAACCAAAGTTGTAGAGGTGGTGAGTGAGGAATTTGGTGTCAAGCCCAAGGTTCAAACATTTATGTATTAGCACTTGTATCCAGAGTGGTTCGATAGAGTTCTATTACCATACCGATACAAAATACAAGATTTCTCTAAGTTCTCAGGGAAAGACAACATATCTATGATGTAGCACATCGACTCATTCTTAGCCCAATGTGAAGAAGCATTAGCTAAGGATTTTTTATCTGAATCGGCTTTCACATGGTTTTCTTCATTACCACCAAATTCAATTAGGGGATGGGTCGATTTAGAGAAGCAATTTCATAGATACTTCTTTATTGAGGTCCCCAAGATGCAACTTACGAATTTAATATCGGTAAAGCGGATGCCAGAAGAATCAGTTTTAGAATATATTCGAAGATTTCATAAAATAAGAAGCCAATACTATAGCTTGAACTTAAGTGATGAATAGTTAACAGAGCTAGCCTTTGAAAGATTATCAAGTTGCATCAGGAGGAAGTTTCTCTTTGAAGGGTTCAATAGTTTAGCTCATCTAATGCATAGTTTCAGCTCACGAATGCCGATTACAAGAAAGGCAGCCTTAGAAGGATAATTTTTGAAGCATGAGTCCTCGTACTTCAAAATTGGGGGGCATGTGCTTGCACCAAATTTTGGTAAGCCTGATGGATAGATTGGAGGGTTGATCAACCTGTTAGAAAGAGTCCAATTAATACAAGAAAAGAGCCAAGTTGAAAATAGAAAATTATCTAGCAAGGACCCAATCTGAGGAGAAGCCGTGGAAGCCATGGCATGATACTTTATTTATATAGGAGATATCTTGTCAAAATAGGTAGATTTAGTTAGTTTTGTTAAATTCCTTATAGATATTTTCCTTTTATATTTTTTGGAAATAACATCCGATGGTTGTTGTAACTGCATCGGACTGTTGTAATACTAGGGTATATATATAGACCCCTAAAAGTTTTTAATTCATCTTTTAGATCAATACAACTTCGGTGCATCGCCACCCTAGTTTGCCTAGGATTTTTACCCGTGGGTTCTGGTTCTCGATGTGGGGTTGCATTTGTTAGGTCTGAACTTCAGCAAAGAGGTCCTGCCATTACCTTGGTATATTCGTTCTGTTCGATTGAATATATCACATCACGTTCACGTGGAATCTATCGACTTATCAAGCTCCTTTTACTCTTATCAGTCTCGTGATGCATTAGTTAGATTCGACCTACTAGACTGTTGATTGTAGATTGAGCCATAAACCAATACATCTTTACTCAGTATTTCATCGGACTAGTTAGCCGATAATTTATCTACACATGGACCATCACGCCTAGTGTATCAGCTCCTCAGCAAATATAGATACGTCTTCAATGACTTCTCCTAAATCTCATACCTAGTGTATCGGTCTCTCAGTCGATACATATATATATCTTCAAAGAACTTCTCATCAGCTCAGTTAGCTGATGGATTTGCCCTTTCCTTCCCCCTACATGTCCAATCTAGCGTTCGCTACCTCGTTACCATTAGCCTCAGTCTCATACTATCTTGATTTGGTTCGATTTATTGAGACTGACTCTAACGGTATAGTCACGGTGGTCACTAGGTCTCATACTTTTAAAGGATCAAGTCTCGCTCTTTCCTATTCATTGCACATTATATTCAGAGCACCATCAATTTTGCAGGTGATGGATCTTTTATATTATTACTTGCCCATCTACATATGCCTTCATTGGGTTTTCTGCCATTGAATGCATGCCATAGCCTCCATCGGTAACCAGTCGATATGAGGATCCTGTGTTCTATTCATTAATTATCCTATTTCAGATTACCACTGGTTTTGAGGCCGATGCAATCGTTATCGTATTCTTTGACTATCCTTTTATTCTTTCATTGGCTTTGTAACTGATGGACCAATGTTATGCCTTTGTTATATTCGCAGTGACATCGGCTCTTCAACTGATGTATATTTTATTTCCTTCATCGCCATTTGCTTACGCCTTCATTGGTTTTTCAGTCGATGGGAAAGTGTTCCGGTCTCTATCGACAATTAGTCGATAGCAGGAGCACGTCGGATGCGGCTGATGACTATCTCAACCCTATCGGCAGCCAGCCAATATTAGGAGCTCGTATTGGCTCATCGTCTATCTAACCTATTTTCTTTATTTCCTTGTCAATTACAGGGTCAAATTGGCTGATACGTCCGTATCTCTATCGTTTCGACGAAGGAATAACAAAGCCGAATGACCTTAGTGCGCTCCAGATCTAATCAACGATGTCGATGGACAATCAGGAGCGCATGCCATCCAACAAAACCAAAGGATCTGCATTGGAGTAAAGCAGATCTCTCAGGCCTCGGTGTGTTCGTGAGTTTCGGCGTGAACAAAAACATAATTTTCTTTTTATTCTATTCAAACAAATGTTTAAAATCAAAAAAGAAACTCACCAAATATAATGGGAAGATGGTGTGTTAACATTAGAAAGAAAAATCAATCAAGATCAAAAGTTTTCCATCTGTTTATTTTCTTAGGGAGATCAGGCATAAAATAAAGGAGACAAAAATAAGAGCATTTTCAGGTGGCCCGTTAGACCATTTGTAAAAATAAATTTTTGTAGGCACCAATTTTTACGGACGGCCCATATTCACCGAGGCTAGGTAAGAGTCTATGCAGCCAGTGTTCCTCGAGCCCAGACAAGTGTCTTTGGCTCGTGATTTGGTTATCTACAAAAATATTCTATCCTTGCCTATAAAAATTATTTTTTACTAGTGATCTAAACAGTTTCCACTATTGAACTTCAAGCTTGGATCTCTCTTTGTGCAAAATAAAATGCCATACAATATATGTAATCTGAAGTTTGGTTAATACAGTACATTTTAGGATTAGTTGGGTTCGATCAGCAGAACCACAATTGTCCAGCATGAGCCATGTTAAATACCTGGGTCTGGCTAGGGCAGATCTTCACAAACTTTTTTTTAATTAAACTCTTGGGCTTTTCTTTAATTATGCCAGTAGTGGCTATCAAAAAGTAAAGCTGTAAAACTGAACCACATGGTAAACAAGCCCCCTGACAACCCAATCCCTCACATCTCACAAAAAGTGGAGAAAATAGACCTGCATAATCTTTTCCTGTTGGAATTTAGGTCATTAAACTTGTATCTAGCAATCGCATTTCCACGTTGATTTTACGGATTGTGTCAAGCATGTCCAACCTAACAATATTTGTATGATTCCTGGTTATCCAGTCCAGTCCTTTTGGATGTTTATCATGATAAACTTTAGTAAACTAAAGTATGAACCGGTTTATCCTAGCGTTCTTTTTGGCAGCACTTGTAGCTAAGTAAGAAAATGCAGCAGTCGAATTCCATGACATTGTCACTCTCAGATTTGTTGTCACCATGTCCTTATTTCGTAATGTCTTATTTAAATATTTTTAGTCTTGCGTTGAGTTCTTTTCAGAGCACTTTGGAAGCTATGAATGTGTGTAACTAGTACGATAAGGTCCTTAGACGTACTTTTCTTTGTTGATGTTATTGTTTGAATTGCTGTCTTGAGAAAAAGCTGTGCGGCTGTTGATTCAGATTCATGTCCATGTCGTAATGGAGCTCTTGGAGTACTTGAAATTTTGTCGGCGTGGCGTGAGTGACAGCCGTTTAACCAGTTGGTTTCTTACGTTGACTGGCGCACTATTTCATACTGCAGAGCATGTGTTAGTGCGACAAACTGGAGGCCCCCTCTCAGCTTACACTTTACTGATCCTTGCCCAGCTCAACCTGCTGCTTTTTGGCTCATCCAATCTCTTGCCCATACGCAGGTACGTTCCGCAATAGTTATCCTAATAAAGTTTGCTCCCTTTTTTTTATTTTGTTTCAAGTAATCCACATGTGAACCTCAATTTGATGCCTAAAACGAGGGTTTTCCATTGGTCCAACGGGTTGCACTTTTCGTTTGATGGAAGATATTTACCTACCGGTGGTAGTTGTCGATTGTGATGTTAGCATGGTACTAGACCGTGTGATCTGCGTAGCAATCAGTGAAAGATTTCATCAGGTTTTGAGAAATATCTTTATAATTTTCCTGAAGGAATTAATCTACATTTTCTCACTGCAAGATATTACCACCAAACTGTCACTATTGAAACAACAGCGCGAATAAGCATCCGTAAAGTAGACAAATAGTATGGTGAGCTAAGAAATCATTTGCCACCACCTCCCTTTGCTCTCGTTAAAAGAGCATCAAACATGTACTGTACACTGTGCTTTTCTGTTTTGCTGAAGAGATACAAAGTCACGCATTCAGACAAATTTGCACCGAACAGTCTTGCCGGTGCCTGCTGCTATTGGACTACTCGTCTCCTGATGCTGGAATTCCTGTCCAGATCGTGCTCTCCCCTGGCCTTCTCGCAAAACTCTTCGTGACGACGAAGCGTCGATCGTCATATATATTCGTTTTTGCAGCTTGCTGTTGCAGATGAGGAACCGAACAAATGCAGTTTCTGTAGATTGTTCGGGCGTCGCGCAGCAGCCAGAACCCATCCACATCATGCGCCCTCATCCTCTACTCATCAACTCTCAGCACTCTCAGGCACACAGCGCTTTGCCAAGAACGGCTGAAAATGTGATGATATATCTACCGTTCTCGCCTTTGTAATTTCTAACCCAAAATTGTTGTGACCAGCCGTACCAGGGAAGGCATTGTCACGCATGGGCGGCACGGCATCTTTTCTGTGTGGGTATGTAGCAGTACAAACAGGGGCTTCGGCCGGCTAAAGTTTTGCCACACTGTCCCGGAGCCATTTCGGCACTGTGGGTCGAGAAAGAAAGCGAGCGTGGGACTCCCGTCAAGGAAAAGCTACCAACCTAAAAAGGTCCCACGGCAACGAATCGTGAAACTGCCGGCCACCACCCTTATCATTCGCCACAGGTTGATGTTGACGTCGCCCTCCTCTTCTTCACCTTGTCTATCGCCCCAGCTTGAATCTTGATCCCTCTAATGGAGAACTTCATCTTCACAAAAGGAAAAAAAAAGAAAGAAACTAGAAATTCAAATTCTCCTTGTTGAATGAACCACCTTGAATGTTGCATTTATGGTACTCTACTCAGATCTCAGTCGCTTGGGCCAGTCCTGATCCTAAGCAACCGTTTGAGAGTGACAGTTGAACGACAATGTTTCAAGCAGCTCCTATGTCACTAAATACCATGTGTTCGGAAACAAAAAAAAAACCTAATTTAGCAGTAGCAACTGATTGCACGGATAATAGTGTACGGGTGACGTGGCTGACCACGGATCTCCAGCAAGATGTCAAATTGTCAATGGCTGATTACAGGGGCGAAGCCCATTTGGCCAGGGGATGCCTTGACACCCACGTCCAAAAATGTTTTCACTTATTAGTACCTACTATTATTGCCCACATGTGCATCTCCTGACAACTTCCTGCACCCCAAGCCCGGAGACTAAACAACAAACAACCCAATTGGACTTGAGAGATCAGTGACCAACAGACTAACTATAATGTCACATCGTAAAGATTATTTAATTTAATGATATACTTGTTAATATATTATTAGAAACTATTTACAAGTCTAAAAGATGAAACCTAATAAAATCAGTAATAAATTTCAACATAAAAATGGCCTAGATAAATTTTTGTTATATGCTTTGCTTGTTCCTTAAACTCTTAGATTTTTTAAGAAATTATTTGAGCAAAAGAAGTATTCTGAATAAATAAAATAGTATTTTAGAATAATTTAAATCATTTTTTCCAATTTCGGTCTAACACCTCTTCCCTCTCCTTTGCACGCACGTGATAGTAGTCCACGTTGCCCCTATCCCGCGTTGGCTAAAGATAGGCCAGCCGGTCTACCTGTGCCCTCCCTTTTCCTTTCGCCAATAGGTAGCACCCACCTATTGGATTCATCTCCTAGCTTAGGTCAGAGCAGGAGTCCGACGCCGCCTCCTCCTCCATGTCAAATTCTGTTGTCCCATTCGTTTCTACGTCAAATTAGTTGAGGAGTTTTTATCTCCTTACATTCCTCTATCTTTTTCATTAAGCATTGGAGCAAAACCACATTCGTTGGGTGTCGTATCAAGCTCGAACTCAAGTTATCCCTAAAACCGGCGAGGCCTCATATTCCGTCGCCTCCAGCTGTTGTAATTAACTTGATTTCTCCTCTTTCCTCTATAAATAGAGCCCCTATTCATTTCTCTTTCCACCACCGCTCTTGCCTTAGCTAGTAATGCTGCCTAGCCCTAGTCACGCGTGAGTTTGACCACCGTCACCACTCATGGACACTCGCTGAGCCACACCACCACTGTCTGTCGACACCTACCAAGCCACACCGCTGCTATAGCCAAAGCCCATCGCCACCGGGTTCTCAAGGAGGATCCATACCTCTTCTGTCAATTTGTGGTCACCATCTGCCATCAGAGTGTCGCCCTCATCGATGACCCAAAGCCGTTGTTGTTTCATCATTGTCGCCAGCCAATGTTCATCATTGTTTTTCATCACGCTGTCATCCAATGAGATCCCCACGTTGCACTCGTAGTCTCCATGCTCTTGATTTGAGACGTTGTGCAATGGAATGCCAACAACTATAGGTTTTGATGCCGCCCACCACCAACGTGTCCCTATCAGCACCATGTCGCCTTCCCCAACCCCTATGGCAGCCAGTTGGATGCCCACAAGCCCTAGATCAGAATTGTTCTCGACTGTCGATCTTGGTCAAATTTAGTCAGATCGATCTTGGCCGTCAATTCGCATAAACCATCTCTATGCACCTGGTCCATGGTTAATCGAGTATAGGTGACATAATAATTCCTTTTTCGTATTAAAAATAATTCTTTATTGCATCGTAATTCCTTAATTATTTTCTATATACATTTTAAATTAGTTTTATCTTAAAAAAATATAACTAATTCATTCTAATTCCAAATCAATCGGTTGAAGCTTCTAAATTCTCTAAAAGTCAATATCTATCAATTAAAAATTTGAACATGTGTTTCTTATGAATTCTTTTTATTGGTTTTGTTCCTTGTTTTTTAGTTTCCAATGTTTCTTGATAGCTCGTCATTGTTGAGGAGGGTTTAGAAGCCTTTGCAAAGTAGCTAGGAAAGTCATACAGGTCCAGAGATGCCATTTTCGTTGAGCATGTTGATTGAATGGTTTAAACTTTGTTTTAGTTTAAATATGTATTTATTTTTAAATATTATTAGGTGGTGTGAACCTATATTCCTAATTTATATTGATTATCTTATACTCGATACCTTATGATATATTTTAATTAGCTTGAACTTTATTTGTACAATGGTTTAGCGAAACTCTAGATTCACTTATATGAAAACAAATGTCTTATGCTTAATTATAATTAATTATAGGACAACGAATGCCTTAGATATGCTTAATTATAATTATTTAATGTATTTGGTTAATTAATAATTTACAACAAAAGCTTGACTAATGAAGTGTCGTACTCATAACAATTAAAGATCGAAGCATTTACCATACAAATCAGTTAACATGGGTGATGACTGGGACTTATGGTATAACATGTCTCTCAGTCAAAGGTTGTAATGTTAATAAATCTATAATAGCATACATAAATCCTAGTGGTTGTATTAAATCCGTTTGAGAGCCAAGAGTTTATCTAGAGGTTGAGTCACCTCTACTAGAGACTTAGATGGTGACCATTTTATTGAGCATATTATGAGAAGGATTCTATCACAATTTTTTTCTCTAAGATACCATGGTGGTATTGAGTGTATGGCAACATGTTGTGAATTATATTTTATGGGTAAATTTATACACATCTGGTTAAAATAAAAATATTCGAATATCTATGTCCGCAGTTATAGGTGAGGCTAATAATATTTTTTATGATTAGTTTTATATTTTTTATTAATATTAAATATTGATCTAATTAGAGATTTATGGTAATTTTAGATATGGAGTGGTTAGGTTGTGCAGCCGGGATAGGTTGTATAGTGATAAATTAATATTGCTTAATTATTCAAATGTTTTATTGTTCTTAAATATTTGTTAAATCTATTCTAAAAATACCATCTTTTGTAGTTGTATATTTACTGTCTGACGTGTTCAGTATTTAAATCAAGAGGAGGAGTTTCACAGTAAATAAGGTGATCTATGCTAGTTGAGTCCTGGACAAGCTGCCGATAGAGTTAGAGTGGTTGTTGTCACTAGTTTTTTTCTTGTTGTCACTAGTTTTTTTCTTGCTTAGATCTAGAGATTTTATTTGTCTCTATAATTATTTTACACTCATTTAAATATTAGTTTAAAGATTTGTAGTTCGTTAACAACATTATTATTGTAAGTCCGTTGATTTTTCAATGAGAGTTAAATACATGTAGTTTGGAATTTTGGATGAATATTTCAGGTGTGACAATTTGATATGAAATCATGCTTGAGTTTAGGACGATAGCCCAAACAAATCATCTTAAAAAGATTTGAAAATTAGAATTATTCTTTTGCCTCTCTGTTCTGAGCTAAGCAGGTTTAACAGGGCATGAAAAATTTGTTTGGTTAACCCTTCCTGACAAACTTATGTTGTCTTTAATATTTGCACCGTCTAATTATGCATTTGACTGTTATTCATTTAATTTAATTAGTACCATATATCTATTATCGTACTAATTATATATTTTATTGTTTCCTTTTTATTGTGTGTGGTACGATCTTATACCAGAACCGTTTCGTCTTAAAAAAAATACAGTCTGATCTAGCTTAGCAGTAACATACCGTTTCAGTTTTTTGCTTTATTTTAAAAAATGACCCGCTCGTACTGTACTACAAACTGTTTTGGGAAAAAAAATTTGTGTGACACTGTTTGGCACGGATCCTGCTCTAAAAAATGTTTTGAGATATCAGAAAAAAAATAAATTTTGCTTATGACTTTATTTTATCTATTTTTATTTTTTTCCTTTGCCATCTACTTTTAAAATTTTATTCCCTCTCTGTTCTTCTATTTTATTTAAGTTGGTCTGTTAATTAATGTATTTAATTTCCCCCTTTATATTTTATAGATGTTCAACCTTGAGCTGGTGCATTTGTATGGAGTTGGAGGTTTTATGGAAGAGCTGCATGACAAAGCGTTGGCCATAGGATTCAACCAGCCCCTGAGTATAGGCGCATCCCCTATGATCCCAATATAAAAAAAAGTGTTACATTCGTCTAACAATGTCTAATGACTGTCAAGAAATTCCGTCCATGATATTTGATGCTGGAGAAAGGTGCTATGCTTATGCTTGTCAGGAAGTTGCTTTGGTCGCTATTAGAGAACTTCGTCACCTCTACCACGAGAGCTTGAGGAACACTTCCTACCATTACCATCCTTCTAGGACCCAAAGAATAAGAGTAGCACGTACCAGAATCCTATGATGGAGAATAGCTCTACTATACAACACTTACTAAAGATGTTGCTTGCTATAGGCAATGCCCATGAGAAATGTGGTGATAGCTGCTCATGATCAGGAGAATGAGAACCATGACAAGGTGGATTGCTTGAAGAAGGAGTTAGCCTAGCAGAAGGGAGAAGAGCCTTCGGTTGGAGCCAAGATTCTAATCACTGTAAGGACAAGAGTTTGCTCTCCTCCACGTCTATAGTTGATACGAAGGACTCATGTGTTGAACAACAATATCCTGCTTTGGATTGATCCCCCGATTGCGTATATTTGCAATGATGAAGATGAAGAAGACAAACAAGAGCAAATGGAGTCTAAAGCTAGTTCGTCTTTTATGTAGACAAAGAATAGTGGAGTCCATACCCATTCTAAGCTAGAGTGGGCTGAGACACAAGA